>JAAEAF010000759.1:0-273312 GCA_011037195.1 Triatoma infestans
CCCAGACTTCCTAAACCACGGACTAAAGCCCACCCGCGGTACGCATGTGAAATGGAAGTTGCCTTTGTACTGTGATTCCTGCTCGTACAATTGTTGCCATTCCTCCAATAGGAGAGCTCTTCCTTTAATAAAGAGTTCTGACAGCGGGACAAGATATTTAGCACCCGCATACAAACCACTGATTTCTTTCTTGGCTGCCTTATCGGCTTCCTCGTTTCCCGATACTCCTATATGTGCAGGGACCCACTGAAAACTAAAAGATGAGGACATTTCCAATAATTTTATAATTTCATTTAACTAAACTAGGTAGTTTTTAGTTTTCCCCAAGTACCCTTTCTCCAACATCATACAGCTGGCTCTAGAGTCCGTAAATACTACAATGTTATTCGCTTTTATATTTTGCGCATACTTAATTGCACTGAGAATGGCCAGAAGTTCGGCACTAGTTATGGACACCGAGGTGTTCACCGGGCCACTAACTGACAAATGTCTTTGTGGGTCATAAATACCAATTCCTGTGTAATTATTTTTTTTGGAGGCATCTGTATATATCTTGTAATGATCTCTGTAATTTTCGTTTATCATAGAGAGGGTTTCAATTTGAAGCATTGTCTTAGGGATATCGTTTTTGGCCTCGGTTATATTATTTACCGCGGAGGTAGCTCTGATTTCAAGCAGTTGTGCAGGAAATGGAATCTGGTATGCTGGGTGTCCATTAGTTATTTGACAATTATCAAACAAATTTCTTGAGCTGTTAAAGCAGTTGTAGAACACCCTTCTATTCACATCCACATTTGGTGAAGAATTATATTTCACTGTATTGTGTAGAGGATGAGTGCGATCGGATAAAATTTTTATTAAACGTTTTGTGCACAGCCATCTTCTTCTTAGTGCAAGAGGAGGTTCACCAGCTTCGACTAACAGTGCATTAATAGGCGTAGATTTCAGAGCCCCCAAACTTATTCTAAGTGCAGTGTTTTGAATAACGTTTAGGTCCTTTAAGATATTTTCCCTGGTATTACCGTAAGTGCTAGCCCCATAATCTAAAATGGATCGAATCGTCCCTTTGTATAATACCAACAGGTTCAGTGGGTGAGCCCCCCAACTTACGCCTGCAATGCTTTTCATGCAATTTATGTATTTCATTGTTCTCTGTTTTAAGTCTATTATGTGAGATCTGAAAGACAATTTTGAATCCAAACGAATACCAAGAAATTTATAATTATTTTCAACTTTAATTCTCTTAGTATTAATTGTTAAATTCAGACTATTTCTCGTCCACCTACGCCTTGTAAACGGGACTAAACAGCATTTGTCAGGGTTAATATTTAGCCCAAGTTCGGAACATTTTAAAGAGACTCTATCTATCTCGGTTTGTAGGGCACCAATGGCTTCTTCCAACTTCGTGGATTCAGTATATAGAACGAAGTCGTCCGCATACTGTAATAATTTTCCCTTTGTTACGCCGGCATAATGTATGGGTAGAGTATATATATTGAAAAGTAAAGGGCTGAGGACACATCCTTGGGGCAAGCTTCCTGCACACTCCCTCTTAGCCTGACCTTCTTCGGTATTCAATACCAACTCAATACTCTTTTACTTAGGTATGACTTTAGCCAGTTGCGATATAAAAGAGGAATTTTTAAGGACTCTAATATCTGAAGTAGCTTTTCCAGGTTAACGTAATCATACGCTTTCTCTATATCCAGAAATACAGCTAGAATATACATTTTGTTTTCAAATCCAACTGATATGTCATTAATGAGGACCTCAATGTTATCTATGGCCGATCTACCTGGCCTAAACCCCATACATGTATTTTTTAATATATTGTTATTTTCTATAAACCACTGAAGCCTATTTTTAATTATAAGGTTGAAAATTTTGGTTAAACAGTTAATTAGTGCAATAGGGCGATAAGACTTAACGTTATTAGCATCTTTATTAGGTTTAAGTATTGGGTAAATTATTATTGTTCTCCAGTCTTGAGGGCAGGATGAGCTATGCCATATGTCATTAAAAATATTTACCAATGTGTGTTTACATTTATCAGGCAGCTTCCTAATCATATCATAATTAATTTCATCGCACCCAGATGCTGTACTTTTTTTATTATAAAGCGCGGTCTCTAATTCCGTTATTTTTATGTCCAAGTTCATTATATTCTGATGATTATTAATTGGACTATTATAATTGAAGTTTAAAATGCGATTGCTTGCATTCGATGGCGTAAGAGTTCCTAGAAATTCCTCAGCTGCATCATTACTAGAAAGTGGTTTGGGAATTTTATTGTTATATTTGCCCTGAAATTTCTTAATTATTCTCCATGTGCTAGGTATGTTGGAAGGATCTATTGACTCCGTGTAAGCCCTCCATGTTTTCTTTTTTCCTCTTTTTATTAAATGTTTTACTCTATTTAACTTACTTTTATATAGCTATAATTGTCCGGGGTTAGATTATTTAAATAGATTTTCCAGGCTTCATTTTTTTCTTTATAGGCTATTTTTATTTCATTGTTCCACCAAGGCTTAGGGGTGAATTTAGGATGGTTTAAATGCATTCTAGGTATCGCTTCTTCCCCCGCTAAGTTTATTAACTTAGTGAATTCTTCAACGTCATAAATTTTATTTGGGTCAAGCCTATTATTTATTTCTTCTATGAATTTATCATTATTAATTTTCTTATAATTTCTTCGGCTTGTTTTTCTTAGTGAAACATTTGCATTTATACTGATATTGATTATAAAGTGATCGCTGCCCAAAGTTTCATCGCTAACTTCCCAATTTATTGTATTAAACAGGTGAACCGAAGTTAAAGTAAGATCAACCGCCGAAGTTCGTCTCGTGGGTTGGCCGTCATTTAATAATAATAGATTTGAATTAAATATTTCATCCCAAATTAACTTTCCTCGTTTGCATTCACGATCACTCCAGACAAAATTATGTCCTTTAAAGTCGCCTCCCATAATTATTGACCGAGTTTGATTAATAAAATTAAATAGTTTGTTTACATTTTGTCTTTCCAAATTTGTATTAGGAGGTACATAAACAGAGAATAGATAGAGATTGGGTGTTGTATTTATTGTTTGCACAGCAACTGCCTCAATGGGGTAAAGGTCGGGCATGTTGACAACTGAATACTGCAGAGAGTTATGTAAAATTATACACACACCCCCGTACCCATCATCTCTTTCTTTACGAATTATGTTATAATTATTTATTTTAAATTCTCTATTTTTTCGAAACCAAGTTTCACTTGTAGGGCTACATGTGCTTTTGATATATTTAAATAATTAACAATTTCTTCCCATTTCCCACTTGCACTGCGAGAATTGTGTTGTATTATTTTTATATTCTTCATTTATTGTGATAAAATGTAGGAATAGGGTTAAAATAAGACCCAAACTGAGTGATACTAATTTTAATCTTTTTTATTATATTATCCATTTACTTATTATTGTCATTTGTTTATTATTATTATTCTTAATAGTATTACAGGGTATTAAGTTGAATTATTAATAGGTTCTATACCAGATACCGTTGGTTTGTATTTGTCTTTGAGCTTGTCTGTAATTTTAGAATTATCTGTTACTAATTTGTATAGAGTAGCTCCTATCAGGTCCAAAACTTCTGCCTCATCTCTATTACTATAATTTCTGAGATTGTTTAATAATTTGGCAACTTCTGAAATGAATTTTTCACATTTACTAGTTTTGTATGGATTCACATAATCGCAGGTTTTCATTTCTATATCTTTAATCTCTCTTTCTTTTACATATTTTTCACTATCTTCGCTATCAAAATCGTCACTCCTTTTTCTTTGAGGTTTTAAAGGAGATATTGTCTTTCGTTTTTTTAAATTAGATTTTTTAACTTTTTCTGAATACGTATTATAATCAGTTGTAGGCTCTAATTGATGGCTTTCTGGGAGTGGAGGGAAATCAGTTAGAATTTAAAAAGAGTTAAAAGTTGGAACACTGACTTTAGGATATTTTTTATCAGCCTCTGTGTAGGATAGTGACTGAGAGGACATGGCCTTCTTAATAATTTTTTGTCTCTCCCATTCTGGACATTCCTTATCATAAGCTGGATGACTTTGTTTACAATTTACACATATCACCTGATTTATGCAATCTTCTTTAGTGTGCTCAGTGTTTCCACATTTTGCACACCTCTTGGTTTACCCTTACATAATTTAGCAATGTGCCCAAAACGCAAACATTGTAGGCATTGTGTCACTCTATAAATAAAAGGCTCAACTTTCCTATTGGCCAAATATATTTGCACATTCTGAGGGAGTACTTGTGAATGAAAGACAATTTTAACAGAACTGGTTGGGACTAATGTAAATTCCCCTTTTTCATTTTTTAAAAATTCTCCTTTTTCGTTTTTAGCTCTTCTATACATTCTATTTATGCTTACTATTTGATACGGGCAATATATACTTTCTTCTATCTCCTTTTCAGACATATCTACTGAAATATTTCTAATCACCCCTGCCCTATGGACATACTGATTCGGTATGTAAGCTTTGAAGCCATGTTCAATCAATAAACCATGAGTAATAAAACCATTTGCAGAATCTAATTTCTTGAATGTTATTCTGACCCTTTGTCTCCCAACTTTATCTACATTCTGAATGTCTTTTACATTGTAGAACTTTAATAATTTCCCAATTTTGATATCCTGAAGAGGCTCATCAGACTGAGTAGATTTTTCCATATAAACACAATATGGTGGTTTAAAACACCTTAGATATTTATTACCTTTCAAATTGTAAACCTTTTCCTCATTATTCATATTGATTCTTTCCCAATTAGTTGTCGATGTAGAAGTGCCCCCGGGATCCGGTGGTTTTTCTGGAGGTTCACCTTCCATATTTACCCTCTAAATCACAATAATATATGCAGTTGTTCGAAAAAAAAAAAAATCACATGATCGAGAGGAAGAAAAAAAAAAATAGTAATAAAATTAAATAAGAAATAAAATATTTATCGAATTAACGTTAATTTAAGATAGAAAAAAAAAAAAGAAGAGAAAGTAAAAGTAAAAGAAATATTGAATTAATAATATGAGAACTAGATATTATAACAAGACACTGTACTGTTATGTGTACTTTGATCCGCTTGCTATCACAGTCAGGAGCAAACTGAAAAAAAAAAAAAAAAAAAAATGTGGCTTATTACACACGTTTAAAAAAAAAAACCGTATTCTTTCCACAAACAGTGGTTTAATAAAAATTGTAAAGAGGCAAAGTCAAATATGAGGAAAGTATTTAGGTCATACAAAAACAGCAACTATGATGCAAGAATATATCGAGATTTTAAGAACTCAAAACAACTATACAAGCGGATCGTACTTAATGCTAAGAATTGTTATTATTTAGAACTTAAAAATTCATTAATCAATTTACAAAACGCCAAACAATTTTGGCGGGTAGTTCGTTTGTATAAATTTGATAATAAATACTTTTGAAAACCCCATAAGCATTCAAGTTTGGGATCAGTATTTAGAGAATAGCATGGTTTCAAATGTTAGATGCTATTTCTCGGTCTGCGATGAGTTCGACCCCTTTTTAGACCCTTCTTTTAGTGAAAAAGAACTACTGTTTGCCGTCAATAACCTTAAATCAGGTAAATCTCCAGGATTTGATAGGATTTCAAATGAATTTCTAAAAAATATCCCTAAAATTGGTCTAAACCATTTTTTGAGAATATGCAATAAAATCACGGATTGTGAATGCGTACCTGATTCATGGGGTACTTCCAAATTGATTTTTTTATACAAAAAAGGGGATCCTCATTTACCCGAAAATTATAGAGGGATATCTCTAGTAAATACGATTGAAAAATTATTTACTCAACTAATTTACAATAGATTATCCGAGTGGCTTGATTATGGAAATTCTTTGATAGAAAACCAAAATGGATTTCGTAGAAACAGACGCTGCATAGATGGCATATTTACACTCTCGTCGGTGGTCAATTTACACATCTCCCGAAATAAAGGCAAACTATACGCGGTATTTGTAGATTTGAAGAAAGCTTTCGACAGCATCAACCACAACTTGTTATGTTATAAACTTTTCAATTTCGGAATAAGTCGAAAAATAATAAAAATTATTGAAGATTTATATAGCCATACAACTAGCACCGCGATAGTTAACGGTCACTCTACAAATACGTATCGTATTCACCGAGAATATTGCAAGGGGACAGTTTATCGCCATTACTTTTCGCAATATTTATTGATAATATAAAATAATTGGGAGTGGGGATAGCTCTATTAATGTGTTCACTTCGTGTCCGTTTAAATTTAATAATTTAACAGGTTCTAGGTGTTAACTAGTGATTCAAATTGACAGTAAATTAGTTTATTGTATAATTAGAGTGTGTACAAATTTTGGAAACTTTTTAACGAGCAGTTTCGGAGTTATAAGTGATTAAAGAATCTATTAAATTAGTGTGCTCATTTTGGATTATTCTTGTCCAGGTAGGTCGGATGACGTAAAATAGGTGGATGATATACGTCACCTAAGTTAAAACCGACTTATTGTTGTCTATCAGCTACACAGGATAAGGGTCATTCTATTAATCCTATTAAGACCCAGGCAATTCTATTTACTCATAGAAGGAAGATAGTAGGTTTTACACCTCCTAGGTTGTTAGGTACTTCCATTCAGATTAGCAAATCAGTGAAGTTCCTTGGAGTAGTTCTCGACAGTAAATTGAACTGGTCGGAACATGTTAAGACACAACATGAAAAGGCGATAATCTCCTTTTGGCAATGTCGAAGAGTTGTAGGTAAGAACTGGGGAATCACTCCCAAGATGATGTTCTGGATTTATTGTATGGTCATTAAACCTAGATTGGTATATGCGGCTTTGGTGTGGTGGCGTCGCATTGAAACACGATCTGCTAGGCAGCTGTTGGAAGAAGTCCAACGCTTGGCTTGTCTGGCGGTGACTGGAGCGTTTCGGACTACACCGACCGCATCTATGGAGACTTTGTTAGGTGAAAAACCAGGAGACCTCTTTTTGTGGAGGTGAAAAACCAGGCGATGAAAGCCTGTTATAGAATTAAACAGGCAGGTTTTTGGCAGGGTAAGCGATATGGTCATTCTACCATTTATCGTGAGATGCTTTTGAGGATTCCCATTACAGGTTTCCCTTCTGATAGGAGTTTGAAGACTTTTGTCTTTCGTCATTCCTACAGGGTTAGGTTGCCTTCTAGGGAAGATTGGTTAACCCTGGGTCCGTCTGGTATGATTCCTGAGAATTATCTCCGATGCTACACGGACGGTTCCAGGATGGATGGTAGGTCTGGGGCTGCCGTCTATTTTGAGACGGGAGATCATTTGGTAGCGCCTCTTGGTGAGTGGGCCACCGTTTTCCAGGCTGAGGTTTATGCAATTCTTTGCTGTATTTTGGATGAGAGGGTGCGTAACACTAATTTAAAGGGTGTTTGTATCTGCTCGGATAGCCAGACTGCGTTGAAGGCGCTTAATTCATGTGTCTTCACTTCCAGATTGGTGTTGGAATGTTCTAGAAGACTGGAAGATCTTTCTTCATTAAAGGATGTGCTTCTGGTCTGGGTTCCAGGTCATATGGGAATTTTTGGGAATGAGGAGGTGGATAGGTTTGCCAAATTAGGTGCCTCGCTCCCTTTCATTGGTCCAGAGCCTGCTGTTGGTCTTCTGACACATGTTTGTCGGGCTTTCAGACGTGGATGACCTCACAGCACTCATCCTTATGGATGAGTGCAGTGGGTTGTCGGCAGTCTAAAATGCTCATTGGGGGGCCCGGACGGAGCTTTGAGTAGTGGGGTCCGATGTCTTTCACGGACCTCCCTCAGGTATCTGGTTGGATTCCTCACTGGGCATTGTGGTTTAAGGAGACATCTCTATATAATGGGACTTGTGCCTGACCCTTTTTGTAGAGTTTGTGAAAATGAGGAGGAAACACCCATGCATTTGATGACGAATTCTTTGGATTGTGAGGAGATTAGGTTTAGGACCTTCGGCCGGAATAGGATGTCGGTAGAGGATCTTAAGCTGTGTCCTTTTAAGGTTTTGGTCCGATTTGTTCGGTCTGTTGTGAAACTTAGATGGTTAAACCCTGGGCCTGGATTTTCATTCTAGTCCCAGTGGTAGGTATTCTTTAGGGGTAGCTATATGGGCCCGAGGGGGCTTTGGATAGCGTAGGGTTTACTTCCCTCCCCTTTTGGGAATAATAATAATATCTATCAGCTGGCGGGGCCCCGACCTGCTGCGTCATTGTGTTTATTGGAATAATATTTGGACTCTATACTAGCATAACTGTCGCCCGTATTTTATTCAGAATACATACATTATATAACCATATTCCTATTTTTCTTAATTTTTGCTTCCTGTTTCACCTAATTTCACAAAATGGGCAGCGAAATTGCTGAACAACTTAATAAATTATGTTGTGATTTGAAAGATGATTTAAAATTACTAGATTAAGAATCTAGAAAGATGATAAAAATCTAGATAAAGATGAAACATTATTAGATTTAAAACAGTACTTTGATGTCATGTCAAATAAAGTCAAGTTAGTTGAAACAAAAATTGAATCTGTAGATCGCGATTTGAGAAAGAGAAATATTGTTATATTTGGTGCTGATGATAAATTGATGGATTACTGGGATATGGAGAGTTTCGTGTGTAACTTCTTTGCCGATAAATTGGAGTTAAACATCAATAAAACGGAAATAGACTTTGTCAAGCGTTTAGGCCAATATAATGTTAAGAAGAATCGTCCTATTCTTGTAGGTTTGGCTACCTTCCGTACAAAGTTAATGATTATGCAAAATTTTAAATTAAAAGGAACCAACTTGTCGATTTTTTCAAAAGATGTCATAGAAACCCGCAAGAGCCTTCGACCGAAACTCTTAGAGGCCCGGAGAGAGGGTAAATTTGCTGTATTGTTATATGACAAGCTTGTGATCAAGGACAATTATGATCCTCAGTCTAATAGGAAACGTTTGATGTCAAACTCCCCTCAATCTAAGGAACAAATGCTGACTAGCGAAAACCACCAATCAAATTCAAAACGGTATAAAGTGGAAACTAGTTCAACGATTCAAAATAACTCTGATCTTCCTGAATATTCTCGCAGAAGTTCTCAAATTACTGAGCAGAAAACTTCAGGGTCTGATATTTAGCAACTACATCAGCATACTAATCGGTTGGATATTCTGGGATTTAACGTGGCTGGACTGAAAAGGGCTATATCAGATAGGAATTTTATCTCTTATGTTAGTAAATTTGACATTTTTATGATTTTCGAGACACATGTAGAGGAGAAGGATGTAAATAAATTCAACAATTTGTTCCCTGGTTTTGTACTGAAGTGGGTACCAGGCGTCAAGAAGAGCTGCAATGGGGAGAGCTTCAGGTGGTTCTGTGTATGGCATCAAGACTAATGGAGTGTTTTCTCAATGTGCAAATTTTGTTAATTTGTCGGGTAGTGATGTGATTTGTTTATATATAAATAACGATTGTGTCTATATTATTCCTGTCTATTTGAATGTTAATGATTGGGAATTTGATTTAAGAAAATTATCGGAGTTATTGTATGGTAATACTAACTTAAAATTTTGCTTAGTAGGGGATTTTAACAGTAGGACTGGAGGTCTACAAAAAATTTCAAAGCATTGTTTAAGTTCACGGTCAATAGTGGAAAGTTTTAATAGGAAATCCAAAGATAATGTAGTTAATCGAAATGGTAAGGCCTTAATAGAATTATTGGACGACTTTAGTTTGATACTTTTAAATGGTCGTGTGAAGGATGATTTGGAGGGGGAATTCACTTTTATAAGTAGCCGTGGATCGTCAGTCATAGATTACTGCTGTGTAACTGCAGATATTATTCACTGTATATCTAAGTTTGAAATAGATTCTCAAATATTTTCTGACCACCTGCCTCTTGAGATATCATGTAATATTAACTTAAATAATTCCAAAATTGATCCTATTCCCATACCTAATCTCACATGGTGTAATGATGTAAATTCAAAAGAAAAATATCAAAATAAATTAAGCAAACTGATAAATTCGATTGAACATTTCACGGTCAGTACAGAATCTAAAATTAATTTTCTTGTTAATCTTGTAAAAACAGCTGCTAATTTTAATCCGAACCCAAAGCGGATAGTAGTTTATAAGGAGAAATGGTTTGATAAAGAGTGTTCGAACTCTCGGAAATTATCCTATCAGAGTCTAAAAAGGTTTAGGAAATCTAATCAGCTGAGCGGTAAATTAGATTACTTAAAGAAAAATGGAGAATTTAAAAGTTTGTGTGAAACAAAGAAAAAACAATATAACGATATGATGTTAAAACAAATTAATAATAGCTACAATAGTAAAGAGTTCTGGCAGGGTGTTAGATCCTTGAAGGGGACAAATTATAAAAGTCATCGTATAAATGTTGTGGTGGTTGGTTCCGCAGAGCTGGAAAGCATCAGAGACATTTTCCGTGGTAGCCTGCTTCATTTTGTGGTCATCGACCGGTTTCGGGCGTTCGCCCATCTTAAGGATGCGTTTTTCAGACAGTGTGCCAACACAGACTCGTACAGAGGACTGGAGTTAGTGTGAAACTAAGTCTCTGTACGAGTCTGTGTTGGCACACTGTCTGAAGAACGCATCCTGAAGATGGGCGAACGCCCGAAACCGGTCGATGACCACAAAATGAAGCAGGCTACCACGGAAGATGTCTCTGATGATCATCGTATAAATTTAGAAGAGTGGACAAAATATTTTGGGAATTTATTTAACCACCCTTTTTGTGCTAGTAGAATTCAGTATGCCCAACCTTTTATACAAAATGATCGAACCGACGCGCCATTCACTATGTCTGAGTTGGAAATGGTGCTGATTAGGGCTGGATGTGGTAAAGCACCAGGCCTGGACGGCATCCCTTATGAACATTTTAAATTCGCTCTTCCCAATTTTCTGAAATGTTGTTGGATGTGTTTAATGAAATTTTTGATTTTAGTTATGTACCATCCAGATTCAGAAAATCTGTAATTTTCCTTCTTTTAAAGAAAGACAATTGCAATGTGGTCTCAAATTGGATTGTTAGAAAAATTAATTGAATTGGGATCAGCATGGTTCTCGCTATCTATGTTAAACCTGATTCCCCAAATGAATCTGGGGGGGCGACATCAACTGTAGGACAGGGAAGTTAAATGAGGGTGCAGAGGAAGTGTTCGAGGGAACAAGGTTGGGGCCGGTCAGAAATTCGCGGGATCAAATTGTGTCAAATAAAGGAAAGTTACTAACCGAAGTAATGGACAAACTTGGGTTTTTTGTTTTAAATGGAAGAAGCATGGGGGATAAAAAAGGAAATTTTACATTTATCGGCGATAGAGGGAGTAGTGTAGTGGAC
This sequence comes from Triatoma infestans, assembly GCA_011037195.1. Classification (NCBI taxonomy): domain Eukaryota; kingdom Metazoa; phylum Arthropoda; class Insecta; order Hemiptera; family Reduviidae; genus Triatoma; species Triatoma infestans. Next base: position 11,410 of record JAAEAF010000759.1, read on the forward strand.
TTAATATGGTGCAATTTTAAAGGGTTGGAGTATGTTAGGGATTTATTGATTTCGGATTTTGTTTTGACGTCTGACCATTTACCTTGTATTTTACAATTGTATAATAGTAATGTAAATACAAGCAACTTAAGAATTTCCCACCACTTTGAAAAACTAGTAGAGATCCTTAGATGGGACGAGAATAAGCTTTTAACTTATAAAAATAATTTCACTGTTTCGGATTCTCTGTTTGAAGATACCCCCAATGAAATGTGCGAGAATATCAAAGAATCTATTAAATCCGCTGCAAAAAATTGTGGCTTATTACACACGTTTAAAAAACCGTATTCTTTCGTAAAACCAATCAACAAACAGTGGTTTAATAAAAATTGTAAAGAGGCAAAGTCAAATATGAGGAAAGTATTTAGGCCATATAAAAACAGCAACTATGATGCAAGAATATATTGAGATTTTAAGAAATCAAAACAACTATACAAGCGGATCTTACTTAATGCTAAGAATTGTTATTATTTAGAACATAAAAATTCATTACTCAATTTACAAAACGCTAACCAATTTTGGGGGGTAGTTCGTTTGTATAAATCTGATAATAAATACTGTAACGCAGCCACTATTGCCATCTATGAGAGAAAGCATGTACCCCGACACCGGCTGAAGAGCTGCTATGGAAGTTCCAGCATGTGTTTTTTTGCAGTGACCAACATCTTGGAAGGACGAAGACGGTGCAACACCGAATCAATATGGGCGATCATCCACCCATCAAGCAACCACCACGAAGGATTCCCCTGGCCAAACAACAGGAAGTTGACCAGATGTTAGACGACATGAAGACACAAGGCGTTATCCAACCCCCCAGCAGCTCTTGGGCTTCTCCCATTGTGTTGGTCAAGAAGAAGGACGGATCGACAAGATTTTGTGTTGACTACCGCAAGCTTAATGACATCACGAAGAAGGACAGCTACCCGTTGCCACGAATAGACGACACTCTGGACACCTTAGCGGAGGCTAAATGGTTCTCGACTTTGGACTTAAAGAGTGGAGGTACATCCAGAGGATCGCGAGAAGACAGCTTTTTCCACAGGTTCAGGACTATGGCAGTTCAACGTGATGCCATTCGGAATCTGCAATGCTTCGGCTACTTTCGAGAGGCTGATGGAGACAACTCCGAGAGTGTTACATTGGCGGAACTGCCTGATTTACCTAGACGACGTTGTCATCTTTAGCAAGACCTTGAAGGAACACCTCAGGCATTCAGAGGAGGTCTTGGAAAAATTGTCCGGCGTTGGCTTGAAGCTTACCCTGAAGATATGCCAACTGTTTGGCAAGGAGGTGAAATATCTGGGACATATTGTTGCCGTGGAAGGAGTGAAGACCGATCCTGAGAAGATTGAAACCGTGAGTGCGTGGCCAGTCCCGAAAGATAAGCGTGAAATCAGAAGTTTCCTGGGGCTGTGTACTTATTACAGGAGATTTGTCCTCGGATTTGCAGACACAGCCAGGCCACTACATCGGTTGACTGAAAATGAGCAACCTTTCCGAAGGACACCTAAATGCCAAGAAGCATTCGATCGACTCAAGAAAGCCTTATTGACGTCCCCAATCTTGGTATACCCGAGGGCTGGTTGCGAATTCATAGTAGACACAGATGCCAGTTGGAATAGGGGGTGTACTTTCCCAAGTATAGGATGGCGAAGAACGAGTCATTGCGTCCTTCTCTAAAACTCTCTCTAAGGCTAAAAAGAAATACTGTGTCACTAGGAAAGAGCTTCTGGCAATCGTGAAGACACTGGAACATTTCCATAAATACTTGTATTGACAGCCCTTCCTATTGCGGACAGACCATAGTAGATAAAAAAGACCGGTTCTAATTCACTTTTCTGCACAACATGGCGGCCGTCCCCCTCACCCACCTCAGTCCACCCCCTCTCCTATCGACGAAGAGGTATTAAAAATTAATTTTTTTTTGCTGAGGTCAGCAAAAGCGATCCCACAACCTTCGTCATCCAAGTCCATCACTTCCACACTTAGCTATTGTGGTAACTTGGGAATAGTAGTTTTCTTTAGATCCTTATACCTCACCCACATACTTCTCCAACGGCTCGTATCTGTCTTTACATTATCATTGCGATCAGTTTGAAAAGCAACAATAACATAGCGTGGTCTTTCCGTCACAATTGTAGTTTTAATTGTCCAAGAATGTTTTCCTGCACTCTGTGGAAGCTGTGGATATGTGTACAGATCCCATGTTCGAAATGGTATTGACACATTTACTCCTTTCTCTAGATAAGTGATAAGATGAACCTTTTCCACATCCGATACAGATACATAAGGTATTTTCCATGCAATTTTTGTAATTGTCACTTTGATCACCTCATCGTCTCTTTCTAAATTAGTCAAAGCAGTAACCGCATTCTTATCTGACCTGGATCTAATGAGAACTAATTCTTGTTTAGCGTTAACGATTATCTTCTTGTAATTTTCTGCAAATCCCAACAGGTAATTAAAGTGTCCCGTTTCTTCGGACAATAGTGGATGTGTTGCGTAGTGCACAGCTTCTACCCAGCCGGATATGCCCATCACCTGATTGGGTTCAAAAGAAGCATATCCTTTTAATGCTGTTGCTATTCCAGGGTTCCTCACGTTATCCACCAGTATTCCATTTAATTCGTATCTAATTTCTTGGAATAAATGGGCTAAGGCGTTAAGAAGCATTATAACGTATGCTTCTTCACTGCTGTTCCTTGTTGGTTAAACAATGTTCCTTCCACATAAAAATAGCTCTTACTTGGTAACGTATAAACATCTTGCTGATTAACTGGTATACGTATCTCATCTGAATTATTCAATGTTGTCGATGCATATGGCTGATGTGATCTAAATTCTATTTTTGTTACCGTCTCGTCAGACTCAACTGGCGCTCCAATGTCCAATATTCCTCCGTCCATGTTGTTGTAAGATTGGTTTGAATCCAAGTTGTTGTAAAAGTCTAATACTGTGCGTGGTTAAAGATGCTCTCCCTTCTATAGAAGATGGTTGAATGTGTGACTACTGGGATGTTTGAGGTTTATTTATATATGAACTGCGATGTTGATGATGGTGAAGTCTAAGAACCATTTTTCTTTTTCTTCAAATGTAGTCTAACAGTAATTTCTTCTTTTCTAAAATTGATCAATCGACCGTTTTGATCTGTCACTCGTAGTGTTATATTGCCAACTGTCCTTGTGGTGACTGGCATATAAATGAGATTATTTGGTACTTCCACAATCTTATATCCTGGTGCGACTTGTGGAAAAAACTCATGAAGTGTATGAACTAATTTACCATTTGTATAAGCACCAGTAACTATATTACAATCTACAAGCACGCAATTCACACTAAATACGAGTATGTCCACTATTTCGCTAGAAATATATTTTTGATTTTTATTTTCCAGCGTAACTCTTCCAAATCCCAATAGAGGACCAATTGAATTGTTACAATTGAAGGATATAACCGCTGAAGAAATGAGTTCTGATTTGAGTGTATTCTTATTAGCAGTTAATTCAAACTTTACATCCTCTGGTAAATTAGACTTGATATAATCGTTTATATCACTTAGTTCATAGGTACCTGTAGGAATGATTATACTTCTTTTGTAATCATCATCGTTATCTCTGATATATTCCAATGTATTATTATGTTCATCAACGTTGGGTATCGAATGAAAGGTTCCAAAGGATAACAGTGCCATTTCTCATTCACCATCTAAATGTATAGGTGGGAAATGATTTGCACTGAGAATGGACTCTCGTCTTGGTAGGGTGCTAGTAAAACTCATGACTGTCATAAACTAAAACAAAATTATTCTATTTATAGTTAGTCTCTGTGTACAAAGAGAGAAAAAGTAAACACAAATGACCACATATAACAGTGTTTGGCTGCTGTTCATTATTATACAATATTGGTTTGTTCTTCAAATATATTATTAGTTCTGGTGGTGGTGGTAAGTTTCTAAAACTATCAAAATAAACAATTAGATTACCTCTCTTTACATAGCACACCCAATGGGTGCCTGGTCCTTGCATACTGTCAAGATTAATTACAACACTTTCATTTACTTTACAAACTGCAGGTAGATTGTCTCTCATGAAAACACCTCTAAAATATGGAATCTCTAATTTTGTGGCAAGTTTTGTTAAATCAACATTTGTTATGGTCGGAGAGATAATCGCACAATTAGTTTTTTGAATTGCTTGTTGTCTTCTTTTCCAAAACAAATCCATTACCATTCTTATAAGGTCGTAAATATATTCCTTTTCCCAGTGCAATAGCTTCCATCTTCTCATTATGTGGCTTCAATTCGTTCAATTGTTTTTTAGCAGCTTTAGCGGAATTAATCGCTTTTGCGATTGCTGCCCCTCCAGCTGCAGATGATCCCAATGCAGTCAGTGCAGGTAGAGCAGACAATAATAGCGGTAAAAATCCACCTTTCTTCTTCTGATGCTGTTGTTCAGCAGGTATGGGTAATAACCTAAAGTTCTTCTTCTTCATACCAATACCTTTTTTTAATACAGCTGCGATAACTTGTTTCACTTTTGACCGTTTCTTCGCCATTGTCCCAGTGATGATTGAGAAAATGTTTCATCACATAGGATATATATGGAAACCAATAGTTAAAAAACTATCCAGGAAATTCCACCAACAAACAACCAGACTTCCAATTATGGAATACACTGGTATTGATGATGACGTCAGCAAACGGAAAAATGTACTTTAATTGCCTAATTCTGTGCGATATATAGTTGCAGGACTATCTAATTCGGGTAAAACTAATCTGATGATTGCACTGTTGACCGAGAGAAGTGGTTTAAGATTCTCCAATGTGTATGTGTATGGTAAATCTCTAAATCAACCTAAATATCGCTTATTGAATGAAATATTCAACGAAGTTCCTGAAATTGGATACTTTACCTATAGCGATTCAGATAACATTATTACACCACAAGAGGCTAAACCCAATTCAGTATTCATCTTTGACGATGTTGCAACAGAGAAACCACAATGAGAGATTTCTTTTGCATGGGACGTCATAATAACATTGACTCTTTCTATTTGTGTCAAACATATAGTAAAGTGCCCAAACAGTTGATTAGAGATAATGCAAATTTATTAATTTTATTCAAACCAGTTTACAACTACCATCACCAGCAAGTGTAGTATCAATAAGTGATGCTTTAGTGAAGGATGAAGAAAGATGATAGTGATGGAGGGTGCATTTACAACAGTGATTAAGTATTTGAAACAAAAGATGAAGTAGAACAGCTACAAGAAGTGCTCCGCACCCCTGAAGAACAGAAAAAAGCGAAAACTTATCTTAAACACGTTAGTCATCTTGCGAGGAGATACATTGACAAATATTTGAATGGTCAACATGGTGATCATTTGGATAAAATATATAGTATGCGATTCGATGGTCAACGTTGGCTGATTGGAGATCCTCAAGTTACATTAGATAACAACATTGTAGTTCACGGCGTTCACTATAAAGGAGTGTATGATCTATACACAGAAGTATTGGAATGAAACCTTCTGAAGTAACTGAAAATAATGAATCTGACATTATTAAGAAATTATCTCAACAACCAAATTCTATTGTTCGGAAGACACCGAAGTTCAAAGTGGGCGACCATGTACGCATCTCAAAATATAAGACGGTATTTACCAAAGGATATACCTTCTTGGAGTACAGAGATATTTAAAGTGACTCAAGTAAGAAAAACTATTCCAATCACATACTTTTTACAAGATTCAAATGGTGAAAACGTGTTGGGCGGATTTTATGAACAAGAACTTACCAAAGTTAAATTTTCTAATGTCTATCTTGTAGAGAAAATTTTGAAGAAGAAAAATAATAAAGTGTTGGTGAAATGGATGGGTTTCCAAACACTAAAAATACTTGGGAAAATTGTAAAACTTTGCTTTAATTTTTTTTTAAATATATTAATTTTTTTGTATTTGATTTTTTGTCATCTCTTAAACAGTAAACACAAAAGAAGTAAGGTATACAAACAAACGATATACATAAAAAAGGTGTTTTTTAGTTTTAGAATATTTTTATTTACACTATTATATATACAGTAGCATAAGTTTACAAAATTGTTTTATTTTTTCTATATACAAAGAAGATTTATTCATTTAGAAAATGATTAATAGCTCGAGTACAAATGCCATCTTCCAAAATAATTCGTTTAGTGTTTAGAGGACAAAGTGAAATTTTGGACTGTTCTATTGTCAATAACTCGTGCTTTTTTGACCTGAACATTATCATAGAATTTCTTATTGGTTCCTTTGATATTAGGCATGCAATATAATCGTCAAAAGAAATGCTTCTCTGAAGAACATTTTTTTTTTATACCCTTCGCTTTTTTTATTATTTCATTATTAAGGAATTTAATAGTGTACATTTTGGACCGTAAACCGGCGAAATCAGGAATTATCTCACCGGCTGATTCATCCTTGAATTTACCCAACACCTTTCTATTCTCTTCGGAAAAACATGGATGGTTAGGTTTATAGTTGGATAAATCCAAGTATGAACTCATTTCTTTGAAATGATGGTACAAATCATCAGTTTGTATGAGGTATACAAAACTGTCTGTGTCCATGTAACACACTTTCAGATTTTCCGTTCCATAACGAGGAACCATCACATTGTAGTGATAATCAAAAAGATGACATTTAGAAATATCTGCACTGACAAACCTACGTAGGACGCTTTGTTGAATAAAATGTGTGATTTTGCCAGGTGTACGGCAGCGAGTGATTCATTGAATAGTCCTTACAATTTCTCTAATTGTGTGGGATTTGAGGTGAGTCTGAGATTCAATCTACGGCGCACATTCTCCATAGTTTTTCCAAACACAGAGTTGTTGTAAAGTCTGTACAGATCTTTTTCGAATTCATTATCGGCTTTCTTCCTCAATTCTGTGTTATGGTTGATGTATGAAGACAACCAAGGCGATTGTTTAAATTGTAAAGCTCGGTTTACCTTTAACAATTTCAAGCCATGGTTTAACGCCTGTTTCAATAGCATATAATGGCAAATGTAATTTTTGTGCGGGCCTAAGTGAGCAACTAATTTCGGCTGCCCTTCTACCATTATACTTTCCGGCAAAAAGGGGAGATCATTATGCAACTCGTGTAAATCATTTGGATATTCAACATCCATGTCTAGGATGTAGCCAACATCATCATGATCTCCGATTGTTTCTATGTTAATATTATTAGGCTCCTCGACCCATTTAAATTCATCGTACGGTAAAAATTTACACATGGCAAAGCCGTACAAATTATTACAGTCTTGATAACTGATGAACGTTGACGGTTGTAATGGGTTAAAATCAGGCATGTATTTATTATTTGCTGTAGCATATCTTCTTGTTACCTGAGAAATTCCACCCCTGATCCCCGCCTTAATCATTAAAATCTGATCATAATCGGTTAGAAGTTGCAGACGACATTGCGTAAACCGCAATATAGCATCCCATGATAGCCCTGGTAAAGTGTAATAGTGGGCGGGGTCTAATTTGTGTGATGAGTGACATTTCTAAAATTTTCAAAAATATCAGCCAGCAATAGGACATCTGTTTTAAGATATATGTCACTATAATCGCCAAGAGTAGCACATGAAAATGAATTCCATACATTTAAAGCATGCTGGTAATCATTTTCACTTATGCCCTCTCCATTTAAGCTGCTATACAATGCCTCTCTAGGTGGTAAACAGGTGACGTCTAATATGTCCCAAGAAGAAACATATTCATAGGGGAAAAATCCTTTTCGCGTTACCAGATGCAACAGATCAGGTTGAACGAACTTAGATGTTTCGGGGAAGTTGTTTTTTAAATTCTTTACCAGGCTGTCCAAATTGGACGCCATAAACCTAAAACTGTCCACAAATCTGAGTTTCATTCTATCGAAATAGTTTTTTGTGAAAGAGATATACTTCTCCTCTGAATTTGGGATAATTTCTACATTTTTGTCATCATACCCGAGCTCTTTTATTATGATATGTAAATCATAACCGCTCAGGATATGACAAAAAACCGGCACAAATTTAAGCGTCCTACACATAATATTACAAGTATTATGTGCTGGACCCCTATATTTACCAGAAATGTGGGAATGGTCTTTCACTTTACCGTCGGATTCAGTCACACATATAACACAAGGTTGCTTCGTTGAATGCAACCTCTTCTTCAACGGATAAGGTTCATTGGAATAGCTAAGCTATATATATTTTCCACCTTTTCAACGATATCTTTTAGGTAAAGAATGCAGTGTTTAGATGCATCTTCACCCCTGTAAATATATGGCTCGCTGGGCAGATTGTGGTCTACTCCTTCAACTTCGTCGGTAATTTTTACATAAACACAAAAACTCATGGCTTTGTTTATATGCGTTATGGTGGTGGAGGAAAGTTCTGGATTGGGCTTACAGTTGGATACCCTCTCAAGAATTACTTCAAAATCAAGATATATAACTATGGGAACCCTTTGGATACGACCACCATGTTCAAATTGAACGTAGGGTTTGGTTGTTGGCAATTTTACTCTAGCGGCTTTGTGCTTACCACGAAGTTGTTTGTGCTGCTCAAAGCGCGCCTTTCCAGCTTGACAGGCAGGCTCCCGCGCCCTTCCTTGTAACGTTTATCGAAATGAGAAAAACATCTCTTACAGATGAATTTGGCCTTGTCTGTTTTACCTTTTTGCCTATCTAATAAACTTTCATAATATATACATAGTGGCTGTCAGTGCCGTTTGATATTATCAACAAATCTCGTTGGCCATCTAATTCACTATCCACTACTTTTAAGGGGTACACACAACTTTTATCATCCAAATCGAATAAATTTATTGAAATATTGTTCCTTTTTTCAAATAGTTTTATCTGTTTGAATTGACCGGCGTTGGAAAAGTTAAACAAGAAATATCATATTTGTTTTCCAAAGATTTAAAATTACTGGGACGATGATAGTTTTCATTAACAAATTTAGCCAGGACCGCGTACACAAAACATCTGTTATCCTTGTTAATGAATTCATACACGCTTTTTTATCGGCTATACATTCGGGCAAAGGAATAAAACTTTTCGCTCTTAAAGGGTTGTATTTACTTACCCTTACTCTTAATCCGTCCACAGACCAACTGCTTTTGGACATGGCTGCTTCCTCCATTTCCAGGCACAGCTTACTGAATGCTTGTTCTGTGAAAGATGTAACGTCCGTAAGAGCGTACACTGCTTTATTTGGTGTCTTCAATGCCTTGCACATTTCCTCATCATTTATGTTGACAAATGTACAATCAACCCACAGGTTAATTTTTACAGCCTCATGAATGGTAAGTTGTGTGGTAATCAGATCCACCACCCTGTCTCGAACGTCTTCAGGAAACATGGTAGATTCATACACCTTGCCGATCTTATTAAGTATGATGCAAGGCACTCTTTGAAAGCTGATTCATAGGGATTTATATTGTCCGGCCCAGGCTTCATAGCCAACAGCTGCTCCCTGCTAGGTTCTCCTACCCTAGCTCTTTTAGATTGTTGTTGTTGTGACATATCACAAGCTTCCTCATGTAGCCGGCCATTGTGGATATCCGACAATACCTCACTACATCTATAAAAAAAAAAATAATTATATTACATATAAATATAGTTTTTATTATTATTAACAGGGGATAAAAAAAACTTACATGTAGGCATCGCGAGCTGTACATTTCATTTCATGGCGCCGCAACTCGGCGGGTCTATAATACGACTTGCCACATTTACAATCATATTTAAGACGTTTACCATGGCTCAATGCTTGATGCATTTGGAAAACGCGTTTTTCGTTAAAAGATTTTCCACAGTCAGTACATTGAAAAATAGAATAATCTTAATGTTCAAAAAAAATAAATAAATAAATATGTATTAAATAATATAATTTACTTCACTTACATTAAACATGATGAGTGCTTTAAATTATAATTGTTACTAAGATATTCTTTTGAGTCGCTAATGGGCCCTGCAATTTGAAAAAAAAAATTTAACTAAAGTATACATCTAAATTACAACTAATTTTTTTTTTTTTTTTACAATGTTTAAGCAGCAATTTAAAAAATTTAAATATACAATTGATATTATAAAACAACAACTAATATTATCAAAGTGTAATGAAAAAAATAAATATTAAATCTTACCTGAAATAGGAGTAAGCAGGCATGAGATTACTGGCGTACTTCTAATAAAACAGTTTTTTTCTCTAGAGTGATATCTTGTGCACTCGTCATTACACTTTATATACTATTACCGCTTTGACGTATGCAAATTAAACGTTTTTTTTTTCCTAAGCTCGTTCTTTTTATTCTCTTTGTTAGAAAAAATATTTAATATTATCGGCTTTTTTCGTTTTAATTTTAGAATTATTTTATTTATTTAATTATTATTTGAATATTTACTTAAATTTTCATGTTAGAACCAATCTTTTACACACAAATATACACGCTTAATTATGCAGATTTTTGTATAATTATTCATTAGTTACTTTTTTTTATTTATCCTTTTTTTTATCCTCGAAATTTTTGTTCTGTTTCATACATTAGTCACGCACCTAATAATGCGATTTTTGTACAAGTACTCATTACAGATATTTATTTATTTTTTTAATCTTCTGTTATAACAGATCTTTTATTTTCTCTCTCTTATACACACACTCAAAATTTCATGTTTGAGCAGATTCTATAAGTACGTACTTAAAAGTATAGATTTATGGCTACATGCTTTAATAAGAAGCGTATTGCAACTTGAAATGTGCACTACGATGTATTACAGAATAGAACAAATGGGAATCAGCCAATATCTCAACCATTATACCATTGAAATGTATTGGTGATGTTGTGTGTTTGTAGTAGCACGAGCGGTTTAGTAAAAGGGCTTGTAAGTATGTTTGAGATAAAGATAGAAGTATCAAGAAATCAAGAGATCACACTGTTTTTAAAATAAATATATTATTCTCTAAGCAAATTTAAGTAGTTTACAATATCACAATTATATCTTAATACATCAGATGTTTATCTAGAATAAAGGCAAATATCTATCACTGGCACTGAGCGGTTCCTGAAGTGTTCTGGCTTTAGAAGCAGAATGTTGACTATCTTGTTTGAAAGCAGAAGGCAGAGTGTAGACTGTCCTAAGGAATGCCGCTCTCTAACAAAACAGTTGGCCAAGTCGCATTGTATTAATTTAACGGATTTTTGTGCCTTTGTTTCCCTAATAGCAATGACCCCAAATTACAGTACCTGACTTTTTTCTTTGCACTAAGATACATTTAAAATATTAACAAAATACTATTTTTGATACTATAAAATATTCTAAACTATTTTTAAAAAATATTATTTTCTTTTATTTCTTTCTTTATCCCCCCTCCTGGAGAAATTTTTCGGCAGAAAAATTTGGGAGGTAATCTGCAGTTGTAGAGGCTTGAAGGTTATCCTCTGGTGAGGCGAGAGGCGTGTGTGTAACCTCTGCAAAGTGGCTGTGTGTTGTACGAACGCTGCGTGAGTGATTGAGCGTTGCCCGGGTGATGGAACGTCTTCTCGAGCGAACGCTGCTTGAGTGGGTGAGCGTTGCTGTGGTGGTAGGCTGACAGGCGAACACTGCTTGGCGAGGAGAGTGTTGCTGATGAAGATGTAACTGGCAAGGGTAGACACGGCGATCAATGTAGGCTTCTGAGTGATGGTACTGTAGGGATGCATGTACTTTCTTGAATTGACTCTATATGGACAAAAAAAACTCTTAAGTAATTCAAAAATAATTAACATAAATACACAATAATATTCCAAAAAAAATATATTTGTTTAATAAGCGAGCAAGGATGCGCAAGGATGTGCGATCGCAAAGGGTATGAGAAGATGAAGATCTTTTCCTTTGGTAGAATCTAGTGTATCTAAAAACGATCTTACAGAATTTTAAATTATATATAAATACATAATTGATAATTTCAATTTCTTACAACTAACATGCAAGTAAACTAACATGCAATTTTGATGCAATTATATTCATACGCATGCAATCACATTCATGCACATGCAATGGTGCAGACGACGAAGATGCTTGGATCTGCAAAAGAGTGGTTATATATATATATATATATAAAAAATTCTTAAACTAACATAAAGATATTATGGATATGTCTCAATAATTTCAGGAAGTATAAGTGTAAAAATTATTAAAGCTGAGAGGTAAAGATGAAATATCTAGCTGGAGGGGTATGTGCACGTATTTCGGCCGTTTCTATAGCTATGAGTTCCTTCAACTATTTTGCGTTTTCTAGATACCTTGAACATAAAACAATTAGGTATTATAAAGATATATCATTAAAATACAAATGACAGACAAGTACAAGTATAACACAAATTATTCAATTTCCTTTTATGGCGAACTGAAAAAAAAAAAATAATTAGCCAAATACAATATATAAAAAATATTAATATCATCACATATCAAAAATAACAACAAATTCACTTGGTCATCTTGATTTCTGCAATTTGGTCTAGGAAATCGGACACACTGGCTGAATTTTTGCCATAGAAAGTGGGTAAACTATTAATTAATTGCAAATTTCTTAAGGGGCTAGCATTGCTGGGGGTGGCTGGAGGATTTGCTAATTGCTGCTGAGCAAGTAAATATTCTACAGCAGCGTCGATGCCCATGTCTTGTCCATCTATCTTATACATTTTTGAAATGAATGAATTACTTGGGGAAAGATTATAAGTAGTGTATTTATAGGGCTTCTGGGCCAGAGGAGCGGTGGGGCAGGAGGGGCGAGGCTCCTCCCTACCTTTTGCGCTCCTCCCGACATTTTTTTTGCTCCTCTCTCGCTTGCTACACCCGCTCTAATGTGCTCCTCCCGACATTTATTGCTCCTCTCTCGTTTGCTCCACCCGCCCTAATGTGCTCCTCCCGACATTTTTTGCTCCCCTCTCGCTTGCTCCACCCGCCCTAATCTGCTCCTCTTTCGCTTGCTACACCCGCCCTAATATGCTCCTCTCTCGTTTGCTCCACCCGCCCTAAAGTGCTCCACCCGTCCATTTGGCTCCTCTCTCGCCTGCTCCTCCCTGACTGTAATGTGCTACGTGGAGCCAATCGTGTAGAGAGGAGCAGTGTGTACTAGTCTTTTTACTTACCACATTTTTTACACTACATGTATGCGGAGGAGCTGTGCCTTTTAACTTACCACATTCCTTACACTACATATATGCGGAGGAGCTGTGTACTAGTCTTTTAACTTACCACATTTCTTACAGTATAAATTAGAGAGGAGCAGTGTGCTAGTATTGCAGTCTATATATACACTTTCTTTGTTACTTTTAGAGCATATTTTTTTTTTTTTAAATCATTGTACATTTTAGTGTTTATTCCTGAATAATAATAATTTTTTTTTAAAGCAAATCTTGATACTGGGAAAAAATAAATAAAAAAGATCTTCTCAATTATACAAGAAAAAAAAATTTATTTTTCAAAAAACATAATAATAAAAAAAACTTAAAAATAAATATTTTTTTGTATGATTTATAAATTTTTGCATTTTTTTTTCTATATTTTTATTTACTAGACATAAACAAATTTATAAAAAAAGAAAAAAAATGATTTTAATATTTATATCATCCGGCGAACAATATTTGTAAGTGGGTTGTATTCAATGATTTTATCGTGAATAATCAAGCAGTAAGCTGTAGTTTCAGCAGGGAATGCAGAGCTAGCTTCAAATTCAAGCCTTACATCTACAGGACCGGTTTTTATGGATTCACATTGTTTTGAACAGTCGATTACAATAATCGGAGCCTCGTCTCTGTACTCCGCCAAAGAGAGTAAAGGTGAAGGATAAGACTCGGAATAGAAACTTTTTTGAAAATTTGAGTACATATGATACAGCAGACTATATTGATTACTAGTAAAGTTGACATTCATATCACTGTAAGGGTATGATTTTGAGTTGAGGAAAAGCTTAACATTTGTCAAACTGCAGTGTTCAAATCTGCTTGAATCTTTCTCAGGATTGTTTTTTCTAGAAGTCTGGAACCCTAAAAGCACAAATCGTGGTTTTTCCAATTGCGAAGAAGTTTTTACCGTCCACAGTTGTCTCTGAGTGGTGGGTAGTAGAGGATAATCGTACAGTTCCCAACTTCTGAACGCTATTGGTATAACTTTTTCTTGTTTTACATTTTTCAGCAATAATAATCTATTGTGATCATTTATGCGCAGATAGGGAATTATCCAAGTTAACGTAGTTAATTCTAATTTTGCTTTTTCGAGCTGTCCGTCCACTCTGTTTGAAATATAACAATTGTCATCTCTTCTGGATCGAATTAATATAAGTTCTTGTTTAACATTTATAATTATCTTTTGATAATCTTCTGCAAAACCTAGCAACATGTGTAAGGGAATGCACACATTGAAATGGCCTTCAGCTGATACGAGCTCCAAAGTTTTAGACCGAGGTGGTATCCAACCAGCATTTTCAATAATGCTACTACGTTTCATTGATGCTAATCCTTTTAATGTACTTGTGATTCCAGGATTTTTTATTCTATCTACCTCTGTACCACAAATTTCATAACGAATTTCCTCAAACAGAAAAGCAAACGCATTTTGAGTTAATTTCGCGTTTATCGGTGGACCTGATCCATCTTCCTTTAAAAATTTGCCTTCTATGTACACAAAGCTGTCACAAGGTAATGTGTAAATATCTTGATGTTGAACGGTGATTCTAATTTCATCACCTGGCTGTAATTTTGTTGAAGCGTACGGATGATGATAGTGAAATTCAACTGCTTCTACTGACGCATCAAATCTCGGGCTTTCTTCTACATGCAACATTTCCATTTCGTTTTTGGAAGCAATTTATATCCAGCTAGTTTTAGAAATTTTATATTTTCTTTAGACACAAGAGATGTTTTTCTGTTGACTTTACGAGGAAGACTAACCTTCTGCTGCTTACTTCCCCCCTTTTTATACAAGCTTGTAAAGTCCAATCCCATCGCGATCAGACAAATAACTAAACTTCGAATTAAAAGTAAGTTTATTTTAAAAGGTTTAATAAATATAATAAACAAAGATGGCCGCAAGTGTTTGTATTTGGGGCTTGATATTGTTTCCTATTACATGTAATTCGCACATTCTTTAAATATCGTACAAGTTTGTATGGTGGTTTGCAATTACCAGTGCTATCGAAATATTTAGCTAAATTTCCGGTCTTCTTGTAACAGACCCAATGAGTTCCGCCACCTGTACTTCTATCTAGATTTAGTATCGCACACTCATTTAGCCAAGGTTTTTTTTTGGGAAGTTGATCGCACATAAAAACACCCCTGAAATTGGGTATATTTTGTTGACGGGCAAGACGAGAAATATCAAAATTGGAAAGACTACATTTCGGAAAAGAGATAATAATTGTTTTGCTTTTCTCGACAGTGGCCATAATCTACCAGCACCACCTATTTTTTGAGGCGTTTTAATTATTCTTTGCTTACGTTTCCTTCTACCCATGTTTACTTTTTTTTTTTTTTCCTATCCCACGACAAAGGCGTTAAGCCATTTTTTGTCTGGCAGCCCAATATTTTTCATAAATAGTACTCATACCCTGTAATGCAGGGCACGCGTTCAAATGTTGAAATGTCATTACGCCGTTATTGCACAATGGGCAAATCGGCGAGTTCTTTATGCCTATTTTGTGGAGGCGGGCTTGGAGGTAATCATGTCCTGTAATTCCTCGGAATAGCACGACAGAATCTTTTCTTGGAAGGCCGGCAGGTATCTTATTTTCTAGCAATGTTGCCCACTGCTTTTCAGCGGCCATGCTCTTTAGCTCCGCGTGTGATTTTTCCTTTAAATGGCTACCTATAACTCTTTCAGCCGAAGCAAAACACATTCCGTAGTCGGGCTGATCACATTGACTCCCCTGTTTCGCAAGTTTATCGGCCTGCTCGTTCCCTGGTAAACCACAATGTGCAGGAATCCATTGGAAAGCCAGCTGGTTCCCTTCTGTAAGAGCCTTTTCAACCATTTCTTGGCACGCTCTTACATCTGCGGAAATTCCACTTTGAGATCCCGTTACGGCTATTAACGCAGCTTGGGAGTCACAGAGAAACACTACTTTGTCCAATTTTTTTTCAAACATATATTTCAAACCTATCAGGCTAGCCCGGATCTCCCCATCAAAATTTGATGCCCACGTTCCAACAAGTTCTGAGAACTGGAAGTCGGTACCATACACTCCAGCTCCCGCATTTTTAGTGGCACCTTCTGCTGAACCGTCAGTATAGATGTGAGTCCAAGGAGGAGATGGATAGCATTCTCCAAGCATTTCTGGATGGAACCTATGTTTACTGGATGGAATGTCAATCCATACTAAGAAATATTTTGTAAGTAATGAAATCTTTATACATTTAAATGTTTGACATCTACCCAACTGTTGTGAGAAGAATCAAATCCCAGCCACTTCACGAAAGCTTTTCCACCTTTTATTTGTATCACTTTTTCCACTAAAAATTCATCTGGATATTTTACTAATTGTAATTCTTCTTGATAAAATCCACCCGCAATTTCTTGTCCACTAGAATCTTTTAGATTGTATGTGGGTGGATTGGTTCTCTTAACTTTACAAATTTTAAAGATTTCCGTAGACCATGACGGTGTGTATCCCTTGCTAAATTGCGCCTTATACTTTGATATTCTTACAGAATCAGCTAACTTAAATTTGGGATTATTAACAGTCACAGATTTACTCGAAAATACATTTTCCAGTAAAGATCGGATTCAATTTTACCGGGTTTTACAGAAGCAGGAGCCATGCCAATTGTTCTATGTTTTTTATGATTGTATTCATTTATTAAAGATTTTAATACATTCAACCACTTATATGAACCCTGGAGACTAAATTTTTTTCAAATCATCGTTTTTAGGGTTCTTATAGCTCTTTCTACCACGGACGTTTTTAAATTACTGTAGGTGGAGTAATGATTAATATTGTATTTTTTAAATAACGATTTCGCTTCTCTGTTGTAAAACTCTTTTCCTTGATCAGTCTGTAAATTTCGCGGGATCCTACCGTTTGAAGTATGAAAAATTGTTTTAAACCCCTCAGATACTTCTTGAGCAGATTTTCTTTTGATCTGTATTGCCCATACATATTTGGAAAAGCAGTCTATGACGATCAGTATGTATTTAAAACCATTATTATCTTTTGAATAAGGAACCATCTCTAAGAGATCAGCCTGCCATAAATCGTCAATTCCTTTCAATATTAATTTTCGACGTTTGAAATTTCTTCTTGCCGGACGGTGAAGTTCTTTAACAATTTGTTGCTTGATACTGGACATGTTTTCTAGTTCGTATGTACAAACCAAATGATTTACTATCAAAGAATTAATTTTTATATATTTCATTTTATAACGCGAGCCATTCGAAGTTGACTCTCTATCATTTTAATTTCTATTTCGGCATTTGCGTCTTTCGAAGCCAACAAAATTTTTAATCGTTCAATGAGATTATAAACACATATCAACCCAGTACCTTTTTTGATTGGTAAGTTAGGCTGTTTTTTTTTTTTATATATTTGAATAAGGAAGATATAATAGCCCACTTAGGATGGGCCCGTATTACGTTGTAATCAGCACTGCTGCTGTAACGTTTTCTATGTGCATTGGTATGATTTAGTATTTCTTTATAATGTATCTTATCCTCTTCATTCACCAAAGATAAATCAGGCTTTTTCATAAATAATAACTCCATAAGACCAGGTGTTGCAACATAATGATTTTCTCCGATATCCAATTCATTGTTCTCCATTGTGACTACGGAATCACCGATAGTAAATTTTTTCCCATCGAAACAAATACCATAAGTTTCGTCCAGATCTGCAATTTCATTTCCTAGAAACTTCCTAACGTATTTAGATGGAGAGTCACCAATTTTCTGTAAAAACTGGTCGATTATTTTCATTCCTTCGGGTGTTTTAGCTTGTTCACTTAATTATTCTAATAGAAGAAGTTTTGGGGGAGTATATTCGTAAACAGAGGGTTCTGCATAGCTTGTACATGGCAGTTCTAATGTATGAGGGGGTGGTGGAGGAAAATCGCTTTCAAAACTTGCGAATTTATCTTCATGTAGGTGTATACTTGGTGTTTCTACTGGAGGCGGCGGCGAAGGTGATGGGAATGTAGATTTATATTGTAAACTCTTTGTTTCTCTCGGCAGATCTTGTGAAAAAATATCTAACACATTTCTGCTCGACAAAGGTGTACGAGTTGACTTTAAAAACAAACGTTTAGGTCTCGGAGGAGTTGGAGACAATTTTGATTCTGCAGTTCCTTTCAAAGCTTCTGACCGTGAATTCTCACGGTTAATTTTTAAAGCATTGACTATAGGCTTGTATTTAACCTTATAATATTCCTCAGACTCTTCCTTCAGTCGTTTCAGAGCTCTATATTTCTGTCTAATATTTTCTCTTATCTCTTCAATTTCCCGACTAAGATCGGGGGAAGATGTTGTTTCTTCCATCGTTGAATGGTAAATAACGACTATTTTCTTTTTTACAATTGTTTATAAAGTTATGTAAACATCAAAACCTTTCCTATAACGGCATTGTTTGAAGGAGAATCCTTGTTAATAACAAGAAAACCGTGTTTCTCTTCTTCCTAACATTCTTGGCAAATTTGCTTAAATTCATTAAAAGACATGTCGGAATTGACATGGTCATCATATATCTTTTTCATATCTTCTTCATCATATAAATCTTGTTTGAAAATGACAAGTAAATTAACATTGTCTCTTATTAAATGCTTAGGGACATGTGCATAGCTTTGACACAAATAAAAAGAGTCAACATTACTATGCCTTCCCATGCAAAAATATGTTCTTATTCGATCTTGTTTGTCGCAGGCTACATCATCAAAAATAAAAATAGAATTTGGAAGAGATTCACTTGGTGGAGGAATTTGTATATTATCATTGTAGAAAAACAGTCCAATTTCATCAAGTACTGAAATAATTTGTTGAAGTTTTAGGTATTTTGGTTGACAAAGAGATTTGCTAAATATATAAATGTTTTGAAATTTTAAACCATGTGAACTGAAAATTAAATTAAGCATTAAATTGGTTTTCCCACAATTTGATGGGCCGCAGATTAAACATCTAATATGATTTGGAAAAAGGGGACCATGTTTTGAAAACTTGGAGAAATCGTTACATCTAATTGTATATGATGGGTTGATTTGAATTCCAATAAATTCTGAACCAGTTTTACAGCCTGAAGTTTTATTATATATTAAAAATATATAAAAACTTTTTTACATTTCTTTCTACGACGATTCGGCTATTCACTTGCCATTATCAAGTAGTTTATTTTTGATTAGAGTATGTTATTTCTGTAAGTAATATAAATTTTTGAAATTATTATAAATTAATATGAATATAATTATATCAAATAACTTTTTTTATATTAATATACTATATAATACAATTGATTATGTCCACAGATTATTTTTTTATTTTGTTACTTACCTAAATTTCGTCATTTTTATATATATATATATTTTTTTGTTAATCAGTTTTAAATACATCGTTATTTTGCATAAGTTATATGTTATTGTGTTGATTCCTTTGATAAACTTGGATATATAATTGTATCAGCGTCATATATTCTTAAACCACGTGGTTAGTGTTCTATTTTAAAGTTTATTTGCTTGTCTGTATTATTGATTATTGTTTTTTTCAGGCCTAAGGAGAGAATTTAATTATATGATTTAATTTTTAATTTAGAAATAATAATTTGGACAGAATTTTTTTTAAAGATAGCTACTTACTGTATGTTTGAGTTGACCCTTACTTATAGCGTATATCTGGGTAACTAACTGAGAACAGTCTTTCTACGACTGTTATATTACTTACAGAAATAACATACTCTAATCAAAAATAAACTACTTGATAATGGCAAGTGAATAGCCGATACGTCGTAGAAAGAAATGTAAAAAAGTTTTTATATATTTTTAATATATAATAAAACTTCAGGCTGTAAAACTGGTTCAGAATTTATTGGAATTCACAATAAAGAACAAAATTAACAAAGAAAACAAAAAATTAAAAAACATAAATAGTAAAAACACACCAACCATTACAAAAAAACTCAATAAAATATTCACAAAATATAACCCTATACTTATTGAATTAAAAACACATCTAACAATACAAAAACACCAAAAAAAATGTAAATACAATATAAAAAATCCGTATCAAAATAACAATATTAAAAATAAAATTGAAAACACCACCATTACAAGCACAAATTTACAAAATAACATAAAAAATTATCTAAACTATTACAACAATTTAAATCAATACAATAGAATCATCAACAAAACTGAAACTTTCATTCCCGCAAATTTAATAAATTTCCTCAGCCTGGGTGGAAATTTCAACATCACTCCTATAAACAAAAAAACTATAAGTAAAAATATTATTAAATTAATAGCAGATACAGAAAACATTTTACTAAGCATTCACACTTCCGAATCACACAAAAATGCAATCAGAATTGCAACAAGTAATATTTTACTTAATTATACAAACAAATACATCAACAACAAAAATAGACATATAAAACTATACAATAATACAACTTTAACAGAAATAAATTTAAACAAACTTCACTTGGAAATCAATAAAGATGCTGGCCTTTTAAAAAAATTCCTCAAAAATAATAATCATCTAACCTTAATAAAAACAGACAAAACAAAAAAATACGTTTTCATTAATAAATCAGAATTAAACACAAAAATGGAAATAATCTTAGAAGATAAAAATACATACAGAAAAATAAGAACTAATCCCATAGAAACTTTAACAAAAAGTACTAATCAATACATCCAAAAATTAATTAAATACAATTATATTGAAAAATCTGAAAAAACTTCATTAACAGAAACAAACAGCAGAATATCCAAAATGTATCCTCTTTTAAAAGTTCATAAACCAAATCATCCAGTTAGACCAATAGTAGATAGCGCAGGTTCCAATCTTAACAAAATAGCAAAAAAAATTTTCAAAACACCATTAAAATTTCTTGCCAATCAAAATAGTTTTGATATAATAAACTCTTTCGATTTAAAAAGTAAAATAGATAAATTAGAAATAAATTCAAATCACATAATAACCAGCTATGATGTAGTATCACTATTCCCAAGTGTACCATTAGATCTATTCTACAATATCATTAACAAAAACTGGAACGTAATAAAAACACATACACAGATAAAAAGCAAAACCATATTTATTGAAGGTTTAAAACTAATTTTAAATAATACTTATTTTTCATATAGAGGCCAGAAATATAAACAAATAGCAGGACTCCCCATGGGCAGCCCCCTCTCGACATACGTTGCCAATATCACAATGAATCATATAATAAATAACAGTATAATAGAAACTAAAATTAAACCACTACTATTAACAAAATACATTGACGATCTGTTAGTTATTATAGATAAAAATGAAAATACAACATTTTTTGATAAACTAAACAATTATAACCCAAAAATTAAATTCACACAAGAAATAGAAAAAAATAACAGTATAAATTACTTGGATATAACAATAACTCACAATAACAAAAATATAACAACTAAATTCTACAAAAAACAAATTACATCAAATTTATTCTTGAATTATTTGTCCAGACATCCCACACATGTTATACAGAATTCAGCCAAAAATCTTATATATAGAGCAGCAAAATTAACAGATACAAAACACCTGAAAGAGACAAAAAACAAAATTAATAAAATTTTAATAGAAAATGCCTATCCCCCTCACATAATAAACAAATACTGGAAACAATTTAACCAAAATCAAAATAGTAACCACAACAATATAAATAATCAAAACACATACACAAAACATACCACACTTAAAAAACAATTATAAAAACAGCGAATACAAAAGTTTTTTCTCAATTACACACATACATAATATAACTAACAGAATCAAACAAATTAAAAAAAAATTCAATATAACAGAATGCCACTTGGCATATCTGACTAATAACAAAATTAAAACATACATTCCTTCACACAAAGACAAAGAACCAGTAGAAAATAATAAAGAACTCATATATGCTATAGAATGCAGTTGTAAATTAAAATATATAGGACACACCAAAAATAATTTAAAAATAAGAGTTGACCAACACAAAAAATCTTTAAAATATAACAATGCTTCTGAAACAGCTCTCTTAAAACATCACAAAACAACAAAACATAGTTTTAATTTTGATAACGCCACAATAGTTGACAGGGAAAAAAATTTAAATAAAAGAAAAACACTTGAAGCAATTTATATTGCTTTGAATGAAGACAAAATAGTCAATGATCGTAAGGAAGGAGCACAAGTAAAACTATACGCTAACGTAATAAATATTTTAAAAAAACATATATAACATTTGCTAAACAATAATAACCTGCTTCTTTACTACCTATCCACATAGCTGTTAAAACAGCCAACTATATAGAAAAATAGTACTTTCTTTAATCACCAGGTTAACAAAATATATAAAAAAAAGTCATTTTACAATTGTATAAAATTTACATAACACTCATTCAACATTAAATAAATTAAACTAATGTAGGATGTGGGAGAAATTGTGTTGGCTGCCGCTAGAGGGCAGAGACAGAGAGGTTATAGAGACAGTCAGGTTAGTTCTCAAAAGTGTGTGTAAGTTGTAAGTGGTTTTCCTGTTGTTAACATTAAAAGTCGATTACTATTATATAGTCGTTTATAATTAATTACTTTAAAAGGAAGATAGATCTTGTGTTGTATATTTTGTATAATTACATTAAAGTGAAACAATCACTTGTGCAAGAGAATAAATAAAATAACTTTATTCTTAGACAAGACTTGTTGGTTATGTCCCAATAGTACTACACTAATAAAAACACAAAACTTTTTATTTAAAAAATAGTATTTAAATAAAACAAGGCATTCAAATATAACTAAGCAGGTAACCGTCCTATAGGTCCTCAAAGGTCTCCTCGATCTGAATCGGGAGGCTAGCCAACCCTACGTCCACGCCGTGAGGACCGGGCAACGCGCTCTTTGAGTGCGGCCAACAGGGCAATGGCGGGCCTGGCGGTAACCCACCGCGGGCCACCTCTTTAGTGTACCCCTATCCTGCTTTCCCGTCCAACCCGATCCTTCACTTCCCTTATCGTGGGATGGGGGGTGGACTAGCTGCCCCCTCAGGTAAGGGCGACCCTGCGAACATCCCAGCCCAACATTTTACACGGGGAACATACACAATTACGTACACACACACAACAACACGTACACGCACATAGTACAGACTTGTAAGTAGGGCCCAATCCAAGGTGTCACGCGTTCCGTGCCGAGGGATGGATGGCACAGGGGTATTGTGCCGATAACGGAGCCTCCGGGGCACCGGGCGAAACCCCGGAGTATTTAGCCTTGCCCGGCTATTGCGGGGCTCTGGTCGGGTGGACGACCCTATCCCCAGCTACTCGTGGGAATAAATGGGTAGAAGAAAAAAACAAAAACAAATAGGTAAGCAACTTAAGGCAGGGATGCCATTGAGAACTGGTCCGACAGGCCATGGGGATGGGAGTAATCCCACAACCAGTAAGGCCAGGGTACCAGGTAGAGGGATCACGGCGGTTGCCCAAGGCCAAGAGAGGGGGGCTTCCGATCCCGCAGCCGCTATGGCCACGGCAGAAACAGGCGCTATGCCAGTGACTGCCAAAGGCCGGGCTAGCGGGCCAGGGGGCTCTACGATCAAAGAGGCCAAGGCAAAGGCCGGAGGAAGCTTCAAGGCGGATTCGCTGGAAGCCATCGACCGCATGACAGAAAAGGACGTGGAAATCGCCAGGCTGTCAGGGACCTCCAGAAAGGAGCTCAAAGCTCGTATTGAGGCAGGCCAGGAATATCACGAGGCCAAGCGTCAACTCATCAGAGAAAATTTCCTTCAATGGGCTGAACGCACAGCAAAGGCGACAAAAAGGCCCAGGTCGGAGGGGGAATCCCCTCCACAGCAGCGACCGCCCAAGAGGGTTAAAGCCAAGACTGCGGAGAAATCCTACAGTGAGGCTACCTCGACGGCGAAAATTGCGGTTGTGCAGAGGGGTTTCCCCGATAACCAGTTAGGCACGGAGAGGCTACAAGCCATCCAGAATGCCATTTTGGGGGAATATGACAAGATCCCAAGAGGCGGGCCGCAGGTCAGGTTGGCCAAATGTGCCCATAAACCAGGGTTTCTTGTTATTACCTGTGCAGGGGATGATAGTCTGGGGTGGCTGAGGGAGATTATCCCAAAGCTTAAACCCTGGGAAGGTGCGAGCCTCCAGACACTCGAGGGGGGAGACATACCGGGTCCTGAGACCTGTAAGGTCTTCATCCCTAACGAGGGAGGCAAGCAGGTGGAGGCTGAAAGGGTGCTCACTCGTTTAGAAGTGAGCAACCAGGGGCTGAAAACCAAAATGTGGAGGGTCTGGGGATGCTTACCTGTTGAGGGTGGGTGTCTCTGGACATTCTCAATGGACAGGGGGTCATTGGCGGAGCTTGAAAGGCTGGGCATGACCCCCTATTTTGGTTGGGGGCGGGTGACTTTTCGTCACAAGCCTCCAAAAAGCAAGAGCTCAGAGGAGGCCAAGGTGATGGAAGTAGAAGGAGATCAACCAAAGGCCGAGAGCTCGGTGAAGGCGGATTCGCCAAAAGAGAGTCAGGGGGGCCTGGAAGGAGAGATGGAGGCGTTGCAGGCCGCCCTGGCCGGGTTACCTGTAGGAGAGGGGCGGATGGAGGAGGGGACGGACGGTAAGGCGGGGGTTCCGGTGGGTGCGTCTGCTGGCGGAAGCGATGCCGGCTTGCTCCACAGGTCTCAAGGCCAGGAGCGGTTGCCGGTGGTTGCGGAAGCCGGGGGGCGACCCCTGGGACCAGGAGCCGACGTTCCGCCCCCCTCGGAGACCCAACATGGCGATTAGGATGGTGCAGGCGAACCTCCACCATGCAAGGGCCGCTTCGGCCGTGCTTAGTAGGAGGTTCGACAGGGAGGGGCTACACGTAGCCCTACTGCAGGAGCCGTGGTGCCATGGGGGGTCCGTCCGAGGACTGAACCCGAAGTTTGGGAAAGTGCTGTACGACAAGTCTGTAAGTAGACCTCGAGCATGTATATTGCATAGCAATAAGGTGAGCTGTGGACTAATACCGGAGCTGTGCTCCGCCGATTGTGTTACAGCTCTCCTAACTATCAACACCGAAGAGGGAGCGGAAAGGCTGGTCATTAGCTCTGCGTATTTCCCCGGTGATGAGGATCTCCCCCTCTGTCTATTAAGAAGAGTGATGGATTATTGCAGAGGTGGGAACTTGCAGCTGGTGCTGGGATGCGACGCCAATGCGCACAACACTGCCTGGGGGAGCACCGACATCAATCAAAGGGGTAAGTACCTTTATGAATTCATTATTGGTGAAGGGTTGCATGTAGCTAATGTAGGCTTGGAACCAACTTTCGTGACTGCAGCTAGGAGGGAGGTGCTGGATGTGACGCTAGCCTCGCGCTGTATGTTGAGCAAAATCGCTCACTGGCATGTATCAAGTGAGCCATCGTGCTCGGACCATAGGCACATTAGGTTCGATATATGCACTCCACCATTGGTCATTAGTAGGCTTCGAAGCCCGAGGGAGACTCACTGGGAGGGATTTGTTGGGAGTCTCAGCGAGTCTCTCGGTGACCTTAAAGTGGATGTACGGACAACAGGAAGTTTGGAACGGGCAGTGACACGGGTAACTGAGGCGATTTTGGACGCCTACCAGGAAAACTGCCCGGAGAGGGAAAGGCCTAATAGGTCGAAGACAGTCTGGTGGAACGATCACCTCGAGAGAAGGAGGCGAGAGGTGAGAAGGCTGTTTAATAAAGCCAAAATCAACCAAGACTGGGCATCGTACAGAAGGGTACTGACGCAGTACAACGTTGAAATAAGGAAGGCCAAGCGTAAAGCTTGGCGGAGATTCTGTGAGGACGTAGCGGACACCTCGGAGTGCGCGAGAATTCACAGAATCCTAGCAAGGGAAGGTACTGCGGACAGGGTAGGGTTCCTGAAGAAAGATGACGGAACCTACACTAACTCCGTAGAGGAGTCGCTGGGGTTGCTTATGAGCACACACTTCCCAGGGTCCTCTTACGGAGAGGTCCCTCTAGAGGTTGAGGGGCCGAGAAGGCCTGGTCGGGCGGACTGGAAGATCGCGAATTACGTCATACAGCCGAATAGGCTAAGATGGGCGATTGGAAGGTTCAAGCCCTATAAAGCACCAGGCGTGGATGGGATCTACCCCGTCTTCTTGCAGAAGGCGGTGGAGGTGTTGATACCACACCTATGTAGGATCTTCAGAGGCTGTTTGGCCTGGGGATTCATACCGAGAGAATGGCAACAGGTGAAGGTCGTGTTCCTCCCGAAAGTAGGGAAGACGGTAGATCAAACGCCAAAGTCGTTTAGGCCGATAAGCCTGTCCTCCTTTCTGTTGAAAGCGATGGAGAGGATGATTGACAGGTTTATAAGGGACGAGATCTTGAGGATTAATCCGCTTAATAATCGCCAATATGCCTATCAGGCAGGGAAATCCGTAGACTTGGCTCTGGATGACCTAAATAGGCTACTCCAAAAGTCGCTTGACGACAAGGAAATTGCGGTGGTCACCTTTTTGGATATAGAGGGCGCTTTCAACAACGTGTCCTCAGAGTCTCTTGTTGGTGCACTGACAAGAAGGGGCACGTCCCCTACGATAGTTCGGTGGATAAGGACTAGTCTATTGGGAAGGACTAACATAGCCACCATAGACAATTCATCTCTTGTGGCCAGGGCAAGCAGAGGCTGTCCGCAGGGAGGCGTTTTGTCGCCATTGCTGTGGACGCTATTAGCCGATGACATCCTGACCAAATTAACCGCGGAAGGCTTTCATTGCCTTGGGTTCGCGGACGATCTGGCAATCGTGGTGAGGGGGCGGTTCGTGGCAACTGTCTCGGAGCGCACTCAGGGGGCGCTCAATATTGTGAACAAGTGGTGTAGAGCGGAGGGTCTCTCCATCAATCCCCACAAAACTCAAGTGGTTCCTTTTACGAGGAAGAGGAATTTACAAGGCTTACAACAGCCAGTACTCGGAGGGGTTGCGATCCCCTTTGCCATGGAGGCCAAATATTTGGGAGTCATTTTTGACCGAAGGCTGACATGGAACTCTCATATTAATGTTACCGCACATAAAGCCAAAATCGCCATGGGTAGGTGCAGGAGGCTATGCGGTAAAAGTTGGGGATTAAACCCGAAGATGACTCTGTGGATTTATACCTGTGTAGTGAGACCAATGGTAACCCACGGGGCGGTGGTGTGGTGGACAAAGATCTTGCAGATGGGGGGGTCGGGAGCGCTTGGAAGTATTCAAAGGCTGGCTTGCCTGAGTACGACGGGTGCTATGATGACTACCCCCACTGCGGCCTTGGAGGTCTTGTTAAACCTTCCACCACTCCACATTCACGTCCAAGGCGTTGCAAGAGCAGTTGTGGCACGACTACAACAGGGACAAGCGCCCATCTATCCCAGGCATACTGGGAGGTACCAAGACCTATGGGAGGAGCTGGAGGCGGACCCGATCTTGGGCCTGCCTACGGACATAATGACTCCTAGGTATGACTTCCAAAAACCCTTCAAAGTCCTGATATTAGACAGAGGGGCATGGAAGAATGGGCCGCCAATTGCAGGCGAATCTATGTGGTACACGGACGGGTCCAAGACGGAAGATGGAGTGGGAGCCGGCGTGTACGGGGCTCGTCCGGGATGTAATATCTCGGTGAGCCTGGGAAGGCTAGCTACGGTCTTTCAGGCGGAGCTAGTCGCGATTATTATCTGCGCTGCCGAAATAAGAAGACGGGGAGTGCATAACTCCAGAGTCGTCATTTATTCGGATAGCCAGGCTGCTCTGCGGGCAATTGACTCGTGGGAGGTCAGCTCAAGGCTGGTGTGGGACTGCCTAGGTGCACTAAGGGAAATTAGTAGCCATAATAAGGTCTTCCTGGTTTGGGTACCTGGACACTCGGGTCACAGAGGCAATGAGGCGGCGGACCGCCTGGCCCGGGAGGGCTCAATGGGAGCGCTTATCGGGCCGGAGCCGTTCTGTGGTGTCTCAAGATGCCTCAGGAGTGCATCCATTAAGCTATGGATGCAGGACCGATCAAGGGAATGGTGGGTCAAAACTCCAGGCCAGAGACAGGCGAAAAAGTTTATCTATAGCTACTCGCCCAAGCTAACTGCAGAATTACTCCAACTAGGCCGGGTGGCCATAAGGATAGCAGTTGGCATTCTCACTGGCCACTGTAGATTAAATAAGCACATGCATCGCATGGGCCTGGCAACGGATAGCCTGTGCAGGTTTTGTCAGGAAGAAGAGGAGACGGCACTGCATGTGGTATGTCAGTGCGAGGGGCTGGTTTGGCTAAGGTACCGCCTCTTTGGTAAAGAGAAGCTGGTGCCAACAAGCCTCAGCCAGGGCCCTCTCTCGGACCTATTAAGTCTTCTAAGGCAAGCAGGACTCGAGAGGGTGCTCTAATGGCGGGTGTTCTGATTGACCACCTGGGAGCCCCCCCCCCAATTCCACAGTTCGCTTAAGGACAGGATAGGGGGAGGGTCTCCAACTAGGGGGGGTGCCACAATAGATCCTTGGGGTGTCGCGGTGGCGTAGGCTGAATAGCCAATTCCCCCGGTAGAATCTATCTATCTAACCGTCCTATAAAAAACCCTGTTCTCAGTTAGTTACCCAGGTATACGCTATAAGTAAGGGTCAACTCAAACATACAGTAAGTAGCTATCTTTAAAAAAAATTCTGTCCAAATTATTATTTCTAAATTAAAAATTAAATCATATAATTAAATTCTCTCCTTAGGCCTGAAAAAAACAATAATCAATAATACAGACAAGCAAATAAACTTTAAAATAGAACACTAACCACGTGGTTTAAGAATAATAAACTACTTGATAATGGCAAGTGAATAGCCGAAACGTCGTAGAAAGAAATGTAAAAAAGTTTTTATATATTTTTAATATATAATAAAACTTCAGGCTGTAAAACTGGTTCAGAATTTATTGGAATTCAAATCAACCCATCATAATTCAAATAAAATAGTAAACAGCCTATAAAAGAAAATACAAAGCTCTAATTGTATATTTTTTACGTTCAGAGATATATCCTGCTTCGTCAAGCGCATCTTTAAGACTGAGAATATTATAGATCAACTACGAAAAATATATTATTTATAGCAAATTTGGTAGCATTATATATAACCCGCCCCAATCAACATAACTACTTCCGTTATAACCAATTTTTTTTGTTTTTGTTTTGTTTCGGTTATTTAAATTAGGAAGATGATTTAGAAAAAAAAAGAAGCAACATTTACAATGAAATGAAATATATTTCTTTTATTAATACAGTGAGAGCAATATTTATTATAATACAACTAAAGAAGACGAAATGTTAATTTACAAAATTAAGAAAAACAATAATAATAAATTATAAATTACTGTAATATTGCAACATCATTTCTATGTCCGTCCGTTAACTTTAGCAACAGCAAACATACAAAACATAAAAGAAATGTCACAAATAAATACCAAAAAAAGTCTCTTTCTTTTGACCATTACTAACAGAATCAATACAATTTGTTATTTGTGCTTTCCCATGTTCATTGCAATTTTTTAATGCAGTTAAAATTATCACTGCAAGAATACTGTTTACAATGTTCCTCATGTCTAATTCTGCAAGGTTCGCTTGGAAATGCCTCTCCACATGTTCCACAAATTAAGTTAAAAAAGTCATTTTGTGAGAAATGATTTGGATGTTGTTCACAGTTACAAACAGATTTGAAAATATGATAATTATCGGCATTAGTGAAAACTGAAGTAGAACCACATTTTTTCGCAAATCTTTGATATTTTACTTCCAAAGAGATCGGAATTCAAAACAGTGTTGACATTTGAAGTTGAAATACAATTTTTGTTTTCATGTTGCATGAGATTATCTTTTCTTGTGAAACTTTTCCCACAATAAGACCAGATGAATTTTTTAGAATTTTTGACCCCCTGACTTTTGCAACTTTCATGACGTTTTAAGTTGTACTTTTTATTAAATGATGCTTCACAAAATTTGCAGCAATATATTTTTTGTCCTTTTTCCATTTCAATAGTTATATTTAGAACAACTGGCTAGAAATGAAAAAAAAAAGTGCCAATACTGATAATATTTTAAATAATTTAAAAAGAATTCTGAACGAAGAAGAAAAGAAAAAACTTTTTTTTTACCTTGAAATTAAAAGTAATTTATCAATCAATAACGATACCACTATTATGTAATAAATGCTATATAAGTAATAATTTTTTTTTCAACAGTGGAACACTTCGATGTGGTTACTATCAGTAGTAATTACAGTGTAGCACACTACTACTCGAAGTGGAGATGAACAATAAAAAAAAAACAATTATTACTGAACCTAATCAGGTCTATGCAGGTGTAAACATGTTTATGCACAACTATATTAGTAATTGAATTTTGAACTAGTTATTAGACTTGCACTGACATGTCGGCTTTGTGAGTGGTAGTGGGGTTATAGAATAAAGGATTCAACATCATTTCTTCTCTAGAACTTGACCCAGGAGGATTAAATTAAATTTTATCAATACTTAAAAGTAAGTTATACTTATACAAGTCTATATACACTTCACAGTGATTGACTTAAAAATTATTTTTTAATTACATATGTACTTTTTTCAAAATTCCTTTCAAATGTCGACTTTGGCAGCGTACCTCAACGATACTAACCAAAGCTCCTCACAGATTGGTAGGCTTGCCGACCTTCGCGTAGGAGTTAGCTATGAAATAGTTAAATTTGATAAGATTAACACTAAATATGGAAAAGCCATAATAGCACACTGTATTGGACCTACACAGTTTGAGGACGAACCAAATATAGTTTTCCTGCCAAATAGATTCACCGACATGTTTACAAAAGAAATTATCGACGAGTATGATGTTACAAACAGAAAAATATCTTTGCTCTATAAAGGAATAAAAAATCGCCGATATGATTTGGAATTCTTTTAAGTGGACAAAAATTTATTTCTATTTTTATGTGATATATAAAAGAAAAAAAAATGAAAGAAATTAATGTATGTAAAACTGAAAGATATATATTTTTTTATATTTATTTAAATAATACTCTTAGAGCAAGATTTCTGTTATAAAATTAAAAAAGAAAAAAATTAAGTTTATAAAAAACAAAAATTTTAATTATTTAGAGAAGATGAAATAAATTCCGTGTTTGTGCACGTTGGGACATGTTAAGACAAGCCAGTTACTTATAAATTTCATTCAGAAGTATCAATTGCAATACCATGTTTGTGCACGTTCGGACATGTTAAGACAAGCCAGTTCGATTAAAAATTTCATTCAGTTGTATCAATTGCAATCATGACTTCGTCGGGTGCGTGTGTCGTAGACATGCAGTGTTTCATAGACAACTCAAAACTGTATATCGTGAAAGAATTGTCTATTTTAGACATGGAGAATCTTTCAAGTGGACACTGGTTGTTTAAACCGCCAGAAAATCTGCCATTAAATGCATTCAGTTACCGAGTAAATTCATGGTTAACTAGAAATTTTCATCAAATTAAATGGGAAGAAGGAGAGGTGGACTATGTGGAATTAGATGCTATTCTACACAAACATCTTAGCCATTACAACAAAATCTTTGTAAAAGGACTCCAGAAAAAACAATTTTTAAATCATTATTGTGGAAATGTAATCAACCTAGAAGAATTCGATTGCCCTCAAATTTCCCAGTTAAGACCATTAAACGATGGTACTCAGTGTCTTCTTCATAACAAGACTCCGACGATGTGTACCCATTTTCATGTATTTGCTCTTTCACACTGGATATTAATTTCAAATGTATTAAGAAAAATTTAATTTTAATATATGTATTGTATTTGTATAAAAGATGTTTGTATATAAGTAATTGTTAAACTGATAATGTAAATGATTATATTAAAAACAAAATGTGAATATCTCTAATTTCTTTTTTAAATAAAAAAAAAATTGCATTTAGAAAATTTTGTTTTCATTTTTTCTTCCCCTGTTTTCTTGCTAATGATAATAAAATAATAAATTATAAAATAAAATAATTTATAAAAAAAAATATTATACATTGAAAAAAAAATGAATAACATGAAAATAAAATAATAAAATATTTAAATAAATACATTATAATAAAATAAAATAAATTATTAAAAAAAAAAAAATAATGATATGTAAAAAAAAATGTCTGAAAACGGCATGTCAGAGCAGGCCTTTTTTTAGTGGAGCACAGACACAAAACTTTTCAGACCTGCGCTTGCATGTTTTGCCTGGCATGTGCAGGCATGTTAATCTCCTGCTAGGCACAATATAGTTCATTTTTAATCTTGACTCCTTAGCGTTCGGAGCTGTGCGATATCTCAAAATATATAAAGTTATATATATTGCAAAAACAATTACATATACATATTTTATATAAAATATAAATACTAAAAATAAATAGTACAAATAAGTATATAAATAATGCGAAGATAGAGTTAGTTATATTGTTTACAGGTAATTTAACTCTTTTTTTCTCTTGAAGATAATTTGAAAATTAATACATTTTCATTGAAAATTAATACATTTTCTACCTTTTATTTTTTATCACCTTATTTTTATTTCATTTCTAGTTGCTTCAAAAAAAAAAATGGAAAAAGGATACAAAACATTTTGTTGCCAGTTCTGTGGAACAATATTTAATAAAGGCTACAATTTAAAAAGACATGAAATATGTTGCAAAAGCCAGGGAAAGAAAAATTCTAAAAATTTTACCTGCTCTAAATGTGGAATAAGTTTCACGAGAAAGGACAGCTACATGAGACATGTACATAAAATCTGCACTTCAACCGAAAATTACTTCCAGGATTCGGAACTTTTTAATAATTTAATTTCACAGATTTGTGGCACTTGTGGAAATGTAGTTCCTAATCGCATTGATAGTAATAATTGTTCACCGATGAATACCTGCAATTGCCAACAAAATACAGATCTGTTGTCACAAAATGACATTTTCAACTTGATTTGTAGTAGATGTGGAAATACATTCCAAAATGAAATGTCTGGAATAAATCACGAAGAAAATTGTCTACAATATTTATGCAGCAATTGCGGCCAAGCTTGTATTTCAGATGAATATTGTCGCCAGCATGAAAGGCTTTGTCAAAATTTATTCTACAGTTTTTGTAAAAATTGTCAATCATCCTTTACTAATTATTATAATTTAAATCGCCATGAACAATATTGCGGACAAAGTCCTATAAAAAAATTTAGAGGTGAACCTAATAAGATTTCTCTATTAGCTACCAATATTTCGGAATACGAGAGTGCTTTTGGTGGTCGAATTAAGAAGTCCTTCTTCCTCAGGTCAAATTTTAATACCGATGTACATAGATTTTTAGAACATGTACGGCCCGAAATAATAAGTATTATTCAATCTGCTTTGCATCAATTTTTTTCAATGAAAATCAATATTGTCGTTGAATGTGTCTTTAAAAATTGCCATCAAGAGTTCTGTGATAGGTCGTTTAAAATATCAAACCAACCTGTTTAAAATACAACCAATTTAAATGAATTTCTAACTAACTGTTTTGATAAAATCAAAAAAGAAAAGGAAGAATGCCAGCTAAAAAACAGCGGGTGGTTTATGGTAGGGGTTGATGGTCTTTGCTTGAAGTTGAACAAATTTGATTCTTTGAGATGCAATGGTTATATTAAGCAACCAAAAAAATATTGAAAATAAGAAAGCCTGTGTAAATGTTCAAAGTTCTGATTCCTTTTGCTTTAAATATGCTATTGTGTCCAAATTTGTTACTTCTAAACCTGAACGAGTTATTTCCTACAACAAAGTCACACACAATTACAATTTTAATTGCATAAGCTTTCCCGTACAACTTAAAGATATTCCTGTTTTTGAAAAGCTTAATAACATAACAATAAATGTTTTTGGTTTAACCGATAAAAATGAAGTGTATAGCCCATCAAAGTAGTTGAAGAGGAAAGTAACGACCACAGAGATCTGCTTATATTAACTAACGACCTGGGTATGTACCATTACGTGTACATAAAACATTTCGAAAGACTAGTTTGAAGGCCATTTCAATGACAAGGATGATAATATGTAAACGTTGTTTCTATCATTGCTATAATGTAGAGAAGTTTCAGTTTCTTAAGACATTATGTTGTAGCAATAAACCAGCAAAAATAGAAAGAAAATTTTTAAAGGAAGATGGATCAGGTCCAACGATGAACGCGAAATTAACTCAAAATGCGTTTGCTTTTTTGTTTGAGGTAATTCGTTATGAAATTTGTGGTACAGAGGTAGATAGAATAAAAAATCCTGGAATCACAAGTACATTAAAAGGATTAGCATCAATGAAACGTAGTAGCATTATTGAAAATGCTGGTTGGATACCACATCGGTCTAAAACTTTGGAGCTCATATCAGCTGAAGGCCATTTCAATGTGTGCATTCCCTTACACATGTTGCTAGGTTTTGCAGAAGATTATCAAAAGATAATTATAAATGTTAAACAAGAACTTATATTAATTCGATCCAGAAGAGATGACAATTGTTATATTTCAAACAGAGTGGACGGACAGCTCGAAAAAGAAAAATTAGAATTAACTACGTTGACTTGGATAATTCCCTATCTGCGCATAAATGATCACAATAGATTATTATTGCTGAAAAATGTAAAACAAGAAAAAGTTATACCAATAGCGTTCAGAAGTTGGGAACTGTACGATTATCCTCTACTACCCACCACTCAGAGACAACTGTGGACGGTAAAAACTTCTTCGCAATTGGAAAAACCACGATTTGTGCTTTTAGGGTTCCAGACTTCTAGAAAAAACAATCCTGAGAATGATTCAAGCAGATTTGAACACTGCAGTTTGACAAATGTTAAGCTTTTCCTCAACTCAAAATCATACCCTTACAGTGATATGAATGTCAACTTTACTAGTAATCAATATAGTCTGCTGTATCATATGTACTCAAATTTTCAAAAAAGTTTCTATTCCGAGTCTTATCCTTCACCTTTACTCTCTTTGGCGGAGTACAGAGACGAGGCTCCGATTATTGTAATCGACTGTTCAAAACAATGTGAATCCATAAAAACCGGTCCTGTAGATGTAAGGCTTGAATTTGAAGCTAGCTCTGCATTCCCTGCTGAAACTACAGCTTAGTGCTTGATTATACACGATAAAATCATTGAATATAACCCACTTACAAATATTGTTCGCCGCATGATATAAATATTACAATCATTTTTTTTTTCTTTTTTTATAAATTTGTTTATGTCTAGTAAATAAAAATATAGAAAAAAAAATGCAAAAATTTATAAATCATACAAAAAAATATTTATTTTTAAGTTTTTTTTATTATTATGTTTTTTGAAAAATAAATTTTTTTTTCTTGTATAATTGAGAAGATCTTTTATTTATTTTTTCCCAGTATCAAGATTTGCTTTAAAAAAAAAATTATTATTGAGGAATAAACACTAAAATGTACAATGATTAACAAAAAAAAAAAAAATATGTTCTAAAAGTAACAAAGAAAGTGTATATATAGACTGCAATACTAGTACACAACTCCTCTCTAATTTATACTGTAAGAAATGTGGTAAGTTAAAAAGACACAGCTCCTCCGCATATATGTAGTGTAAGGAATGTGGTAAGTTAAAAGACTAGTACACACTGCTCCTCTCTACACGATTGGCTCCAAGTAGCACATAACAGTCAGGGAGGAGCAGACGAGAAAGGAGCCAAATGGACGGGTGGAGCACATTAGGGCGGGTGTAGCAAGCGAGAGAGGAGCACATTAGGGGCGGGTTGTAGCAAGCGAGAGAGGAGCATATTAGGGCGGGTGTAGCAAAGCGAGAGAGGAGCACATTAGGGCGGGTGGAGCAAGCGAGAGAGGAGTAAAAAATGTCGGGAGGAGCACATTAGGGCGGGTGGAGCAAACGAGAGAGGAGCAATAAATGTCGGGAGGAGCACATTAGAGCGGGTGTAGCAAGCGAGAGAAGAGCAAAAAAAATGACCTGAAGGAGCAAAAAAAATGTCGGGAGGAGCGCAAAAGGTAGGGAGGAGCCTCGCCTGTCCTGCCCCATCGCTCCTCTGGCCCAGAAGCCCCATAAATACAGTACTATTATATTTTTCAAGACGTCTCCGTAGCTGGATTAAATTGCCTCTAACAGAAAGGTTTTTATCGCATAATATCTTTACAACTTGCGATCTATTAAGAACACTCATAAATTCAAAATTCACATGGGATTGGGGTACAGTGGTACAATTACAAAATTTTAAAAATAGAAAATTTAATTATGGGAAATATTTAAGATATTTCCGCTGAGAAAATAATTGAAAGAAAAGCAATAATATTATCTGATGGGTAATTTGTTTAATTATTAAATTGAAAATTGTACGTACTTGTTAATTAGTAGATTCTGGTTGAAAATATCCCAAACAGCTGGCACCAATGTAATGTGATTGGTGTGATGTGTTGTATGTTTGTAGTAGCACGAGCGGTTTAGTAAAAGGACTTGTAAGTGTTTGAGATAAAGATAGAAGTATTAAGAAATCAAGAGATCACATGATTTTAAAATAAATATATTATTCTCTAAGCAAATTTAAGTAGTTTACAATATCACAACTATATCTTAATACATCAGATGTTTATCTAGAATAAAGGCAAATATCTATCACTGGCACTGAGCGGTTCCTGAAGTGTTCTGGCTTTAGAAGCAGAATGCCGTCTATCTTGTTTGAAAGCAGAAGGCAGAGTGCAGACTGTCCTAAGGAATGCCTCTCTCTAACAAAACAGTTGGCCAAGTCGCATTGTATTAATTTAACGGATTTTTGTGCCTTTGTTTCCCTAATAGCAATGACCCCAAATTACAGTACCTGACTCTTTTCTTTACACTAAGATACATTTAAAATATTAACAAAATACTATTTTTGATACTATAAAATATTCTAAACTATTTTTAAAAACTATTATTTTCTTTTATATCTTTCTTCCACTACACCATCCATTTAATCAAGACTTTGCTAGTGTTGAGTGGAAAACGCTGAGAAATATTTAAGTATTCAAAATCAATTAATTGTAAAAACTGCATTCGTTATCTACAGAAAAATACTTCTTTTAAAGGGTAAAAAAACAGTTACCATTATATTGGTGAACCGATTCAAAATGAAAAGTTGGATCAGATCCTTGTATTTTATTTCAAGTATTTCATACTTGTGCTTCTACATTATACCCTTTTTTCAAAAAATAACCCACCAGTGAATTTTGAATTTTTAACATGGAATTATCAACCATGTAACATATAAGTGATAGCGCGTCTCCTCTTCTTTTCTTACACTTATTGTATGTTATTCATTTTTTTTACCATCACCAAGTGTTAAAATTTTAAATTACTCATTTGAAAAAATGAGTTGAATATTTTAATTGTGAACACATATTGACTGTTTTCAACGTTTAAACAATGACTGATGTTTGATTAGTCCACATTTTATCCAATTAGCAGCTTTATTATTAAAAAATGAATATACATTTTGATAT
Organism: Triatoma infestans; assembly: GCA_011037195.1. Taxonomy (NCBI): domain Eukaryota; kingdom Metazoa; phylum Arthropoda; class Insecta; order Hemiptera; family Reduviidae; genus Triatoma; species Triatoma infestans. The sequence goes on from JAAEAF010000759.1 coordinate 49,202, forward strand.
ATGTATAGTTCTTAAATATTTAATTTTTATTTGAAATAATTTAAATAAAAAGAAATATTCTTTTCTATTATGTTACTTATATAATCCTGATATGACAGACTAATGTAGCATGGGAAACTAACGATCAGCATAACTGTAAGAGAGAACATGATATTTCTATAAATTCATGCAAGCCTTTATTTTAATGATTCATTTAAAACTGCAAGCCTTTGTGAGAAAGAAAAAATGTACATATGCTATTCCCATGATGTTACTTGATTCCTATGGAATATTACTAACATTAATTTTGCTATATAATTTTTTATTGAACAGAATAAATTGTAATAAGTAAACTGTTATAAATAAAATCAGGTATATAAATTTTGATTTCATAAACAAGATTATATGTGCAGACGAAATAATTTGAATGTATAATACTACAAAATTCATAGAATTTTTGGTAATTGTTCCGATCCGTGCCCCAAGATGGACGACCACTATCTACAGTAACCTTCTCACTCCACTCTCATTTACATTACTTGTGATTTATGTATTCATTAAGATGTATTTATTTATTTATTGATTTAGTTATTTCATATTATGATTAATTTATTTCTGATGTGTTTGAAATTTACGATTCTACTGGTTCAGGTTCAATAAATGTCATTTCTTTAATGAACAATCACATACAAAGGCTCTTGTTTAATACTTATCAATGAAAAGTTATTTGAAATGACAAATTCCTTAGCCAGTGTTTGCTAATTCAGATCTAAAGTCTTTGGACAATATTCGAAATTAAAGTCTGATTGTGTTTCCTAGTTTTTACTTATATTTAGTCTCATACTTTTTTATATTAATCAGAATATGAAAGAAATAAAGAAATATGAATGAATACATAAATCAGAAATATCAGAAAAATGTGAGTGTAGAAATAGTGGTTGTGAGTAGGTTATACTGTACCTAGTGGTCGTCCATCTTGGGGGCACGGATCGGAACAATTACCGAATTTTTAGTTCTCATTAGATCCAGGTCAGATGAGAATGCGGTTACTGCTTTGACTAATTTAGAAGGAGACGATGAGGTGATTAATGTGACAATTACAAAAATTGCATGGAAAATACCTTATGTATCTGTCGGATGAGGAAAAGGTTCATCTTATCACTTATCTGGAGAAAGGAGTTAATGTGTCAATATTGTAGTAATATTGGGACAAAACCAACAAGTCTGAGAATAAAGTTATTTTATTTATTTTCTTGTACAAGTGATTGTTTCACTTTAATGTAATTATACAAAACATACAACACAAGACCTATCTTTCTTTTAAAGTAATTAATATAAACGACTATATAAGTAATCAACTTTTTAAGTGTTAACAACATGAAACCCTTACAACTTACACACACTTTGGAAAACTAACCTGACTGCCTCTGTAACCTCTCTGTCTCTGCCCTCTAGCGGCAGCCAACACAATTTCTCCCACATCCTACAATCGGCCTTCCTGACTCCTTCCTCGTCCTCGTGGATATTGGAACATCATCATTTTCATCATTGGTAGGCGAGGAGTGGTGCATGACATCATGGAATGCTGATGGCGAAGGGTAATCGTTCTCATTGTCATTGATTTCATCTTCGTCAGCATCGGATGTCATCAGTTAGACATTCATAGTGTTTTCAGCTCCATTGCTTATCGTCAGATACTTCTTCCAAGGTTTCATGAACTCGGCGACTGATGTGGTAATGACTGGTCTCTCATGACAATCGACTTTCCGCACCCGATACCTTTCATTTGGATTGGCCTCGATTACCTCATAAGGGTCAAGGTAAGCGGTCTGAAGCTTGGTGCCTAGTTGGGTTCGCTTAATTGCAACCAGATCACCTACCTTGTAACTTGTTGCAGCCCTGCGCCTCTTATTAAAACATTTTCGATTCTCCGCCTGAATTTTGATATTTTCCTTAGCCTTATTTCTTCTCTCTCCACCTGTAAATTATCCACTATCTCTTGTTCAATTAGTTCCTTCAACCTTAAGTCTTCCTTCACTTTCATTTCCGTACCTATTAACAATTTAAACGGAGTAATACCCGTACTTCTGCTCGGGGTAGAATTGATGATCTGTTGAGCATAGTCCACATGTTTCCACCATTCTTCTGGTTTGGGGTGATATAACTTAGTAATGAAAGGGATGATTATTCTATTTATTCTTTCAACCTGCCCATTACCACGTAGAACTCCAGTTGTTACCAACACATGTTTGATCTTCTCTTCTTCACAATACGCCCTGAAGTGATGGGAAGAAAAAGCGGTGCCCCGGTCAGTGATTATCCTTGATGGGTTGCCAAATATTGCAGCTTGCTTCCTAAGACGACTTCTTCCGTTCCTGTACTTTTCGTTGGGTACAGCCAGACGGATTTGGTGAATCCGTCAACAACTACAAAGATATGATTGTACCTCTTCTTGGTAAGAGTTAGAGGTCGTACATGATCCATGTGATATGTTTGTAGAGGCTGATCTCCTTTGTCAATACTGTGTAAGAAGCCTTCCTTCTTTCCTTGTTTTTTCTGGACTAGAATACAAGAAACACAGTTTTTTATTACCTGTTCAACCTTTCCCTTCATCTTCGGGAAGTAATAAACTTTCTTCAACAGCAGCATAGTTTTCTCTATTGAAAAGTGTCCTCTTGCGTGTGTTCTGGAAATAATTTCATCCTGCTTGCAACGAGGAACAACAAAAAGTAACTCGTCATTTTCTTCCTTGTATAATATGCCATTTTTCATCTTAAAATTCGGCTTTCTATTTAGATTCCTTATTATCTCTTGAATTTCTTCATCCTGCATTTTTTGGAGAAATTAAAAACTCACTTTCATGTTGTTCAATACCAAGAAACTCAGGCAATGGATATCGGCTTAAGGAATCAACATGTCGCATGCTAGATCCTGATCTGTGTACTACTTCGAATCTGTAGCCCTCCAACATTAAAGCCCATCTCGCAATACGTACCGACAAGTCTTTTTTTCTTAAAGTCATCTGAAAAGCCTGACAATCAGTGACAATACGAAAGGGTATTCCCTGGAGATAAGTTCTGAATTTCTTAAGACCTTTCACAACTGCTAGTACTTCTAACTCATAGCTAATATATTTCTGCTCAGCCAAAGTTGTTTTTCCACTTGCAAAATAAACTGGATGCAACTGATTATCTTTGGAATCTCTTTGCATTAGTATCATACCATAACCAAATTTGGACGCATCTGTGTGCAATTCATTTTCAGCATTTGGTTGATACAATCTCAGCACGGGTCTACTTGAAAGGATGACTTTCAGTTTTTGAAATGATTCTTCTTGTTCAGGTCCAAATACAAATTTGTTGTCTTTCTTTAAAAGATCACTTAAAGGACGGGCGATCATAGCATAGTCTCTAACAAACTTTCTAAAGTATCCGGCCAAACCCAGGAAACTCTGTAGAGACTTGGTATCCTTAGGTTTCGGAAAGTAACAACAGCTTTAATCTTTTGAGCAGATGGTTCAATCTTACCATGGTTTATAACAAAGCCTAAAAAATTTATGGTCTCTTGAAAAAAGTTACATTTCTTCCAATTGATCTTCAACTTAAAATTCATATGTCCTCTTTAAAACTATTTTCATTTGTGAATATTCTCTCTCTTATCGTTGGAAGGGATGATAATATCATCTAGGTAAATTCTCATTATACCTTCTTTAACCAGATCCCTAAAAACTGCATTGATATACTTCTGAAAAACCGCTGGCGAATTGCATAACCCAAAAGGCGCTCGTAAGAATTCATAATGATGTAAATGTCCTGAAGAACCTTTATTCTGGATCAGTTTCTTCTATTTGGTTGCCTGAAGGGAAATCCGAGTCTTTCAGTGTAGGCACTGGCTTGAGGCAAGGGTGTGTTTTGAGCCCGTTATTATTCTCGTTATATGTTAACGATATGATCGATGACTTGGAATTTGGTGTGAAAGTGGGAAACCAATTAATTAAAGCCTTACTTTATGCTGACGACATGGTGGTGATCGCCTCGAGTCCTCAGGGTCTTCAGCATAATATTAGAAAACTGGAGGAATATTGTGAAAGGTGGAGTCTTGAGGTTAATCTGAATAAATCTCAGATTATAATATTCCGAAATGGAGGACGCCTCAGGTCTAATGAACGTTGGTTTTATGGATCTAAGAAGATAGACATTGTCTCCCAATACAAATATTTGGGACTAACATAAACCCTAAACTTTCGCTTCTGCCTCAATTTCAAGAAAAAATTTCCCATTCTAAACTTGCTCTGAATGTAGTCTGGCATAGATTGGTAGAAAGTCCTTTAATAAGTTTAACTTCAAAACTTAAAGTTTTTAACGCGGTATCGCGTTCAATTCTTTGCTACAGGTGTAGATCCTTTGTGTATACATACTTTCAATTTACATGCTCGGTACGTAGAAAAAGTTTTAAATATGGCACTCCAGAGATTTCCCCGGATAGTTGCAGAAGAAATTATCAGAAATGATGTATCCTGGGTTAATAATTGGAAAGATTATGCTCAGAAATGTAGAACATCTATTCACTTGGATATAGTGGGTCGTCCTACTTTGAACTCCCAAATTAAAAGCTTGATCGACCAGCTGAGAGTGCACATTAAGAATACGTTTAGAGATAAAGCAAATGCTACACAACGATATAATATTTATAAACTGTTAGACTATGACGTGAGATGTGCAGACCTTACATCTACTGAGACCAGTTTATCCTCGGTACGCTGGGTGTTGAAGTTGAGGGGGGAGTGGTTGAGATTGAACTATAAGCCCTATGACTCGGCCGCCGCAGATGAATATGCTCTTTGCAACCTTGGGGAAAGGGAGGATACTTTCCACTTCGTTGCTGCATGCCCTGCCTTGTCACCTTTACGTTTGATCAGTTTTGGGGAAAGATATTTGTCTCTGGAACATTTTGTTACCTTATTGAATGGATCTGATTGGCCACAATTAATCCAATTTGTAAAAAATGCATGGGACCTGAGAAGGCGTATTCTTAATTTACCTATTTCTTAATTATCGTAGTATTAAAATAACTTAATTGTAAAATTGAAATGATAATAGATCATTACTTAGTAATAATATATGTAGTTATAACTAAGCTTTAAGAGAAGAAAAGATTTTTTTTTTTTCTAGTTTATTTTTAATTCATCAATTTGTGAAAATGTAAATTATTTTAATGTTATTATTTTGGTTTTGTAAAATTGTATTTATTTTATTTATTTGTTTATTTAGACAGGTCATTTTTGTTAGTTCAAACTCCGGCAGACGGTGATTCCATGCCTATTTAAGTTGTTTTGTTTACTAATGTATAAATGTTCAGATGATTTTTTTTAATAAACTTATTCATTCATTCCTTGATAACCAGATCCTTAAAAACTGCATTGATATACTTCTGAAAAACGGCCGGCGAATTGCATAACACAAAAGGCGCTCGTAAGAATTCATAATGACCATTTGGTATGATGAATGCCGTATACTTGCAACTGTCTTCATGAATTGGCACGTGGAAAAATCCATCCTTTAGATCTAGAGTTGTGAACATCCGGCTTCCTTGAAGTGAGTCAATCTGGTCCTCAATCAAGGGGAGTGGATATCTCTCCTTGATAATCTTCCTATTTAGAGCTCTATAATCTACACAAATACGTGACTCTCCATTCTTCTTTTGCACGATGACAATGGGGCTCGCATAATCTGATACGCTTGGTCTTATGATAGAATCGTCCAACCACTTCTTGATTTGATCTTCCAGATGTTTGGGGGAAAGACGTCTGGGAGTCTGATATACTAGAATCTCATCTGTTAAGATTAATTTCATTTGTATCCCCACTTCTTTTGATTCTGCTGGTTGGCAAACTTTAATAATTTCTTGAACCTCGCTTGGTATTACAACCTCTTCAGCTTTATTTTTAGAATCAAAAATATTAAGATTGAATACTCGTATAACTGGGACATCGGGAACTTGTACTTCAATTTTATTAATTTCAATTACATTATTTCCTTTAAGGGTTATACTAACCTGTTTAAAGAAATTACGGCCTAAAATCATCTTATATCTCTGGTTAGCTTTGGGACAACATGAATTTGGATTTCATATAAAATGCCCTCGACTATTATGTATGTAAGAAAGGCGCCTAGCGTAGTAATTAAATTGGATCCCAAACCTTGAAGATCAATTTGCGTGGATGTCAACATAGGTGATCCCAACTTCTCATATTCTTCTAAGTCTAACAATCAGATCGCTACCTGAATCTAATAGCGCTTTCACCTGTAATCGTTTATTTTAACATCCAGAACTGGCTTACTATCACCGGATACAACTTCATAATTACTCTTCACATAACAAGTTGCTGCACATTTAGAAGAAACATGTCCATATTTATTGCATCTGAAACATTTAGGCCCCTTAGCCTTATCCGGACGCTCTTCGATAACATGCTGTTTCGAGCCACAATTAAAGCAGCGGCGCAATTTTTCAGCACTCTTGCTGGCGGTGTGAGCAGATGTAGATTTAGGCTCCTTGCTTCTAATTTCCCCTTTTTGAGCCTTACTAACTGACGTCTAGCAAAACTCCTATTCTTTGTAATGTAATGGTGTGGAGTTGTATTTGTAGTAGTGGTAGTGTGTAGCACGAGCGTTTTAGTGAAAAGGGCTTATAAGTTTGTAATTTTAAAAGAGAATGAAGTGTTAGCAATAATAAGGAAGTCGCACTGTTTTTCAAAAGATATATTCTCTAAGAGAAATTAAGTTAACAACAATATGCTTATAAATTAATTGGAATAATTCTTAAAACTTGATACTGGCTCTGATGTTTTCACTTTGGTAGCTAGAACGAGTCTGTCTTAAAATATCTCTTCTCTTTGTTTCAATTCCTCCCCTGTGAGAAGAAGGGGTAGTACAGTACAATGCCATAATTGTTCTTGAACCGTACGAGTAACAGGACTTTATACCTGGCTGGTCCTTTGCAACATATTTTGATAATTTAGATTTATTTAAAATTTAATATTATTTCAAGTTTCTTGCATCCATCACATTATCCCCCCTCCCGGAGAAATTTTTCGGCACGAAAAATTTGGGAGGTGATCTAGAGTTGTAGAGGCTTGAAGGTTATCCTCTGGTAAGGTGAGAGGCGTGTGTGTAGCCTCTGCAAAGTGGCTGTGTGTTGTAGGCTGCAGTCATCTTCTTCTGGAGCAAACGCTGCTTGAAGGTGTGAGCGTTGCTGTGTGTTTGGATATCTTATACTCGAGCGAACGCTGCGTGAGTGGGTGAGCGTTGCTGTGGTGGTAGGCTGATATGCGAACACTGCTTGGCGAGTGAGAGTGTTGCTGATGAAGATGTAACTGGCAAGGGTAGACAAGGCGATCAATGTAGGCTTCTGTGTGATGGTGATGGATGTAATTTCTTGAGTTCTTGAAATGACTCTATATGCATATATGTGTTTTTGTTAATATGACTCTATATAGACGAAAATGCATATGTTTTTCTTGAAGTGATTCTATATAAACGAAAAATTCTTAAATAATTCAAAATAATTATAGATACATTACAGAAAAATTTATAGTAATAAATAAGTAAGCAGTCAAATTTAAATGAACAAGTTTAATAAAATCCATATATAGCACCACGAAATCTATTTATTAGTGTGGTGATAAAAATACAATAAGACAAAACAAAACAAAAAATGAAGGAAAGGTATTGAATAAGGTTTTTAGAAGAGAGCTAATTAGTAAGATAAGGTGTTAAGATTTTAGTTAAAGATTTGTTTGTTTTTATGTGTGCGCGAGGTGGCACTATAATTTTGTGGCGAAGCTGCAGGGTTTTGGGTAAGGGTAGCTGTTGAATCGAATTGATTTGGTGCGTTTGAGCACTATTTGAAAATGGAATGTTGAATTTATTGAGCGTTAGTGTACGTGTGCGCAAATTAATAATTGCCCTATTTAATGTAAGGACATCTCTACCAAGTATTAATTGGAAATTGCCTTTTAATTGCGAAACTATGAATTCGCCAGAAAAATTGGAATTTTCGACATTGTCCGCATGCAAACGAAGGGACGTGATGCCATAATTAGGTATTACTTGGTTAGTCAGAGATTTTAAAATAATGTTGGAATGCTGAAGGTTCTTATTTCGACAAAAACTGGAATCCACTAGGCTGTGACTAGCTCCAGTGTCTACAAGGGCACGAATAAATTTTTTGCCAATTCTTAAATTTACTAACAAATTATCAGAATTGGTGAAAGCAGGTATGAGAGCCAAGGTCATAACATCAGCCGTTCGTGAGAGCGGCTGTGGGCTTAACCGTTTTTTGGCTGTATCTGGAAACATGTTCGAGCCGTATGTCCAAATTTAGAACAAAATTGGCAAGTGGGCCTATTTTGGAGGTTATTGCTACCATTATTATTATTATCACTATACTGGGGTCTATCTGAATAAGGGTTAAATCGCGAATTGTTTGAATTAATTCGAGGACTATGATTATTACTATAATATTGATTATTATTATTATTATAGCGATTATTACTATTTGCTCTGTGATTAAGGTTTTGAGGAATATTAAATTTCTTAGGCATTTTGCCAAAGTTAGTACGAGGTTTTGGTCTGAATTTGTTGGTGCAGTCCACGTCAAAATGTGGACCGGAACAATGGCGACAAGGTCTGTTCTTTATTACATTAAATACTCTACAAGTGGTAGTTGGTTTTAATTGTGGCTTTTGACTTTTATTACGATGCGGGCATTCTCTGTGGAAATGCATTTGTCCACAGTAACGACAAGGAGATGGGGGTGTACGAGAATTGGAATTTTCGCAGTAACAGCGAAAACTGTAGGGTTTGTTTCAGAAGCCTGAACTTCTTTTAGGGCATTGGCATAGGAAAGTGCTTCATCTAATTTTTGAGGAAGCTTCGTTCGCACCTCATTACGAAGCGGTTGAGGAAGCGACTTCAAGAATGCATCAGTGGCCAGTTTATCTAGAATTGCTTGTAAGGCCTCGAGTGGGTTAGCTTGAGCTTTTAAATGAATGGCGGATTGGATATGTCTAATCCTATGTTACATGAATTGTATTTTTACTTCTTTTTTTCAAATTTGTTTATTGTAAAAATAAGCTGTCGAACATGCATTTAAGATAATTGTAAAAATAAAATTATATATTAATTATTTTTAATCAAGATTGGTTATCTATTATTGATTTCCTATACACCAGGTGTAAATTATGTTGCGTCAAAGTACAGATCTAACGATTTTGCCAAAAACTTACAGAATTTATTGAGTGACTGACTCATAAAAATCGATAATAATCATATACTGGATTCGATAGGTGTTATCAATATACTTATCGATAAATAAATTTATCTTAAAGAATGAGACTTTGTACGAATGGAAAAATACAATGCAAAGGTCAATGAACTCCGGACTGGGGTACGTGGGGCAGAGCCTCTCTTTAAGTCTCTCTTAAAGAACCACGGCGGTGTGCGAGATTCTTGGCATCAGGAAGACGAGGAAAACGCCGCTTCACCCTCAGTCTGACGGCATGGTGAAGCGATTTATCAAGACTCTAAGAAGCCATTTAAGGCTTTTGGTGAATGAACGCCAGGACGACTAGGATGAACACATACCTCTAATAATGATGGCGTACCGTTCGGCTGTCCACGGGCCGCACACCAGCCAGCGTTGTGCTTGAGTGAGAACTTCGGCTACCCAGTGACATTTTATTTAGCAGTCCAGAAGAGGAGGAAACGGACGTGGACAACTATGCAGAAGAGCTTCGCCGCAGATTGAGGGCCATCCATGGAAAGGTGTGCGACAGGATGGTGTTAGTAAATGACCGGATAAAAACGCGGTACGATCTACGGGTCAGCGGAAGGACCTTCCAGGAAGGCGAGAAAGTATGGCTGTACAACCGGTCCGGAAGAAGGGAAGGTCCCCAAAGCTTCAAAACGATTGGGAAGGACCTTCACAATCATCTCAAGGCTCAACGCCCAGGTGTATCGAATCCAAGGGACGCCCAGATCCATAATGAAGGTCGTGCATCTGGACCGGTTACTGCCTTACGTCACCAGCAATGTTTCTGTTCGGGGCGAACAGATCTGAGAGGGGAGCAGTGTAACGCAGCCAGTGGTGCCATCTAGGAGAGAAAACATGTACCTCAAGTTCTCTTAGTAGCCGCTGGGAAGCGCTGGCGACGCGCTTTAGTTCTCTCTGGAAGAATTGAGAACATTCTAGACACTTCTCCACCGGTAAAAATAGTGGGACCATAGAGATTTGGCAGAGTTTCTTGTTACAAATGAAGTCACTAGTTTGTGAAAAGTGAATAAAAAGTGAACAAAGTGAACTTTTGTGGTTTAAACTGTGAATTAATTCTTATTAAGTGTTGTGTTCATAATTTTTGTTGTGTAAAACAATAAATTTGTGTTTTTCTTATTGGAGATTTGATCTAAACGAACCCACTTAAAACTGTTGTAGCTAGTTTAGAGGGAAAAACGTTACAATACAATGAAAACCCCATAAGCATTCAAGTTTGGAATCAATATTTAGAGAGCATGATTTCAAATCTAAGATGCTATTTCTCGGCCTGCGACGTGTTCCACCCCTTTTTAGTGAGAAGGAACTACTATTGTGTGCCGTCAATAATCGTAAATCAGGTAAATCCCCAGGATTTGATAGGATTTCAAATGAATTTCTTAAAACTACCCCCAAAATTGGTCTTAACTATTTTCTGGAAATATACAATAAAATCACGGATTGTGAATGCATACCTGATTCGTGGGGTACTTCCAAATTGATTTTTTTATACAAAAAAAGGGGGCCCTCATTTACCCGAAAATTATAGAGGGATATCTCTATTAAATACGATCGAAAAATTATTTACTCAACTAATTTACAATGGATTATCCGAGTGGCTTGAGTATGGAAATCCTTTGATAGAAAACCAAAATGGGTTTCGTAGAAACACGCATAGATGGCATATTTAATCTCTCGTTGGTGGTCACTTTGCATACCTCCCGGAATAAAGGCAAACGGTACGCGGTATTCGTAGATTTGAAGAAAGCTTTCGACAACATCAACCACAACTTGTTGTGGTATACATTTTTTAACATCGGAATAAGTCGAAAAATTATAAAGATTATCGAAGATTTATATAGCCATGCAACTGGCACTGCAATAGTTAATGGTCAATCTACAAATATGTATCGTATTACACAGGTAATATTGCAAGGGGACAGTTTATCACCATTACTTTTCGCAATATTTATTGATAATATAAAAGAATTTTTGGTACAAAAAGGGTGTCAGGATACAGCCATCACGCACGAAAATGGGGTCTCTATATTATTATTTGCCAATGATATAGTCTTGTTGGCCGAGACACCTGTCGAGCTCCAAAAGAAACTCTTAGCATTGGAAGAATATTGTAGGGACAATTTTCTGGAACTCAATATCGAAAAAACCAGAGTTCTAATTTTTAGAAAAAATAGTAAAATAAAAAACAGTTTTAGTTTTTTACAAACAAGAGCAGATAGCGATTTCCAAATCTTACACCTACTTGGGCACACCAGTTTCCAGTTCAAGGCTGTTTTAGAACTGTAATAAATCAATGATTAATAAAAATAACGTAGCAGCAAACGCAGTGAATCACATTTTGTATAAAACTAAGTGCAATGCTTAGCACACTATATTTGGGCTTTTTAATTCTGTGGCGGAGTCTGTCCTATTTATTGTACAATAGTGAAATTTGGGCAGTACACTAACTAAACGAAATAGAAGTTGTTCAAACCCGGTTATTTAAGTCTGTGTTCTACTGGCCAAGATGTACGCCCATCTATATAGTCAGACGAGAACTAGGGCTCAATAAGTTAAAATTAAAAGTAATTAAAAGAATTATAAACTGGTGGTTCAAATTATTGTGTTTGCCTAACAACAGGCTACCTACCTAAACTCTGCTACAATAAGCATGGCTAAACTGTGAGCGAATAAATAAATTCAATTGGTGTTCTCTAATAAGAAATGTTTTAGTTGAAATAGATTGTGAGTGGCTGTGGTTGGAGCAAGATGCTGCTAAGTTAAAGGAATATAAAACACAAATTTGAAAAGCATGGGAAGTAAAACTATTGGCAGGAGATACTGAGCTGATACTCTGCTCCAGTTACAGCCCATTTTACCAGTATATTAAAAATAATGTTAGTGTGGAACATTATAATAATAATAAAAGAGATCAGTTTAAATAAAAAAAGAATTATTGGCCAACTGAGGGTTAATAATCCACAATCAGTGATTCTGTATTGCAATGGAACCAAACATAAGTGGAATTACAGTAATACAGTTTGTATGTTATGTAGCGACGAACAGAACGATCTCAGTCATTTATTGATAAATGGTCATATTTATAAAGAATTAAGGGAGAAATATCTTAACAGCCTGCTTCTTTTTGTGGTCATCGTTTTTACTTTCTGTTATCGTGTCAAATTTTCGATATCAAGTTTTCACCGGAAATATCCGTTTTGAGATTCCCTGAACAAAAAAGTGGTTTTTAGATATGGTCTGTGTGTGTGTGTGTGTGTGTGTGTGTGTGTGTGTGTGTGTGTGTGTGTGAGTGTGGGTGTGTGTATGTATGTATGTGAACAGCGTAACTCAAAAAAGAAAAGTCGTAGAATGTTCAAAGTTGATATTCCGTTTAGGAATCACATGGGATCCAACATTAGGTCATCTGTCAAAATTCCTCAACCGAAAGTACCACTTTACTGAATGTTTTTTTTTCACTTTTTTGCGATTGTCTCAAAAATATCTCCTACAATTTTCTTTAAACTGGATATATCAACTATACATACAAAAATCTACAACTTTTATTTGAAACATTTCTCTGGGAAAATTCATTTAAGGGTAGTAATGGTGGAAGGGTGGGGTTAGGTTTTCCTCTAAAGTGTTATCATAGTTGATTATACAATTCTACAATCCAAAGTAAATTAATTATATATTAATAGATGGCCAAAATTCCGATTTTCAAGAAAATTAGTAAACCGGAAGTGCGCTTTTACCGAAGTTTTTTCAGTTTTCGACGAATTCCGACGAATTTCATTAAATTTGGTACACTAACTATAAAATTTGTCAATTACAATTTGGAAACTAGAATAAGAGAAAGTTGTGTGAGTGTATCACACCAGATTTTTTTTAGTTAAAACAAAATTCTTTTTTTTTTAGTCTAATAATTTAGACAAAAGAATGAAATCTTGAGTCAACAAGAAGAATAGCAAAAGTCGAATTTCTAAACGTATAAAACAATCCATCAATTTTTAAAGATGTAAATAGTAATTATGCTTTTACTCTTTTATAACTAAATGTCATGCAACGATTAATAGATATTATCCAAGCTAACCTTTCCTCAGAATTTAGTAAATAATAAAAAATCTGTTTTCTATTTACCCCAAAATTTATAAATAATTTATTTGTTCCAACAGTACAAATATGCAGTTCTGGGCCAATCTTATTTAGTTTAAATCTAGTACCATGGTAAGATATTATCATTTTTTCCCTTATCTCAAAATGTTTGTATTAAAAATGTAACTTTCAGGGAATTTGCATTAAACTATTAAATCTATTTGCATTAATTTATTAAAAAGAAAATAATAGTAGTAATTCAATCTTTTTCTTCAGGAAAAATCATTAAATAATAACCATCATTTTGACGAAGTGCAAACCAATGAAATACTTTTAAGAAGGACCGGTCTACTAGCTGAGGGTTCATGGAGTATACTCAATTACATTGTCATTGTACTTCTGGTAACTGGTGTCTTACACTACTTTGGAAAGGTAATTAACCATTTTTAACTCAATCAAGACTTGACAAAAAACTGATGATGAGGGTAAGTTAAAGAAACAATTAACCAAGTAAGTTATATCAAATATAGTCAAATTGTTTTAATATATTCTGCGAAATAATGAAGAAATTTACAAATTCAACACCTAAAATTAAAGAAAGTATTTGTATGATAAAAATTATTTATTTTGATTGAAGTTTTGTCTGCTTTTATATTAACCAGTTATTTTGTTTTCGAGGGTTGGAAAAACCAACATATTGACATTATTAACTACTTTTGGCTTCTAATTACTTCCAACTGCCAATAAATTGATGGATAAAACCAGCCCAGTCTTTACAAATTAACATGTCCCTTTTAAACTTTCATTAGGCTCCTGCACCCTCTTCCCCTACTTCATTCTCCGTCCTTTCAGAGATAAGGGTATCTTGAGCGATGCGACTCTGATCTTTAGTCTTTTAGCCATGTTATATCTGAAACAATTTTATGGTTAATGCATTTGTATATTTATATATTTTTGTCAGATGATTTTCTTTGCTGGCCGTTAGTTGTAAGATGAAACAAAAATTTGTTGCTTATCGACCAATTCAAGGTAAAAAAACAGAGAAAAAAGTTTGCCTTCTTCAGGAACAATACAAAGAAGGTGTCTAGTATGATTGAATTGTACACAGAAGTATACCGAAAGATAATTCATAATCCAACTTATATTTTTATTTTATTCCCTTTGATTAAGTTATATATGCAAAAAAGCGCTTCCTTTTCTACTAGTACCAACATGCTTTTTGCGCTACAAGGAAATCGTACGTACTCAGGCAGCTCGGTTAAAAACATTCTTTTTTTTTTACTATATATGCTACAGCTAAAGAGTAAATGATTGATATCGCCATCTTCCCCGTTACCGCAATCGCATTTGGGGACTATTTACGATGTGTATTTTATAAAGGTGCGGCTTGGTGAGGTTATGGTTAAATCTCAATCGCATTATCGTGATATAAAAGTGCCTTTCAACACTGAAAACCAAGGTTTACAGGGGATACGAGGCTGTATGTATGAATAATTTTTGCGTGTATGTTCATTTTCATATTGATCCTGCCATAATTCTAAATACTGACTGTTCAGAACATTATTAATATCTCCCAAACTAGCTAACGGAATTTCTTCTCCCGATTTAATAGCATCCTTTGCCAGGATATCGACATATTCATTCCCTTGTATCCCGGCAATCCTGATCCACACTAAATTTATCCTTCCTGCAACATTCTCCAACCTATTCGCTATTTCTATGGCTATCGGGTCTATTACATCACCTGAATTTTATTTCTTGAGCCACTGCTAACTACCACTCCTGCCTATCTTATCTGCCTTCCATATGGCTTTCCAAATAGCTGCCAATTCCGCCGTATATACCGAGGTAATATTTGAAAGCCTGTACTTCTTGGAGCTGCCCGACTAGAGGTCCCATACGGCACAACCCACTCCATGGATCAATCTGGATCCACCCGTAAACAAGAAATATGGATTGGCTAGGCTATCCTTAAACACGGCATTGATACTCCAAACCATACAATCACCCCATTCGTTTTTAAGTTTATGTATATGTCCAAATGAACATAATATGATTGAATAAATCCAAACATTCTGACACTCACAGGCTGTTATCTTTATCACAGGCTGTTACCTGTATGAGGGGACTAATTCCGCCAGCCTAGAGTTTCCCGTTTGAGGCAGCTGATTAAACAATATCGGTCTTCTATACAAGAATCTACCATTAATAAATTCTTCTTAGTGGTAGTGGCATCACTCTAGCCTCCACCAATAGAATCCTAGCGGGTGTGGATCTCATAGCGCCCAAACAAATACGTACCACTTTATACTGAATATTATCTAACTCGGCCAAAGCTGATTGACAGGCATCACCGTAAATACCGAAAGCATATTCTATCATGGACAAATTAAGTACCGGTAAAGAAGGAGTGCTATTTTTGGATCCGCCGCGTAAGTCACATGCGCCAAACATCTTAAGGTATTCAGCGCAAGTGACTTATGGGGCGGATCCAAACATAGCACTCCTCCTCTACCGGAACCGGCAATAAAAATTACTTTTAACCAAATAAACTTTTACCAAGGTGCATGAATATAACTGATAATATTCATAATTCTTATGAATTTCAATTGTTTTATTTTATGCTCACCGTTAGTTTTTGAACCTTTTTATTTCATTTTTACAAAAACTAATACGAAGTTTAAAGAATACACTAATATGGAATAAATTTATTGATTAGAAATAAAAGATGTATACTTAAGATATTAGGGAGAAAAGTTCATTAGCATATTGTCATGAGTCATACGACTATTGAATATGATGTAACCATATTAGAGAAAAAATCTGGTTTGGCACATGACTTTCTCTTACGTGTGATAGTATAATTATACACATATGAATGATGAATTTTCTTATAGTCAAATGTTACATATTTGTCTGAACATAAATATAATAGTGGTAAGAGGAAAAGTTTAACCCAGTAAAGCGTACCAATTGCATATAACATTTGAAATTTGACGCCTCGAATTCCGAGCAAAATCAATTTTTTGTAAAACGTTTCAAATAAAAGTGATACGATTACATCTGTACAAGTTCATTAGCATACCAAATTTAAAAGAAATCAGAAAATCAAGAGGTGTAAAACTGATTTTGTTCTGTGCAAGTCTGTGTAATCGCACTGTTTTATCAAAACCTCACTATAGGCGAACGCCCAAAGCCATCGATGTGGGCGAACGCCCACAAAATAAAGCAGGCTATCACGGAAAATGTCTCTGATTAATGGAAATCGTTGTAACAGTTTTCGAGAAAATTCCAAAAAACTCAAAATCCTATTCTGTAAAATCGAACTTCGGAAAGACGAATTACTTCAAATTTGGAATTCTATCAATGTAACTAATGGTTATTAATATTATGTAGGTCGTAAAACCATATTACTATACCGAAGTGGTATTTTAGAGGAAAGCATAACGCTACTGTTCCCCTAGAACCCCCAAAAATCAATTTTACCAAGAAAATGTTTCAAATAAAAGATAGGTATTGTAACGCAGCCACTAGTGCCATCTAGGAGAGAAAGCAGGCACCTCAAGTTCTCCTCGTAGCGCTGGGAAGCGCTAGCGGGGCGCTCTAGGTATTTCTAGAATGTTCTATAGCGGTCTCCCACGTTCTACCGCGCCTAGAATGTTCGAGAAGCTTCCAGACCATTCTCCAGGGGTATAAATAGGCACGCTGACAGCTCGAGCGAGTCAATCTTGTTACAAACGGAGTACGCGTTTGTGAAAAGTGAATAAAAAGTTAACTAAGAGAACGTTCGTTATTGTAAACAGTGTATTTAAGTGCTTTATTTGTAATTATTGTGTTAAACCATAAATTGGTGTTGTTAGCAGTTTAGTGTGTTTTATCCCACTCAGTAACTAGCTGCAGTAGCTAGTTTGGGAAAGCGTTACATTTGGTGTCAGAAGTGGGATAAAAGCTCTAAACAGGTACAGCTTAGTATCAGTTTTGTTGTATGCCTATAAGTACCAGAAGTCAAACGCGGAAAATGGAGGGACTGAAGACACTTTTGAATGAAATGCGAGAGGAAGCGAAAAGGGGCCTGGACGAAATGAAGAACGAAATAAAGGATGAAATAAAGAAGAGCAGAGAGGAAGTGAAAATGGGCCTGGAGAAACAAGGAGTGGTCAAAAAAGTAACTGAGCCTACGTCTTGGGTAAGTTCGCTACTCTTAGTTGAAAAAAAAAACTAGACAACTTAGAGTCTGTCTTGACCCAAGAAACTTAAATGAAGCTCTAAGAAGGTCTCACTATCCGATACCAACAGTAGATAAGGTCAGGTCCAAGTTAGCTGGTGCTAAGTTTTTCTCTACACTAGATGCCAGTAGTGGTTTTTGGATGATCCAATTAGATGAAGAAAGCACTCAACTTTGTACATTCAACATGCCTTATGTCGCTACTGTTTTACAAGGCTTCCTTATGGCCTCAATTGTGCCCCTGAGATTTTTCATCATAAAATGACTGACGCCTTTGTCCATGGCATATTTCGATGACTTATTAGTTTGGGGAAAGACTTTAGAAGAACATAATCAGAGGTTAAGTGAAGTATTTCAGCGCGCTGCAGAAATCAATTTAAAATTCAATAGACAAAAATGCCAATATGGGAAAAGTCATGTCAAATATTTAGGACACATTTTTCATGAGGAAGGTATATCATCTGATGGTGTTAAAGTCACAGCCATATTAAAAATGCTGTCACCTTCATCTCAGAAGGATTTACAACGCTTCCTAGGCCTAGCAAACAATCTCGGACAATTTGTTCCAAATCTTGCAATGGAAACAGGTCTTAGAGATTTACTAAAAAATGATAAGTTATGGACTTAGACACTTGATCATGAAACTGTTTTTACTCGTCTTAAGAAGTTAATTATTCAGACACCTGTTCTAACACATTACAAGTCAAATGTGCAGCTCGTCTTGTTAGTAGATTCTTCCCAGTCAGCTGTGGGAGCAGTATTGCTACAGCAGAGGCACCCTATTTCCTACGCCTCTAAAACGTTAACTGAGTCACAAAAAAAGATGGCACAAATTGAAAAAGAGTTATATGCCATAGTCTTTGGATGCGTGCAATTTCACAGTTTGTGCATGGACAACACTTATTGTCGAAACAGATCATCGCCCACTGATTACGCTGTTGAAGAAGCCATTAGCAGAAACACCAAATCGTCTTCAACGAATGCTCCTAAAACTTCAGCCATACTCATTAAAAGTGCATTACAAACCAGGTAGTCAAATGTACATTGCAGATACGTTATCAAGGGCTCCTCTTCCAGAAATATGCGAGGATGTGTTGGACGAACAAATCAGGATTCATGTCAATATGCTAACGAAGTACCTTCCTGTTTCAGAACAAAAACTTAAGTGGCTTCAAGAGGGCACAAGAGAAGATCAAACTATGCAGTTACTGATAAAGTAAGGCTGGCATACCATGGCAATACAGGTCTTTAGGAGTCATACCATAGCAATACAGAGAGCCATGCTGCTGTTGATGGGTAATTTTAGCCGTACCACATCAACTGAGGCTCTGCAGGTTTTGACGGGATGTCTTCCACTCGACCTGGAAGTAGTAGATCGGCCCTATTATACTTTTAAGAAGAGGGAAAACAGTGAGTTTGGGGGACATTCGTTAGAACCCTTACCAGAAGGAGAAATTGGAAATGATTTCAGAATCTGGCTCCTGAATGAAAAAAAGAAACATCTGGATCAGGATCTGTTACTGCAATGGAAATCTCGCTGGTCTTACTCTCAAAAGGGGAGGACCACCTACAGGTTTTTGCCAGACGCGACAATGGGTAGAAGAATATTCCCCACAGATTTTTCTTACGCAGTCTCCAGGCTAGTGACAGGCCATGGGCAAATTAAGGGAAAGTGGTATGAGATGGGTTTGGTAAGTGATGGTTGCTGTCGTTGCGGTGAATTGGAGACCGCCGAACATATTATTTTTGAATGCATTCGTTATGAGGATCTCCGGGCAAAATTATGGAGTGCTATAGGCTATCATGTTCGCATTGATAATGATACACTAACCTTGTTGCTGGAAAATCTCAGTGCATACGATGCCTTTAAAAAGTTTGCAGAAGAGTATGAAAACAAAAATTAGTTGGCTTCTCGACCAATTGATGGTAAAAAAAAACAAAACCAAAAAAATAAATTTTGTTATTGTTTTTTAATAATTGCAAAAACAGTTACAAAATTACAAAATTTATTTATTTATTTATTTTTTTTTACCATCAATTGGTCGAGAAGCCAACTAATTTTTGTTTTCATATTACAACTTACGGCCAACAAGAATAATCTTCTGGTTTGCAGAAGAGGCTCTAAGACGTGGTACACTGTGGGGAGATTTTCGAGGATAGGCGGAGCGTAAGTGGGGATATTAGTAATTTATTGGATGACTGTGGATTAAATGACTTAGATTGGGTAGTTTTCGAGTTTTTAGCGGGCCTCTCAGGAATATCGAGTACTGAGAGGTCAATTAGGATAGGAATTTTGTCTGCATGCGTGAAGTATGAATGTATTTATTGTGTGAATGAGTTTGAATGCGATGCAGTTTGTTAGCTTGTTAGCTTGTTTTGCTATGGTAGCATAAATTCTTTATAATTTAGGAAAGGTACCTTTTTGTGCCCTTCCCTCATATATTCTTGCTTGGGAATCATTCTTGTTTCGGGATCATTGGGGATGAAGTATAATCATTGGGCTGTTATGAGCGAGAGCTCGGGGCGAGAGCACATACGGTGTGCGCGTAAAAAAAAAAAAAAGTAAGGCTGGCCAGAAAATAAGCGTCAAGCACCGGATTTAGTTCTTCCATACTGAAATATAAGATCAGAAATTCATTCAGAAAATGGGCTAGTATTCAAAATACATCTATTGTTATTCCTTGCAACCTAAGGAAGGACAGTCATCGTGGTCATTTGGGTATAGTACGATCTAAAAGCTTTGCTCGAGGTATAGTTTTCTGGCCCAACACGGGTCAAGATATTACTAATATTATACATACTTATTACGTACTTTCCTGTCCAGTATGTATTAGTCACCGTCCTAACAACCCTCCAGAACCATTAAAACATTATCCAATGTCTAATCTTCCATGGGAGAGAGTTGGAGTAGATCTTCTTGATTATAAAGGAAATATATACATTGTTATCGAAGATTATTACTCAAATTATTTTGAAGTAGCTCCACTCACACTATTTACATCATCGAAAATTATAAATATACTAAAAACTAATTTTGCTCGACACGGTATTCTTTTGGAGTTAATAAGTGATAATGGCCTCCTTATCAGCTCCAAGGAATTCGAATGCTTCATGAACGATTGGGGTATTAACCACAAAACCTCAAGTCCATATCGTCCTAGATCTAATAGATTAGTCGAGTCTGGAGTCAAAATTTTTAAGGCTATTTTATCAAAATGTGAAATGTCTAAGACTGATCCTTATCTTGCTCTTCTCCAATACAGGACAACACCAAGAGGAAATTTAGAATCTCCAGCAAAGCTACTGATGTCTAGATCACTCAGAACGCAATTGCCGACTACCTCCAGCATCCTCAGGCCAAAAATAGTCGATTTCCACAGTTATAAAAGACAAAAAAATCAAAAATCAAAAATATATGAAGCATTATTATGATCGGAAGGCTCGGCATCAGACACTCCTCAAAATAGGAGATGCAGTCTATTATAAAAAGGACTCAGAAGCTCAATGGTTGCCCCCCCAAGGTGAGCTTACAAGGCCCGCGTCCAAGGTCATATACAGTAGAATCGCCTGACGGAATTATGTACAGGAAAAATAGACAGCATATCCTCCAGCCGCCTTTCCAGAACAACTCATCATTGAAAAACGAAGGTAGTTCTCCCCCAGTTCAGCAGACTGAAGAAACGAGTCCTTCGATCAGAAGAAGTAACCGAAAAGTGCGTCCTCCCCAGTGGCGGCTCCTGACTTGGATATGTGGGGGTTCAACATTTTTTTTTAAATTATCTGTTTTTGTGATTAGTATTAATGATAAGTTGGGACGCGGGGGACCGGCATTTTTAATCCTAATTCTATCTTCTTAAGTTAAATTATCCGAATTTTTAATTAAATATTCAACACTATTAATTGCTATAGGTTGTGACATGATAAATTGAAAACAGAAGGAATGAAAAAATGTTTAAAACTTTATCTCATGTAAAAATAATATTTAGAAATATAATAATATAAATATAGAAAAATGTATAAAATATAATTACTTAAAAAAATAAACCAATTCGAATCCAAAAGATTGATAAAAATATAAAAATTCACACTTTGGCAGAGGCCACATCGCACAAAAAATAACGAACGGCCGTTACAGTGCAATATCGAATGTGCAACTAACTTCGGATAAGATCGGGTAAGTTCGTTCAACTACAGCTAGCTAGTATTCAACGTTCATCGCGCAAGAATCCCCCACTCTTATTTTAAAAAGTTAATAGGAAACACACGTTTCTACACTAACCCAAAGAAATGTTTTTATATATACATATATATATATATATTAAATTCTCCAGCGCGATACCGAATTGTGAACCCCCTGCTTCCTACACTTTATACATCTCCTGATATGTGCACGCATTATACATACAATCGTACAAAAATGCACAATACATTAAACAACACATTAGAGTGAGCTCCTATACTGAAATACGTTCCTATTCGTTTATGTTCGATTTTCCTCGGATTTGACAAACAAATTATTTTTTTCACATCATTCAGTCATTCATTTACATGGATTTGATTGAAACTATATCAGGATTCAATTTTTATAAGCTATATTCATTCAATTTTTGCTGTGACCAATGTTTGAAAGTAATATAAATAAAAATGAAAATATTTTTTGAAATTGAAATAAGAAATAAAAATAAGAGAAAGTAATAAACATATGATAATTTGTTACTTTTAATTTTTTATTTTTTTTTTCAAATAGCTGGGGGGTTCAGTCGCGCAATCGTGAATACCAGTAGCCGCCACTGGTCCTCCCAGAAGGTTTACTTTTCAGAATACTGTTAAATGTGGTTGTTATGTAATACTTTGTCTAATTTCTTCTATCTCTATTGTAAGAGAGATGTGAGATTATGGCAACACTGGTCCTGGTAGTTGTCGTTTGTGTGACACATGCAATCATGGCTGTGTGTGCGTCATAATATGTTACTGTGTTTAATAACTAATAAGTCAAGTGTCTAGTACATTGGCTATATTTTAATATTAGTCTTAGACATAACAAGAAGGAAAGATAATAATCATGAATAAAAAACAAATGAAGTTTAACTCAAAATATTTTAGCAAACTATTAAAATTATTGATACTAATTACCAATAAACCTTTTAAAATTATTAATTACTAATTTAGGTGGCTTAGGCAATTCAAATGTAACTTCATTTTTATAAATAGATTATATTTATTTAAAGAAAATGTCAGTAAACGATATATAAAAGTTCTGCTTTTTTTTTTTTTCTTCTTTTTCCAACAAAATTTACCACATAAAATAAAATTCACCCCCATTAAATTTTTTCTTGGCATTGGCTGCAGAGACCATAGCCATGAGATATTGAGCCATAATCCAATGTCAGAAAGGAATCTGATTGAGAAACAACCTTATAAAATTTTTCTACTAATCAGAAATTGACTTTGATGAATGAAAGACAGCATACAGAAGAATTAAAATGTGGAGATTGGAACATTGAATGAGTTCTCTATTCTTTCTAAAAATCTGTTTATAATATTTACATCTATTTACATAGCATTCGTTCACTCTAGTACCGGGGTGCCAATCCCGGCTCAGGCCCACCCCGTCCTGAAAATAGTGGCTCCCGATTATTTACAATATTTACTTCTTTACATAGTGCAAGAAGATGGCCGCAACGATCAAAAGTTGCCACCCCTGACCGGCATTGATTCCCCCTACACCATTCACACTCACGTACATCCATCAAATTACAAGTAAACTAAAACTATTCCTATCTCACACAATTGCAATATCATCCATCATAATAAAAACAGTCATTCTTAATAAATATCAGACACACACAAACATGCTTAAATCTACTTTGGGGTGGAGTAGTCTATTTCCTCGCACCCCTTCATACCTAAAACTAATACCGTATACTAATGTAGTAGATTGTTTAGAAACGAGATAATAAAATAAATTGTAAGAAATAAGTATATAAAAAGCAGTTCTCTAGTGATTTCTCATAATCTGACATTGGTCATGACTATATATTTTCAATGATTCTATACATCTCTATATTAGCTTTTTCTAATATTGTTTTTGTAGCTAAAGGGTCTGTGTAACTAACCTATCAAAAAATACTTTTCTTTCGATTATTAGGAGATTCAAGTTTGGACATAAAGGAGCTTGAAAGAGCCAAAATGTTTTTATAAAAGGCTGAACAAGAAAGGAACTTTGCCGAAGAAATTCGAGACTTAAATTTTGGAAGACAAGCCCAGTCAAAAAGCAAAAGCAAAAGTCCTTGTCTCCCTTTCTAGATGAAAATGGAATAATTCGGGTAGGTGGAAGATTAAACGCTTCACAAGTTTCTCATAGTCAAAAGCAGCCTATATAGCTGCTTATTATGAAGCGTCAGTTAGACGGCAACATGCAATAATTCATTTATGTTGTAAATATTACCGAGTTCTTTATAATTAATGCAACTTTTGACTAATAAGGCGACCCCAGATCTACCGTCAGCTCGGTCTTTTCTAAAGGTGTTATACCCTTTACATAAATAACTACACCCTGGCCGAAACCACGTCTCTGATAGGGCTACTATATCCATATCATTCAAAAAAATGTAGGCTTCCAATTCGGCCTTTTTATTAATCACTGATCTCGCATTCTATTGCATGATATTCAAATTATGCATGAAAAGATGTTAAATAAAATTATTTCGCAGCTTTTAAAATTATAGCTAGGAAGCATATTTACATTATTTACGAATTACATTCATAATAGTACAGACATATTTACATTCACACAGATTTATGTACATGTTAAATAAAGTTTTATATACACTAAAACATGCAAACCTATTCGATTTCAGACATACTAAAATACAAGTTAAATGGAATGTTATGTACAGGAATACCCACTTACATAGTCGATAACAGACAGCCAAATTCATTGTTTCATTCATACTTATGCATAAACTAAATTTGAAATTATATCTTAACATATTTACATTATATAACAAAATTTACATTAATAACAAAATTTTCATTATATAACAAATTTTACATTAACAGTACATAATCAAAATCAAAACTTTCATTAAACACATCTAACACTTTCAGAAAATTAGGAGGAGCGAATTTGAAATGTTCATAAGGGATACCGTCCAGGACTGGTGCTTTACCACATCCAGCCCTAATCAGCACCATTTCCAACTCAGACAGGAATGGCGCGTCGGTTCGATCATTTTGTATAAAAGGTTGGGCATACTGAATTCTACTAGCAAAAAAAGGGGGGTTAAATAAATTCCCAAAATATTGTGTGCATTCTTCTAAATTTATACGATGACTTTTATAATTTGTCCCCTTCAAGGATCTAATACCTTGCTAGAACTCTTTACTATAGTAGCTATTATTAATTTGTTTTAACATCATATCGTAGTAAATAGGATTGACGGATTCTAATTCACTTTTCTGCACAACATGGCGGCCATCCCCCTCGCCCACCCCCTCCGTAGTCACTTAACCCCTCACCTGCTGAGTGATTAAATTAGATTACTTAAAGAAAAATGGAGAATTTAAAAGTTTGTGTGAAACAAAGAAAAAACAATATAACGATAAGTATTTGTTGTGGTGGTTGGTTCCGCAGAGCTGGAAAGCATCAGAGACATTTTCCGTGATAGCCTGCTTCATTTTGTGGTCATCGACCGGTTTCGGGCGTTCGCCCATCTTCAGGATGCGTTTTTCAGACAGTGTGACAACACAGACTCGCACAGAGTAACTTAGTTTCACACTAACTGAGGTGTATTTTTAAAATACTAAACTCTTAAACTAGGTAAAGGGATGTGGCCAGATGATGTGTCCACTGTAAGAAAAGAATTTGCCCTTTAACAACCCAAACACGTGTTTTCCCACCCATCTTGGAAGGAACATGTTACTTTTTAATCAAAGAATATTGGAACAAGTTAAACCGTTGTTCGCAGAGTATAGGGAAATAAGTTTCTAATCTGTGGAAATGATTGCATTATATCCAAATTCGAAATCTTCTGTTTGGAACTGTAGACATTTCTATCAACACTAAAGTCTATTAGTCCAAGAACAACCAAGAAAAACACAGATATACAAAAGAATATAAACATATATTGCTCTAAAACAGTCTTAATTTATCGTATGGCATTCTTGTGGATTGCAATAACAGTTAAGCAAGTTGAATCAGCTTTCCTCAACCTTTCTAAACATGTCACAACTTCTTCTACTGTCTTACATTGTTAAAAAGGCATAGCGGCTAAACCGCATATGATATTATGCACTAAAAACATATTACTTTTTAATCAAAGAATATTGGAACTAGTTAAACCATTGTTCGCAAAGTATAGGGGATAGTTCCAAACTAGACAGCATAGTGTTCACATGTGTCTACATACTCTGGTCTCTTTTGGTGTTTAACTTAGTTAAAAGTACTTTTTCTTAAATTTATTTCTCATTTTCCGAACTCTATTTTTTTTTTTCCAGTTCAGTGCTTATTCAGTTTATTTATTTATTTACTTTTTACAATTACTTAGTTTCTGTTTTATTAATATTTAATTAACTATTATTTCAATAATGCAAAATAGTTAAAACTATTTTGGACAGAGCTACAAACAAGTTGACAAGTAGAGTGGGGAGAATTCTATCTCTCTCACTCTACTCTGAGTGAGACGAGAGAATAACAAGCAAGGTGAACTTTAATTCTTATCAACCAGATAAATAGTAAGTTTATTTTTGCTATATATTTATACTCCAACTTTCTTTTTAAATTTAAATGGATGAAAGTGAATCTACTGATTTAGGTTTCTCTTCTTTAAATAATGTCAGCGCTTCTACAAGCGCATCAATAATTAAAAGGCCATCCTCAGGAGGAGATTCTCCTCCTAAATCAAATAAAAAATTAATTAATAATAATATTAAAATTGAAAATAAAATAATCACTCGCTCTCAGAAGGCAAAACAGGCTATTGAAACCGACAAAAATCAAAGTATGGCTAACTCTTCAATTCAGAAACTTCCTACATCCCAGTCAATTGACTTCACACATCCCAATAAATTTCAAGCTCTTGCTACCAACACTCAAGAGAATGAGATGGAAGTAAATCAAACTTCAATTAAAACAGTCAAACCACCCCCAATCTTTATTAAAAATGTCACAAATATTCAACGTCTCTGTAATACTATAACTAAAGTAACAGGAAATAAAAAATTCCTTTGTAAATCAAGGGTCAATGATATGGCTTTACAAATGGAAACGGCAGATGATTACAGGAAAGTCGTCAAATATCTAAAGGAAAATAACTGTGATTTCCACACATTCCAATTAAAACAGGACAAACCATTTAGAGTGGTAATAAGAAATTTACATCATTCTACACCTGTTACCGCTATCAAAGATGAATTAGAGGAACAAGGCTTTAAAGTTAGAAATGTAACCAATGTCCTTCAAACAGCCACCAAACAACCCTTACCGCTGTTCTATGTGGACTTAGAGCCACAGGAGAGCAACAACAAAATATTTTCTCTCAACGCTCTCTACTACACGAGAATAAGAGTTGAGGAACCACACAAAAGAAAGGACATCGCCCAGTGCAAAAGATGTCAAGACTACGGTCACACCAAGACCTACTGCAATCACGTCGCAAGATGTGTGAAGTGTACAGGTCTGCATTCTACTGAGGAGTGCAAAAAGAATAAAGAAACCCCACCTACTTGTGTGCACTGTCTTGAAGAGCACCCAGCTAATTACAAACTCTGCAACACATATCAGGAACTGCTCCGTCTGCGAGGGAATACTAATCTTCAGCAACGCTCCCAGCCACCAACCGCCCAAGCAAGCAAACCACCCTCATCCAGTAATAGGCGTGCATCACTAAGTTACGCTCGCGCCACTGCTCCACCTCAGTCTTCCAATCTTCCAATCTCTTCCTACATCCCCCCAAACTCATCTTACATCCCTCCTCCCCCATCCTCTACTGATATCACCTCCTTACTAACTTCATTCCTCAATGATTTCAAATCTCTAATTAACCCTCTTATTACCCTACTTACCGCAGTAGTTACTGAACTACTTCCTAAAATTTCCCGATAACTTTCCTTTCTCACAATTCTCTTCAAATTCTGCTATGGAACGCCAATGGTCTGAGTTCCCACTACGACGAACTCACATTACTCTTACATGACCGACAAATTGACATTGCCTTAATTACAGAAACGCACTTGACTAATCGGACAACTTTTCACATCAACGGTTACAGAATCTATCGCACTGACCACCCAGACAACACTGCTCAAGGAGGCACTGCCATATTTATCCGAAACTCCCTTGCACACTATCCTCACCCTCCTCAATCAGCCGATTATCTTCAAGCCACAATAATTTCCCTTTGCAATCACCCTTTCCATTTCAATATCGCTAGTGTATATTGCCCTCCAAACAAAATCATAAACCAACAAAATTTCCTAACATACTTTCAATCCTTAGCCCTAGGTTTCTCTCTGGTGGCGATTACAATTCAAAACATCCTTACTGGGGTTCCCGCACCACAACAACGCGCGGCCGTACTCTTTTAAATGTTATGTCCTCATTAAACCTCAACTATCTTTCTCCTTCCGAACCTACTTATTGGCCATCTTCCCCCAACAAGCGACCTGACCTTATCGATTTTTTCATAACTTCCCGCCTCTTATCCCTTCATGCCGAGGTGATCTCCTTGAATGACCTATCCTCAGACCATAGCCCAGTACTC
Source organism: Triatoma infestans (assembly GCA_011037195.1). Lineage (NCBI taxonomy): Eukaryota > Metazoa > Arthropoda > Insecta > Hemiptera > Reduviidae > Triatoma > Triatoma infestans. The sequence continues at coordinate 77,573 of JAAEAF010000759.1, forward strand.
CTGAAACTAGGTACTAGACCTATCCTTGTTCCTTCTCCGACTAAACTAATTAGAGGACCTACCGACTGGAAGTTATTCCAAACACTACTAGAACAAAAACTAGATCTTAATATATCTCTGAAAAATCCAAAAGAGATAGACGATGCAGTTAACCATTTAACTCACTCTATTCAGCAAGCCATGTGGAAAAGTAGCAAAGCAAGACACTTACAAAAACTACAGAAACTTATCTTCCTCCGCATATTCGCACTCTACTAACTAACAAAAGACAGGCAAGAAACAGGTGGCAACAAACTCGTTATCCATCTGACAAACGTAAACTTAACCAACTTACTCGACAACTGAAAACTGAGCTACAAAACCTAAGATCTGACCGACTACAATACTACACATCAAACCTGACAACAGAAAACAAATCACTTTGGAAAGCAACCAAAAATATACTATCCTACAAATCCGTATCTCACCCAATCCAAACATCCAACGGTAGTTGGGCCATATCAGATGATGAGAAGGCTCAACTGCTCGCTACCTACCTCTCCACAGTATTTATTCCTCACCAAGACATCATCGACAATGACACTGTACTCACTGTTGCTAACGACTTAAACATTCCTCTTCCCCTCTCCTTGCCACCAAAAGCCTTTCATCCTAAAGAAGTTCATTTCATTATTCAACACCTTCCTAAGAATAAATCACCTGGGCATGACCTCATTACACCAACTATCCTCAAAAACCTTCCAAAAAAAGCAATTCTTTACACGACACAAATATATAACTCCGTTCTGAGAACAACTTATTTTCCTCTTTTATGGAAGACGTCCATAATCAAGATGATTCCCAAACCCAACAAACCTAGCCATTTACCGTCTTCATATCGTCCTATCAGCCTTCTTCCCTTCCTCGGAAAAATCCTAGAGAAATTAATCCTAAAAAGATTACTTCCAATCCTAGAACCCCTCCAAGTTATTCCCAATCATCAGTTTGGTTTCCGCAGTCTCCATTCCACAATCCAACAGTGCCACCGAGTTGTTGATGCCATATCTTCCTCCTTTGAGCGTAAACAATACTGCGCGGGTGCATTTTTAGACATATCACAAGCGTTTGATAGAGTCTGGCATGACGGCCTTCAGTTGAAACTCAAAGGCATCCTTCCCTTCACCTACTACCTTATCCTCCGATCCTATCTCTCTGAAAGATTCTTCCGTGTTTCAGAAAAAACTGCCTTTTCTTCCCACCATCCCGTGAAGGCAGGAGTCCCCCAAGGAAGCATCCTAGGACCATTACTCTACACAATATACACAAGCGATATTCCTACCAACCCAAACACATCCATATTTTCCTTTGCTGACGATACCGCTATCCTTACATCCCATGAAGATCCCGTTATCGCTACCCGTACCCTCCAATCCCATCTCAACACCCTGGCCGAATGGTCCAGGAAGTGGAGAGTTAAATTAAATATTAACAAATGTTATCATATTACATTCACTCTCCGTAGAGCTATATGTCCTCCAGTACAACTTGACGGACAATTCTTACCTACTGTTGACAAAGTTCGCTACTTAGGACTCTACTTGGACAAAAGACTGACTTGGAATCCTCACACGAGACTCAAGAGACAGGAACTAAACCGACGATACAAATTACTCTCTCGTTTGCTCGACCGACGTTCTCGTCTTTCTCTGGACAACAAAGTACTAATCTACAACACTGTACTCAAGCCTTTGTGGACATACGGAATCGAAGTGTGGGGCTCAACCAAGCGCTCCAATTATCTCCGACTACAAACCCTCCAATCCAAAATCCTTCGTAAAATCACTAACGCTCCTTTCTATGTTTCTAACTCCATCATTCACAAAGACCTAAATATCCCTTTTGTCCGCGACTTCATTTTATCCCGATACAAAAAATTCCATGCATCCCTCCCAGACCATCATAACCCTTTAATCCAAGAACTTTCTTCACATTCCATCCCCGGAAACCCTATCAGAAGACTGAAACGTCAGTGGCCGAGAGATCTTCTGACAGAGTGACAAATGTAAATATGTAATTATGTAAATATGTATGTATATAATGTAAATATCTTTTCCCTCTCAGCCTAAATTTCCTATTAAACCTGTTCACTAAATCCTTCCTAATATTTTCCAAAGCTCTTCTCATCCATATTCCCTATTTTCCGTTATACATCTCCTTCCTCACTGATTGAAAATATTTTGGGGAGTTGTCAATGGACAGCTGCTCCACTCTTGTACATAGTTTCATTCATCATATTTACTAGATACATTGTTATGTAGTTGTAAATACCTAATAAATAAATAAATAAATAAATAAAAATAAAAAAAAAAAAAGTATCGGGAAATAAGTTGCTAACCTGGGGAATTGATTGCATTATATCCAAATTCGAAATCTTCTGTTTTGGAATTGTAGACATTTCTACCAGCAATAACGGTATAGGTTTAAAAAAAAAATCGCATGGCAATTATTGTGGGTTGCAATAACAGTTTTCCTAGTAATTTCTATGTTGAATCAGCTTTCCTCAACCTTTCTAAACATGTAAATAACTTGTTTCATGTATTTTTTGTTTGATTTTTTTTTTTTAAACCCATACAGTTAGTGGACGAGAGTTAAACCCATACGATTAGATTACAAAAATGTTTAAAAATATAGAATAATTCATTTACCAGTTAAATTGGAAACTGATCGCTATTTTGGGGGAATTAAGTACGTAAATTGAGTGCTTGTTAGATTGAAAAAGTGTTCAAAAATATGGGGAATTTTGTACGTAAATTGAGATAAAAAGTTCTACTAAGCTTCTTTTATTTTTCCTTTCTCTAAATAATTTGTTTATTTGTACAAACAATTAGTTCGACAGACGATTTTTTTGAAAATTACATTATTTGTGTAGGATCAGCTTTCCACTAGATGTAAGATATTACTGAGAAACTCCACAAACTATCTCTAAAGAAATTACTTTTGCTCTAATAAGAAGTGTTTAAAAATATATAACAAAACTCATATAGATTCCAGTTAAATTACTAGTTTTAATATGTACGCATAGACCGCTATTCTTACTTCTATTTCTTACATGTCAATCTGTAAGATAGGTACTTTCTACATTTTTAACCGAAAACTTACATCTCTGCTTTGCAAGAATTGACGGAATTATGTGCGTAAATTGAGTACATTTTAGATTAGAAAAGAGATTAAAAATATGCGGAACTTAGTACGTAAATTGAGACACACCAGTTACTAAATCTCTGGTTAAACACTAGCTATTTTGCTTTCTTTAATTATTGCATAAACAATTAGTTCGACAAAAGATATTAGTAACTACTTCGTCCTAAATTGCGTTAGATAACAGATCCAACGACTTTAAGCAGTACAAAAAAAAACGATAAATTCTATAAATATAATTGATCGATAAAAAAATAGGTTTATCTTAAACAAGGAAAATGGAGATTTAACTTTTAATTGCTTACTAAAAAGCTTACACAGGTAAGTGACTCATAGATCAATATACTGGATTGGATATATGTGTGTTGTCAATATACTTGATCGATAAAAATAGATTTATCATAAATAAAGTGGGGGGCGTGGAGGGTTTCTCTCTTTAAGACTTAGTGTAAAAAAAAAAAATAAATAAATATATTATAATTAGGAATTATATTGCAAACATTGTGCACACTAGAGGTTAATAAACTTTTGTACGAATGGGAAAATACAGATGCAAAGGTTAATGAACCCTGGCCTGGGGTACCTGGGGCAGAGCCTCCCTTTAATTCTCTGTGTATATATATATATTTTATGTGTATATATATCTATAGAGAGAGAGAGAGAGAGAGAGAGACATATGAGAGGGAGAGAGAGAGAAAGGATATGAGAGAGATGAGGAAGAAGTTTGTGGATGAGGTATAAGGATCCAAAGAAAACTACTATTCCCAAGTTACCACAATAGCTGAGTGGTGAAAGTGATGGACTTGTATGGCGAAGGTTGTGAGATCGCTTTTGCTGACCTCAGCAAAAAAAAAATTAAGTTTTAACATTTCTTTGTCTACAGGAAAGGGGCGGGGGGGGGGGAATAGGTTGGGGAGGGGATGGGGTTAAGTGGAGGGTGAGGGGCGATGGGGTTAAGTGGACTATGGAGGGGGTTGGCGAGGGGGACGACCGCCATGTTTTACAGAAAAGTGAATTAGTACCCGTCAATCCTATCTACTTATCGTTATATTGTTTTTTCTTTGTTTCACACAAACTTTTAAATTCTCCATTTTTCTTTAAGTAATCTAATTTGTCACTCAGCTGATTAGATTTCCTAAACCTTTTTAGACTCTGAAAGGATAATTTTCGAGAGTTCGAACACTCTTTATCAAACCATTTCTCCTTAGAAACTACTATCCGCTTTGGGTTCGGATTGAAATTAGCAGCTGTTTTTACAAGATTAACAAGAAAATTAATTTTAGATTCTGTACTGACGATTGAACTGAAAAGTTCAATCGAATTTACCAGTTTGCTTAATTTATTTTGATATTTTTCTTTTGAATTTACATCATTACACCATGTGAGTTTAAATATGGGAATAAGAACAATTTTGAAATTGTAGAATAGAATATGTTTATTTGACTCATAAGGTATACATCCATAGCCATAAGTTTGGACATTAACAAATACAAAAAAAAATATACAATAAAATAAGATTATGCAAATTACATTATCATAATTCAGCTATAATTAAATGAAACTGAGGTAATTGTAAAATCTTCGTACAAAAGAAAAGCAAACTGTTATGTATAAATCAAAGCAAAATACAACTGAACAACAAGCAAAAAAAAAAATAATAATAAAAAATTAAAGATAACTTAGAACAAAAATAAATATTCACTCTTCAATAAATAAACACCAATCATAAATTTCTTATATTTAAACTATGCACGCTATATACAAACAAATTATTTAATTTATCTGTTGTATCTATTTTTAACCGTTGTATCAGCTGACCTGTTTTATTTGGAATCTTATTTATAAATCTTTTTAAATATTTATTTCTATATGTTAAATATGCCGGACATTCTAATATGAAATATAATATGTCATCTTTTTTATTGTTTAAACAAAATTTACAATTCTCATCGTAATGAAATTGGTATTTTTTACCTTTGAAATAAATATTACAATGTTTCATATTTGCCATTCTAAGTTGGGATACAAGTCTTAATTTCGTTATAGTACAGTTAAATTTTATATAAGATTCGCAACCTTGAAGAGTACTAATCGAGTGGTAAATCGGGTTGTCTGATGAATTTAAAACTGAATTTATATCTTTACTAATTAAATGGTTTTCCAGTTTATTAAGAGTATCAAGTTTTTCTTTTTTTATCATGTCCACGTTTTGCCCTTCCCATAATGGAGAAGAACCTAAAAAAAACAGAATATGTCTCATTTCGTGGGCCCAATTAAAAGGAATGGAAGTAGATTGCATGAGGCCTAATAGTTTCAAATAGCACGATTTCGGTAAATGGTCATCTGGCATAGTCAGTAATTTAATCCACCAATGATACATTTTTTTAAACACTCGAAATTTACAATGGATTCTACCCGTTTCGAGGCGAACATAGCAGTTCGGGGTGTTTTTCTGCAGATGGAGAAGTGTTTTTAGACAGTTTAATTGACTCCGTTCAATCGTCTCTAAACACTGTATGCTCCATACCTCTGATAAATACAGAACACTCTCGGACATGGAATCAAATAACTGCACTTTGGTCACCCAACAGTCCGATTTACAACGTTTCAGAATTTCTAAAACAACCGAATTGGCTACAACTCCTTTTTTAAGAAAAATATCTCCCGTTCGCGTAAATTTTCCTGACGAAAACATAGGAACACCTAGATATGTGAATGATTTTTCGGAATCTATACTATTATTGTTATAAGTAACATTTTTTTTTTTTTAAGTACGATCCGCTTGTATAGTTGTTTCGAATTCTTAAAATCTCGATATAGCCTTCCATCATAGTTGCTGTTTTGTATGACCTAAATACTTTCCTCATATTTGACTTTGCCTCTTTACAATTTTTATTAAACCACGGTTTGTTGATTGGTTTTACGAAAGAATACGGTTTTTTAAACGTGTGTAATAAGCCACAATTTTTTGCAGCGGATTTAATAGATTCTTTGATATTCTCGCACATTTCATTAGGGGTATCTTCAAACAGAGAATCCGAAACAGTGAAATCATTTTTATAAGTTAGAAGCTTACTCTCGCCCCATCTAAGGATCTCTACTGGTTTTTCAAAGTGGTGGGAAGTTCTTAAGTTGCTTGTAATTACATTACTATTATACAATTGTAAAATACAAGGTAAATGGTCAGACGTCAAAACAAAATCCGAAATCAATAAATCCCTAACATACTCCAACCCTTTAAAATTGCACCATATTAAGTCCACTACACTACTCCCTCTATCGCCGATAAATGTAAAATTTCCTTTTTTATCCCCCATGCTTCTTCCATTTAAAACAAAAAACCCAAGTTTTTGTTTGTTTCGGTTAGTAACTTTCCTTTATTTGACACAATTTGATCCCGCGAATTTCTGACCAGCTCCAACCTTGTTCCCTCGAACACTTTTTCTGCACCCTCATTCAACTTCCCTATCCTACGTTGAAGTCACCCCCGCAGGTAAATGCAAGAATTGGGAAATTGTGCTACTAATTCCGCAATATTTTTTTCTAAGTTATATAAAGATTCATTTGGGGAATCAGGTTTAACATAGATAGCGAGAACCACGCTGATCCCAATTAAATTAATTTTATAACAATCCAATTTGGGTTTATACTGATTGCGTCAAAATTTAGTCCTTTTTTGACAAGGGTAATAATTCCTCCACTTGGGCGACCCCTTTCCTTCCTCGTACTAGTAACACAATGAATCAAATTGAAATTTTTAATAAAGGAAATATTAAGATAAGGAATATAATCTAACATTAAATAAATTAATCAATCTTTCTTGTTCGCCGTCAAGCGTATTGTGGTTCGCTATCAAGCGATAATATTGTGGAAAATCCCCCTAACATTCCAAAATAATATATTAACTTCTAAATTACTTAAACTAAAAATACCTTTTTTATCATAACATTTTCTAGTATGCCGTTTTTCACTTTTTTCCTACCATGATGGAGTTTCAGTTTCCTCTTCTTCGATAATCCTTTTGCAGAACTGCTTCCTAATGCATCTGTCTCGACGTCATCATACTCCTCTTCTTCGTCATGCATTAACTCGGTGCTCTAACTTGAATTTGGGGTAAATTTCAATAAATCTTTTTCGTTATTTATTACAATAGTTGAGGTGAAATCTGTTTCTTTGACTAATACTTTATCGTTTCTAAACCAAACATAACTTAGTATTGATTTAGCTTTTAGGTTTTTAGCTTCTTTAAATAATCTGTATTTATGCGGCGACATGTAATCCGATATATACACCTGCTGTTCGTCACCTTGAATATTCAATTCTGAAGTATTAAGCCTACGTTTAACTCTAGCTAACCTAAAAAACTCGTCTTTTCTAACAGTTGAAACGAACTTTAGAATTCTAGGTGACTCACCGCGAGCATTACGTAATTTAATTCTGAAGAGGGCATCTATATCGTGCTTGTTAATTTCGAAACCAATAGTCTGACTAATAGCAGAAATTATTTCATAAATATTTTCATCGTCCTTTGACGGTATATTAGTAATTTTAAGAGCGTTATATCTGGTGTATTGAGCAACATCACTTACTTGGTTTTTCAAAGATGTAATCTCCTCTTTTAATTGCTTATTTTCTTTTTTTAATGACAAAGTACTTTTTTTGCATTCTCGAATATCCTCCTTGATAGAGGCCATTGCAGTACCCATTTCGCTTTTAAAAGCATTCAGATCATTTTTAACAGATTTAATTTCATTATTAATAGTGTCCAGTTCAGCCAGTATGAGTGTGAGTATGTCACTACTCCCACCACCAGCGCTGCCAGTTGAGTCCCCGCCAGCGTGAGTATCTTGCTTTACAGTCTTGCTTAAGGGCATAGTTCACAAATAAAAGAGATAATATAAACAATGAAGAGAATACACCAGAAAATATGTAGAATATTAAAAAACTTTTTGCAGAAAAAACATACTTTCTTCGAATGAAAAATAATTTTTAAATGCACAAATACATTTGCAACACTAGAAGGTGTTATGAGAAAAAAAAAACATTAAAAAAACTGAATATATAACCAGTTAAAAACATCAAAACTTTAGGAACAATAAATTCACATGTTCACTCGACCGAGTCACACACCAAACTCCATCACTTGTTTTATAATTTTGTCTTTTTTGTATCGAGGGCATAAATCGCGGTTCGCAGCTGTACGGCTAGCGCCACCACAATTTACACATTTGGTCTCCTCAACACTACATTCACTTTTACGATGTTCTCCACCACATTTATCGCACCTAATTCTGCCTTTACATTGGTCTTCAAAATGACCATATCTCAGGCATTTTTTACATTGAATGTCGTTCTGCACGTAAGTATGTACTGAACAGCAAACGTAATGAATATAACGAATGCAGGTAAGGATTGGCCTCTGACATTAAATAAACCGACGGTGTGTTTATTAATTTTTTGTCGTTTGACGCACCGTCTGACACTCTCCGCTTTATACGTCTTATTTCTAAAATTTCTAGATTTCCCGTTTGGACCTCTAAGCACATCTTTTATCTCTTCTTCGCTCAACTCAATATCAACGCCCCTGACAGCACCTTTCCTCTGTAATAAATAATTACGCTATGAAAACTTTTTCAAAATTTTGGAGGTGATTATTTGTTTGCTGAGACAGCATTATTTAATTCTATCCTCACCCTATTAATTCCTAATTTCTTTATCGCATCGATATTTCTAGTAATATCCGGATGGTTGATAAAAAGTGTTTACCCATTGACATTGGTTGGAGTCGTGAAATGCCAGCTTTTGCGATATTTTCACTTTCTATAATTATATGGAATGGACCAAAATCTTCAGTCCTATATTCCATAACTAAATTGCCCTTAATTTTGCTATTAATGATATTATTATTTTCCATTTTATTATTTATCCCACTCACTTCCATAGAAATGTCCGGCGGTGTGCCCACTTGCCCTTTACTATTATCCTCCATTCCTTAAGAAAATTTGCAAAAAAATTAAACTAAAATTGATATCAAACTAAATAAAAATTAGAATATATTAATAAAACCGCTGAAATAATATAACAAATAAATCAAATTATTTCTAAAATAAAGAAAAATATTAGCAATAATAAAATAAAATTGAGGAATACCTTCTTTTCCAAGAAATAGAAGAAAGAGAAGAAAAAAAAAGAAAGAAAATAAAAGAAAAATTAAATATTAATAGAAATATTATAGTTTGTATAAATGGCTGTATGTACTCTGCTGCTGAGTTAAAAGTGACCCTTGGACACGTCCGCTCACTACAACAGTTTTAATGCAATTAATTAAACGTAATTTAATCGAAAATGCTAGTTACAAAAAGAAAAGAGAATATTAGTGAGTTTTAAGTAAAATATACATATATATTTTATTTCTAGTAAGAAAAGAAAATAATTATTAATGTTTCTTTTTTTTTTCTCGATTTATGTATCTCGAAGTTTATTCTAACTGTTCTAAGACAATACAGTTGTTACAGCATAAACAGTAAGTTACGAAAGGTAAACAAAACTGAGTTTCGTTTTTTTACATAACTAAAATAAAATTATTAAATGAACAAAAATAGTTCAATTCAATTTTTTTTATTTTTAAGATACACCTATTTGGCGGTAAGAATAATTTGACTAATGACGATTTTTTTTTCTTAACTTTGACGAGATTTCTAGTTTTCCGACATATAAAATTTTGGTGTCCCTGTTCCGGGCGCCATTTAATTATGACATAATTTAGCGTATGGGAACTAAAATTCGGCCGCCGGTAGTAATACGTGTTATATAACTAGTTTACCTAACTAATTTCCTAGTTTATAAATCTTAAATTAAGTAATATACAAATTTATTCTTATACAGAACAATTAGATTAGCGGTAAGCTTACCGTTACGATATACTATATATATTAAATCATTTATTACAATGTTTTCTCGTTCGTGGCCACACATTTACTTTAGAATATGTGGATGTTCAGTGTTACTATGACACCTCACTGCGCGATACGGGATGCGGAAACCAGTTTACTTATACATGAACAAATTTAGTTCAAGGCAAACGTAATATATAGGGAGTACTCCACAGATGACGAAAAAGCTTAGACTCACCCTTTCTTATTATTTTATGGAATCTTTTCCCATCTAGTTCAAAGTCCCTTTTAATCTAATTTTACCTAGCCTGTAACTGAGGAGGAGGTGACGTTCAGAAAGAGTTTTTTCATCAAATTGAGTTAGAGACGTCTTCCTATTATTCATCATATCACGCCTTCTGGATGATTTTAACCTGTATTTCGTTCAAACGAGTTTTTTCCATGTTATTTACGTATTGAAAGTTAGGGTGACATTCAAAAAGACTTTTGTCAAGTAGCATGCATCAGACAGATAATATGTCAGGAGTGTAAGGGTGTTGTGAGGAGATGTTGGTTGTTGATGATGAATGATAAACACCTTAAGATGGTTTATAGATATATAATTTGTTATATATGTATATGACTGACTGCCAAGGACTTTACACTTTAGAGTTTAGAACTGAACTGAACTGACAGACTGACGTGGCTAAAGTTATATGTACGGAGTGAAGTTAAACTGATGTGTAAATCAACAGAATGATATCTGATGTGTAAAACTGAATTCAACAGAATGATGTCTGACTGTCTATCCCTTATATATATATATATATATATATATACACTGGCCGAGCCTCTCTTCTCTGTGCGAGAGGGGCTGTTTCTCTCCGCTAGAGTGGATGAGTGGTGGGGGTTTCACCAAAACCTCTACAGGAGTAACTAATCAGAGAGGCGTTGCTAACATTCACCAAATTGAAAATTGTTACAGCTAGAAAATTGTTGCAACTACACTCACATCATGCTTTGCGTTTTCTTTACACTACAGACAGACAATCCAGTCACTATTTCTGATGCTGTTCGTTTTAAGAAATTTAATTTTATATTCTGGTTATCAATATGAGTGATATGGAAGATAATTATTGTGGGAATAGGAGGCCTTAAATGATCAGGCTAAATAGTTAATGAAAAGAGAATGAAATTATTATTTTATTAATTAGAGTACACACTTTTTACACACAGAATACAAGACAGTGTTTATATTACTTCCTTCACTGCACTTGCTAGACTCATGGGAAACCAATGTAACCCCTACTTCTATTAGGTACAATTCTACCAACCTCTTTATAACCATATACATATTAGGCACAATGACTATTTTTTTATTTTATTTCAGAATAATATTATGCTCACAGCTCGGCCAGCCTGACATTGATTGGCCTCTCAATCACTACTAAAGTGAACTACTTTATCAATTAAAATAGAAAACAAAATAGACTAACAAATACTAAAACATTACAAACATTTACAAAACATAATACAAAAGTAAATATATAAACAAATTATAAAACAGTCAATTTAAAATAAGTAAACAAATACAAAAGTCAATTTGAAATAAACTTAAACAATTATTCGGTTCATATTTCTTAGACTACTCTAGGTTTTCAATTAACCAAGGTTTCATATTTCCTGGTGAACATACACCTTCATAAGGCAATTGTGTTAACTGATTGCCTTCGGGGTCCCTTATGATGTAGCGATTGTGATCCAATACTTTTGTTTACGCCTTCAAATTGTACATTACCCAAATAAGGCTTAATATTAGTGTTAGCAGGCAAAATGCATTGAGACAATAAAGAAATCGGACTTCCGCTATCTATAACTGCGTCAATTTTCTTATTACTCACCTCTAGTAGAATAGGTACTTCATAGGTTGGTGCGATCTGAGGTTCATTGCCAATTAGACTAATGGTGGTGACAACTTTTCCTTTGTTGTCCGCTGCTGCCGGTGACATCCTCGGGCACTCCTTTTTCTGGTGATTTAAGGATCCGCATTTAAAACACGAGTTTCTGTCTCTTCTTGGCAAATTACACTCTGTGGCAATGTGGCCAAGTTTTCCACAATTATAACACCTCCTTTCTCTTTGTGTAACCACCGTACTACTAATATTTTTATCATGTGCAGTAATTACTGCTTTCTTTGACTGCTCGATTAAATTTCTATGTTCGCTAGACTTACTGCTTCTTCGAATTTCTTGATAAATAGCTAACTTCTTTTTAAATTCGGCAATAGAGGAGCAACCGTACAATATAGCTTTATTTCTTACATCATCATTGATACCATCAATTACATGTTTAATGAGAGCTTCATCCTCAATCGTTCCTCGCCCAGCCAATTCGCGCATGTAACAGAAGTACTCAGTCACGCTCTCTTCTCTTTTCATTTTCCTGTTTGCCAACATACTGTGAAGAGCGGCACTATTGATTTTTGAGGGGAATTCTGATCGTAACAATTTTTTTAAACTGGCCCAATTGTTGATATTTTTCTCACAATTAATTATAGTTTTAGCATAACCCTTAATTGATTTCTTTGCGAAAATATAAGTTTCTAAATCACTCCACTTCATCAATTTTCTATTATCTTCAAATTCAGTGATCCATTGATTAACGGTATAATTATCACTTCCGGTAAATGGACGTATGGAATCTTCTACATCCCTGAAACTTAACATAAATTTAGGTTGATGATTTACCTCAGCTTTAACGGTACTACCCTTCTCGGTTTCATCTGGTTCTTCATCTTCACTATCATCTTCGCTTTCATTCACCTTATTTAAAGTGTCTATATTCATTAGAGTAAGGCAAATTCGTCTGGCCAACTCATTTTTATCACCATCGTAATCGATCTTTAATAAATTACATATCAAACTCAAATCGCCTTCTGTTAGATTTTTATTAATGAAAGTTATCTTACTTGAAAATTCTTCAGAATCCTCTTCAAACTTAAATCCACTGAATTTACGCAATCTAGCTCTCTTCTGACGATTGCCATCCTCCTCGAAGACTAGCAGGTGAAAGGCACGAATCACATTAATCGTAGCCTTACTTATGTTGCGTTCAATTTTTTCAACTTGTCCTAACGTGGCCATTTTACTTGCGAACCGAACTTCCTTGCCGCAGTTATAAGCCGAAACTTAGCTTGGACTAATACTCACACTTTAGCCTGAATTATAGCCTTCACCCCAAATTAAGATTGATTTTAAGCTCGTACCCCACACCTGAAGCTGTGGGAATAGGAGGCCTTAAATGATCAGGCTAAATAGTTAATGAAAAGAGAATGAAATTATTATTTTATTAATTAGAGTACACACTTTTTACACACAGAATACAAGACAGTGTTTATATTACTTCCTTCACTGCACTTGCTAGACTCATGGGAAACCAATGTAACCCCTACTTCTATTAGCGTACAATTCTACCAACCTCTTTATAACCATATACATATTAGGCACAATGACTATTTTTTTATTTTATTTCAGAATAATATTATGCTCACATTATGTAAGTGTAGATGTAAGAAATGTGGGGTCAAAAGAAAGAACTATTAATCCAAGCACAAGGGATTTGGAAAAAGCAAAAATTTAAAGTTAACATAGAATTTAGTCCTCCAGCATCAGATATCTGTAGCTACTGTGTAAAAATGAAGCATCTTATTAAAAGCACTACCGATCCAGCAAAAAAGTTGGAATACATGAATAACAAGCGAGCGCACTCCCTTCCGCAGTAGCGTTGTACAAGTTGATGAAGAAAGATGAACCACATTCTGTTACCCTGTGCTTTGATTTGCAGCAAGTACAGCCCCTTCCAAAGTCTCCTATACAACAGGCATATTATTATTGTCAATTGGTTTTTACGGTTAGTATATTGTAGGGATTGTAGAAATCCTATTTTTTATGTCTGAACAGAAGACCAAGCGGGAAAGGGGTCAGTCGAAGTGTCATCAGGCCTTTATCAGCATCTACAAAACATGAATTTAGATCCAGGTGAAAAAACTATCAGGCTCTGTAGTGATGATTGTGGTTCACAAAACAAAAACAATGTTGTTTTGCATACTCTCCTGTATTCCTTGATCAAGTCATATCTGACGTTGAAGAGATTCTGATTACATTTTTTGTAAGAGGTGTTTTTGGACTGTTCGAAAAAGTGCTAAGTATTACAGAAGTGCCCTAGTATTACAGAAGGAAGAATATATCGAATTGTACAGAGGGACAGTAAAACTGTTGGGTAAAGACTGGTATCTTTATGACACAAAAAACTGTCTAGCCCAATCATTGACTGCGAAACAAGATTACTCCTTTGGCGCTGACCACTTTGTCCCGAGCGTCTTTCTAACTGTTCATCTGCAAGCACTATTTCTTCGTGATCCAACCCTTCACTTTCTCCATCAGTTTCTTCTTGCTGACTTGAATCACCACTTGCATCTTCTCCGAGCATTGTAGTAGACGACGTATTAGATGGAACTCGCTGGGCAGTTTCTTGATTACTCCGATCTCTGTCGCTTTCAGTTTCCACAAGTACATTTTCTCTTTTACTTTCCGCACCTTCACGTTCAACTTCTCTCTCAGGTCCTTCTCTTTCGCTCTCACCCTCCCCATCATTCGCTAGTGCTTCTAAACTTTCTACCGTTTCTTCTTGGGTCTTATTTATCGCTCTTTTTATTTCTTCTCTCATTTCAATCTGGCCCCTTTTTATTTCGACCTGGCCCCTTTTTATTTCATCCTGCCCCTTTTTCATTTCGTCCCAGCCCCTTTTCATTTCCTCCCTATTCTTCTTTATCTCGTCTTTCATTTCATTCAAAAGTGTCATCAGTCCCTCCATTTTCCGCGTTTGACTTCTGGTACTTATGGGCATTCACACAACTGATACTAAGCTGATACCTGTTTAGAGATTTTATCCCACTTCTGACACCAAATGCAACGTTTTTCCAAACTAGCTACTGCAGCTAGTTACTAAGTGAAATAAAACACACTAAACTGCTAACAACACCAATTTATGGTTTAACACAATAATTACAAATAAAGCACTTAAATACACTGTTTAAAGCAATAAAAGTTCTCTCAGTTCACTTTTTGTTCACTTTTAACAAGCGCGCACTCCGTTTGTAACAAGACTGACTCACTCGAGCTATTCTTCGCCTATTGATACTCCTGGAGAAGGGTCTGGTAGCTCCTCGAACATTCTAGGCGCGGTAGTACGTGGGAGACCGCTATAGAACATTCTAGAAAAACCTAGTGCACCGCGCTAGGCGCTTCCCAGCAGCCACGAGAAGAACTTGAGATGCCTGCTTTCTCTCCTAGGTGGCACTAGCGTTACAATATTTTACCATTGCATTGAGAATTTTTTTAACACTGCCGATTCCGCTGCCTCTGAGAGAAGTTTCTGAAACATTCATAAAAATTACCTTCAGTTAATGATTGGAAAGACTAAGAAATGTTGCAGTTATTTCTATTGAACTGGAAATTTTCAAAATAAAGCATCAAAAATATGTATATTCTAGAAAGTTGTTTTGAAATTAATTTTCATTTAACAATGTAATGTAATTTTTGACTTTAATTTTTAAACTTCTCCAATTATGGAAAGAATAAATCATTTGTATTCATTGCATTTTACCGGATTTCAAAAAGTGCATATTCTCCAAAAATTAATGAATTTAGATACGTTTAGACAATTTCCCAATCAAACGGAAACGACAAAAATAATCAAAATTTGTTACAGATTTGTTTGGAATTGGAAGTTCTTGATTTGCTGGGATTAATGAAGGCTGTTCATCTATCGCTTATCTATTTTTTCGTTGCTGCTTCTTCATATAGTATTCTCTCTGGTTCAAAAATATTTCTTGAAATGCAAACAACGTTTAAAACTGGATTTAAATTTTACAAAACTCCTTATAGTGAAGTACAAATTTCCATAATGAGAGAAACCAACAGAAGAATAGTTAGAAATACAAAAATATTCATATTTATCTTCGTCTTAGCATTATTTAGTACAATTTTAAGAGAAGAATTACCGGTTGATTTTGAAGAATGGACTAGAAATTACTCAGGATGGTTTCCTATTAAAATTAATTCATGGCCTAGGTAAGAACCTACTTTGTTAAGTTTAAACAAAATATTTATGAATCTATGTATAAGTACCTCATTAATTACTTATTATTAGCTATTCTTATTGATTTTCCTTTAAATTTAATTACACTAACAATATCGATCCTCCAGAGCCCGTTTAAGCTAATGAAAATAGATAACATAAATACTGTGGTATAAATTTTAAATGTGAAACTTCATCTTCCTCTATTTATTACTATTATAATTGATAAATTTTCTTCGAACTATGAATTGTTACAAAAACAAAATGTCTCTGATGCTTTCCAGCTCTGCGGAACCAACCACCACAAAAACAAAATTGCCCTACACAAGTATTCTGGTAGTTGGCTAATGTTGGATCTCTGCTCAGGGGCACTTAGTATACTACAATGTGATAACAATCTAGTATAACAATAGCGGCTAGTTCAAGCCCGAATAACACATGAAATCTAACGTCATAGATGCACCCATAATCTTCCATATAATCATTTTTCTTGGCAAAATACTTCAAATAATGGCAGTTTATATCTGTGCAATCAGCATTCCATACTTAAAGAAACTCATTACTGCCGCTTCCAAAAAATCTCAAGAAGATCTTTAGTATATTCTGTAAAGTTTTGGAATTCTAGCAACACGTTATGTATGGTTAAGTGTGGTAGAACTATAAGTTGCACTGAAATGACAAGTTAGAGGAAAATCTATTTTCATAGAAATAAAAAATCAAATAAAAGTAACTAGACTTTCTGTGTACACAGTAAACATGCAATGTTTAGAGAAACATGTTATCAAAGAAAAAACTGCGAAAAATGAAAAAATCAGGTTGATGGACTTGTCCAAAATGTTCGTATCTGGTGTGACATGACTCTTAAATTTGAGCTTTCTAGGATTTTTTTTTTTTACCAATTTTTTCAAACTAACATTATTTTTCCCATACTCAATACAACTCAAAACATGAAGTATTTCCGATGAAAACTTCCATATTTGGAAAATTCGACATGATCGTAATAGAAATTTACTTTTTTGGGCTCCTTCTACGTATTTTGGAAGCCTATTCATTGACAACAACCGCTATATGAAGAGCTTAATTTAAATGCACATTGCGATTTTTTTTTTTTTAATTGGGTTTCATTTCAATTAGATATTTGACTTATCTAATAATGCTTTATCGGAGAAACTTGACATGTTATGTCTACCTTATGAAGCTCAAATAAATACTGGATTATTGTACATTAAAATATAGTATAAATCAAATTAAATTAACATTCATTAATTATATTTTAATGATCGCTACATGATCGTTCTGTCAAATACATGACTTCCTTTATATAAGTTGTTTATATTATTGCCATTTCAATAGTTCCAAAAAAATCTTGCCCGACCTCCTTTCTGAAGGTTAAATACAATATGCTTATCATTAAAAAAAAATACTTTATCTGTTTTATGCTACAATAATTACAAGTTCTACATAATTTGAGAATGAACTTAAGTAATGAAAATGTTAATATATTATTTCCTAACAATTCTATTGCTTCTAATGAATTAGATGAATGGATTTCTAGGTACATTGGGACTCAGATTTACCATGCTGCAATCGCAATAACGCTTGACGCTTGTTCATGCACATTTTTCACTATTTTCGTAACACTTGCCGACCAAATTTGCGCTCAAATAAAAATTCTCATAATATCAGTAACAGATACATTTGATCCGGTGAAAAATTTAATGGATAGAAAAAATAGCGAAATGATTCTTAAAGAACAGATTATTTCTTGTATCAAACATCATATAGAAATTCTCAGGTAAAAAGTTAAAGAATATGTATAAATTGAAAGACAAACTAAAAACTGATTTGAACAATCCTGTAAAAATGTGTGTAAATACTTGTAAATTTGCAGATGTATAAATAAATTGCAAAAGTATTACAATGGAGTATTAATAAATGCTTTAACAGGAGCATCTGTTATATTATGCACCATGGCTTACATGTTAACGGTGAGTACTTTAAGATAACAATCACGATTACAGCACTTACTAGCTTAGTAAGTGATCGTTTCTCATTTCGAAATTTATGTTTTCAACAAAACTATGTCCAGAGATCTCCGGATTAATTTTTTGAAAAAATGGAAATCTTATGATATGGCAGGAAAATAAATACCGTACGGATATCACGAAATTGAGAAATTACAAAGTTTTTTTTCTCATACAATTTTATGAAGGGAATTATTAACTATTAGTAGACGGCAATTGGGGCAGCTGGGTCACTTTTTAAGGGGCATTTTTACCTCACCCCGGCGCCCTTTGGTTACGGCATTCCCCCATTCCTTAACCTATTATCCAATCCGATGCCGCCATTGAACCCCACTCTATTTCACTCCTTAGCTACCACCAATCCGATGCCTCCATTTGATCCTACCCCACTCCTGCTCCTTTACCTATTATCCAATGCGATGACTCTATTTTCTTTCCACCCTCTTTCCACTTACCCCACCCATTAAACCTTCCATCCAATCCAATGACCCTACTTTTTTAGCCCTCCTCATTACCCCCACTTCTTAACCTAGCATCCAAATCGATTACTCCATTTTCTTTCCACCACCTCCCCATGCAAACCAGCTCCCAGAGAAAACTCCACCCTCCTCCCCATCGCCACTTTACATAACAAGATGGCGGAGGAACTTAGCGAAGCAACTCTAACACCGCTCATCGGAACTTCGCCCCCTCACTATTCTCTGGGCGGGAGAGAATTTTTTATTTCATTTAAATAAGGAAAAACTTGAATTATTACCTGGGATTCTATCCTACAATCTTTATGTTGGAAGTCCATTACCTAACTCTCTGTCAGTCATAATGGTCCTCTCGCCAACTATAGTTTTCAAAGTATACTTCGATTCTTAACCTCCTCCACCCCTCGCTATCATCACCTTACCCTGGGCGACAGGAAGAATTCTTTTATTTTAATAAGAAAAAAATTGTCTACCTGGGATTCGAACCTACAATCTTTATGTTAGAAGTCCATCATCATAACCACTCACTATAATGGGTTCTCTCGCTAGCTGTACTTTTCGACGTACACATCTATTTCTAATTTTCTCCCCCCCCCGCACTATCATAATTAGTAGCTTCTTTGATTTCATATGATTCTAGCCATATACACCTACTTTCTAAAAACTGATCCAAATCTTTATAATTTGAAGCCTGTCTTGAAGGTGTGGACTGTTCCCAAGCTTGTAATGTAAAATTGTCAAATTTACTAGTGATTAGTTGAATCTGAAGTGTATCCCAAAATTCTACTGGCTGGTCTAAAGATCTTAAATTCTTTAAATGTATTTCTAAGGTTGCGTAATTCTTGTGCTGCTAATTTGTCTATATTACGTAGTTTAGATAAAAATAAAGATGTAACAAATGACTGTATATTAAGTTTATTATTTTCATAAGAATCTCATAGTAATTTCCATGCTATCATAATTTTCTACTCTGAGTTGTATGGAACTTATGAGATCTGCAGCCTCTCCTTCTAAAAAGCCTAATAAGTAACCGAACTCTGTACTGGATTTAGACTATTATCATCATATATCATAGACTTATATGTTCCATAAAAGGTGACCCAATTTAGATACGATCCATAAAATTTTTGAATTTGGTAATTTAGCTTTGGTAAAATTAAAAGCTTTGGTAATTTAGCTTGAATCAATTATTGTAAATTTTCAACCATATGATACATTGGCCTTAGATTTCTTTCGCTGTTTATTATATTTAATAAAACTGATTTTAATGTATGAAATTTGTCTCCAAAATCACCTCTTTCTTGCTCTTGTTTTTCTTGAACTTCTGAATCTAAATTATCCATTAACTCTTCTATTTCCGATTGCCTCATCAAATTTTCGCCAAACATCTGGCAGAGAACTTAGCCTACTTTGTAATGGTATAGTAGCTTTTTCTGATATTTTATAGTCTTTACAAAATTTATAATTTTAACCCTTCGTTCTAATATTTCAGTTTCGCCTTCCATACTATTTTAATTGTAATTACTTGACACAGACAGAGACAAACCTAAACCGTGAATGAATATGAAAGGAATGTAAATAAACAGTAAGGAGATGGGATTTTATGATAATGAATGTGTTCTCACTGAACCTGATTGCCCTTATATTAATCTTGTTTACCTGAACCTCCAGTTAAGGGTAAACCTCCTGTGTAAAGCCGGTCATACACGCTACGGTCTACCGTACGGTAAAACTGCAGTTTTGCCATCCAGGCAAACCGGATGTCGTAGCGTCTGTGGGGATAATCCGGTATGCCGGAGAGGTCCTCGTTTCGCTATGGCGTTGATGGAAGACGATGACGCACTGGCATTGACAGGCCTTGCGTTAATTTTAAAAAATAATCCAAAAACAATGAAAAAGAAGCGAACAAAGTGGTGTAAAGATTGGTTATTGAGAAGGAAAAATTATAGTCATATCTATTTAATGAATGAATGTTTAATGAATTTTTGTGTACCAACTAAGACCTCCCTAGGCAGTAACTGGAAATTCACTAGCGCAGGCGGCCGGAATGGAGCGGACTGGACAGGCGGCCGGAACTGGGCGGACTGCGCAGGCGGCCGGAGGCACGCCCACTTTCACCGTACGGTCCTCACTCGAAAGAATTGATTTTCGATTTTGCTCCGGCCGCCTTTGCAGGCTCAAAAACCTGCACAGGTTTATTCCCACACCACGCCCACAGTTTTACCGTACGGTAGACCGTAGCGTGTATGGCCGGCTTTATGTAGAATTCTCCTATTTGGCCCGGTGGACCAATGTTGAGTGTTAACAACAGGTGTAAGTAATAGCCTTAACTTTAATGAATTCCGAATTGGAAATAAAACCAATGTATAAAAGTGTGAAACCTAGTATTATTTGCAATAATAATAATAATTAACAAGACAAGCAAGCATGTGTTAATATAATATAACCCATACAAAAATTATAGCCAATAGATGATGTACCTTCCAGTCTCGCCCAATTCTGCCAACTTAATTACAAAATACCAAAAAAATACTAAATTTTCCAAACATTATCTTGCGATCATTCAATTCTTTTTTATTATTAATTATTCCACACTAGTCCACGGCTGACACAGTAGTCTTTCGCTTTGTTCTACAATCAAAAGACAATTAAAAAAATCATAAGATATTATAGGTAATTAATTATCAAAGTAAACTTCCTCCAAAAAAGTAATTTAAGTTACATATCTTCACTTGTTTGATGTTTCCATTTTTAAAAGGAACAATCTACACTAGCCTTTTAAAAAGTGAAAAACAACATGTGTTGACCCATCCAGGTATCAACAAACTCCCTCGTAACCTAGTTAGGTCTTAACCAAGCACTTTTAAAAACCAGTGTTTAAACTGAATTTGCTCTCTGAAAGTCTGTGTTATCACAGTTTTGACAAAACTGGTAGATGATGGGCGAACACCCGAATCCGGTCGATGTCCTCCAAATGAAGCTGACTATCACGGAAAATATCTGTGATGCTTTCCAGCTCTACGGAACTACTACCGTGACTCTGGCTCCATTATTAGGATTTAGAATATAAGAAGAGACAGTTATCATTCTTTTTCTTTTTTACAGGATTCTAATACATCACTCAGTAATGTTATTGCTTTTCTGGCTTTAGGAATACCTGAAGTTAGTATTTCAATGTTTTATTGCATAAACGGTCAAAAGATAACAAATCTCGTGAGTACTGTTTTTAACAATATATCTTGTATGAAATTATATCATAATAATAATAATAATGTAAACTTATTATAGACAGAAAAATTAAGATTTACTATCTACAGTAATACATACTGGTATTCACAACCACTGGAAATTCAATTTTACATTTTAATGATGTTAACCAGAGCAAATAAAACCGTAACTCTTACTGCAGGAGGTTTGACTAGTTGTAATTTAGATGGATATAAAGATGTAAATTTTCGAAGACTAATTCTGCTTATTTATTAATTATTAAATATAACAACTAATTTATTAATCCATATGCATTTTTACTCAAGGTAGTACAAGGTACATGGGCTTATTTCAACATGTTGAGAGCATTGCGTGGAAAGGACTAAGTTTATAATATTAAGAAGCAAAGTGTAGTCATTTTAATTGTCAGCTGATCAAACCATAATTTCTTCTCTTCATAATGAAAAATGTATAAACAAAAAAATGATTTATATATTATTTTATTCTTGATTGACCTAAACTATCTTTTCCCAGTTCTAATACTATTGCGCATTATTTTTAAGATCCTATACTCTTACTTAAATGAAAATAATGGTTACGCATTACTTACACGAAACAACTAAATTTGTGAGTTAGGAAAAAAATGATCACTGAAATCCATTACAACTGTGATTATAAGTGTGTGATAATTTTTCCGAAAATACTTTTGACCATTTAAATTGCTTTCTTCAACAGTTATTTTAATCCTTATCGTAACACACACAACTTTGGCTACTTCAATTTAAATAGTAATAATTAAAAAAATTTCATAACCTTTCTTGAAGGGCCATATAAAAATCGCCAGACACCTTGATATAAATACTTAAGAGAATGCTGAGTTGGTGGGGTGGATTATTAAAACTTTCTGATGATATAATGAGAACACAGCGACAAACCAAGTGCTGTATTTCCAATGTCGATGTTTGGCTTAAATATAGAAATAGAAATTGTCTTATTAGAAAGAAATTTCATGTGATCTGATCAGTACGAAGGAATATATTAAAAGTCAAACTTTGGGAGGCCCGTTACATCCGAAAATTTCAACTACATATATCTCTTGTAGTGCTGCGTTTCAGGCCTGTCTGCCTTGCGTTGTTTCTTTTAAAAACAATGGAGAAGGCCGTAGATAATTAATTAGAACAGAGGTTTTGGAAAGGGTGCCGTTGCACCTACAAGGGAGATCAACGGATATCACTCTATGCAGAGAACTCTAGATGTCAAGGAAACGGCCATTTGTGCCTTCCTTAATGTAGAATGCGTCTTAAATGACAACTTTCATGAGGTGGTCAGTAGAGCCCTGATTAGGAGGGGTTTAGACAGCACAACGGCTAGATTGGATGAAGGAGATGTGTCCACGAGAATAGTGGAGACGAGGGACCATCACTCTCAATAATACCAAGGGCTATCCGCAAGGAGGGGTTTTGTCACCTCTGATGTGGAGCCCTGTGTGGACGAGCTGCTCTGCAGTTTGACGGCCATCGACATTTCCTGACACGGATATGCCAATGATGTCTCATAATTGCTAGAGGGAAGTTCGAAGAAACCCTCTGTGACATAATACAGACATTACTAGTAAGTGGTGGTTCAGTGGGTTGAAGATTAATTCAGCAAAAACCACTATCATACCCTTCCTTGACCGCTATCAAACCACTAGAAGAAGGGCATGTCTACATTTGAAAAGTACCCGGCTGCCCGGAGTAAATTAGAGTGGAAGAAGAAGTTAAATACCTAGGGGTGACTCTTGACAGTAAACTCCTACGGAACAAGCATATTGATTCAACTGTTAGTAAGGCCACTCATAGCTCTCATGTATGTAGAAGGAAGGCGGGCAAGTCCTGGGGATTCCCACCGAGTATCCTAGGTGGACGAACACCACGATGGTGAGACCTGTTTTTACCTGTGGCGCAATGGCGTGTTAGAAGGACCAAGACAGCAACCATCAAGAGGATTCTTCACAAGGTACAGCGGTTCGCATGCGTATGCATGAGGACTTGTCCCACTGCTGGGATTGAGGTCATCCTCAATGTGTCACCTCTGCACCTTGTGGTGGAGAGAGCGGCTAAGGGGCCCTCCTCAGGATTTCTAGGGAAGATATGGTAAAGGAGGTGGAGTGTTAGAGAGTGGTCATCCCTACCTACAGGCTCCCTCATTGGAACCTCCCCACAGACGGGTAGGACTAAGAAATACAGCTTCGTTAAGAACCTTTCTTTAAAGCTGGGTACCAAGAAAGAGTGGCGCAATGGATCCGCTCTGGCGAGTATCAGCGAACATGCCATAAAATGGTATACGGATTTTTTCCCTTGGCATTAGCTGTTCAAGCCCTAGACATTGACTTGTACTAGAGACGCACTTAATAACGTTATTTAGGTTTAACGTTGCTGTGAAATAAAAGAATATATGTTTAATAAAAAATATATTTATTAAACAATAATGTAAACTTTATTTAATTCCAAATGTTTTACAATTAAGGAAAAAGAGAAGATACCTTCAATAGTATTCCGTAGCTAGGAGCTCTCATATAATACTGATACTTGATCTAGAAAAAACTAGTGGGGGAGAAGAGGGAATTTAATTTAAAAAGACGCCGCTTCTGGCGGTTTTATGCTGCAAAATACACACATCCAAACTACTCAAATAACTATTCTTACCATTGTCACTTTGATAACGTGTGGCATCCAGAACTTCTATATAAACTAAAACTATTTCTTCCCTTTACTTACTACTGAATCTTACAGTCTTACTTAACTGACAGATATTTTTGCTTGAGAGAGAAGACCGTTATGTCTGACATCCATCCCATCAAGGCTGGTATCCCACAAGGAAGTATACTGGGATCCATTTTATACTAACTCTATACACACGGCATACTACTTTCACAAAAAACTCTAACGGCGACCTTTACAGATGACACTGCCATTCTTTCACGACATGCCAACCACACACTTATGAAGACATTTTGACGACATTCAATGGTGCAACAAATAGAGAATCAAAATTACCAGTCTAAAATCTACGCACATGACATTCACACTACTTAAACCTACATGCCCAACAGTTTACTTCGACACACCACTCTCGGAGAAAACCGTTACACGCTATCTTGGACTCCACTTAGACCGCCTTTAACTTGGAACCCCCACACCAGGCTTAAAAGACAGGCTTTAAATCAGAGAGTTCGACAATTACGACTATTGCTAGATGGAAAACTAAACGATAACCTCTACAACATGATACTAATGTACAAAACTGTAATTCGACCTATATGGCTGTAGGTTTGCGAAGTTTGGGGTTGCAAAAACCGTTACACGCTATCTTGGACTCCACTTAGACAGTCGATTAACCTGGAACCCCCACGCCAAACTTAAAAGACAGTCTTTGAATCAGAGATTTCGACAGTTACGACGATTGCTAGACGGAAAACTAGAAATAGAAATTTATTTGTTTTATAGGTTACAACCAGTAACAAAGGAGCTGGCGCATTTTTCACAAATTTAAACAAAAAAATAAAGTAATTATATAAAACAAAATAAAATTATAAATTAACATTGTTATTCAAGAGGCAGAAGTAATGCAGTTACTTTAGCAATAAATGAAAAAACATTTTGTTAACTATTCGTTCAATAAGAAAGACCTGAGTACTAAAATATTTATAAACATTAATATTTTGTTGATTGTAATCATTAGCTATTCTTTCCATTTCATTATTAATATTATCAACATCAGTGTTCAAATATTTTCTAAACACATCATATACAGAACATTCCAAAAACAAATGAGACATACGTATTTTCATGTTGTCCACTATTACAGAGAGTACAAATTTTATTTGTCAGGTCAGTTGTGTCAGGTATATTTTTTATAGTAAATTTAAGGTCCTGCCATTCTAAATTGAATAAATAATTTAATTACATGAAATAAAAGTTTTTGTGTTAAATATGGTTGGGTTATTTGTTTATTTAAATAAGAAGATTTTGTAAACATAACATAATTAGAATTAACATTCGATCGAAATCGGTAGAAACCAAATGAGCTTTGTATTTTACTAATAATACATTAATTTTTGTTTATTTATCTTTTAAATATGTTATTAATGAATCTAAATTTCCCAGGTATAAACTTGAAAGGATATCCGTTAGCTGAGAGTACCAATTGTGGCTTAGATTATTATTAGGTTTGACACTAAATGAAAACAGTTGAAGGAGGCAGATTTGGGAGTAATTGAAAGAACCAGAATTCAAAATTTTGAACATTAAATTAAGAGATGCTTTATTATTATTATTACTACTACTATCACGGGTGGGCTATACCCCGGCACTGCAGCCAACAGAGGCTTATTGTGCCATCCCCGATAACCTCTAGTAGTTGAACCCTCCCTCCCTAAGGAGTTTGAGGACTTTCACCACCAGATCATTTTGGGCTACTATCTTCTCAGGTCGCAATGTACCAAAGGTCTCATACCTCAAAGAGATGCTTTAACAATTGCAAAGTGAATTTTTAAACCTCCTGTTTCCAGGCGTACTAAATACCCCGGTGTATTGCGAGAGATAGAAAACAGATTTTTAAAGAAATTTAATTGTATCTTTTCCAAATCTTCTAAATACCTGACTGCCCACACTGGCACACAGTATAACAATACATTACTTTCTCTTACTCCTAGTAAGAGGAAGTATTGTAATCGTGTCAAATTTTCGATACCGAGTTTTCACCGGAAATATCCTTTTTGAGGTCCTCTGAGTCCAAAAGTGGTTTTTAGCAAATGGCGTATGTGTGTGCGCCTGTGTCTATGTATGTGAACAGAATTGAAAAACGAGCTCAAATTGTGTATGTGAGCTCAAAAACGAAAAACCGTAGAAAGTTAAAACTTGATATTCCGTTTAGGTATCACTATGGGATCTGACAGTACGTTATCTGTCAAAATTCCTTAACTGGAAGTACCACTTTACTAGTTGGGTTTTTTAATTTTTTGCGATTTTCTCAGAAATGGCTCCAGGCGAAACCCCGGAGTATTTAGCCTTGCCCGGCTATCGCGGGGCTCTGGTCGGGTGGACATCCCTGTCCCCAGCTACTCGTGGGAATCAGATGGGTAAATTGAAAGCAAAGAAAAAACAATTCAAGGCAATGATGCTACCCGGGACTGGTACGACAGCCATGGGGAGGGGAGTAAACCCACAACCAGCACGGCTAAGGTACCGGGTAGAGTGATCACGGCGGATGCCCAAGGCCCAGAGAGTGGGGCTTCCGGCCCCGCAGCCGTTATGGCCACGGTGAAAACAGGCGCTATGCCAGTGCCTGCCAAAGGCCGGGTCTGCAGACCTGGGGGCTCGGCGATCAGGAAGGCCAAGGCAAAGGCCGGGAGAAGCTTTAGGGCGGAGTCGCTGGAAGCGATCGATAGCAAGTCGCCAAGCTGTTAGGGGCTTCTAGGAAGGAGCTCAAAGCTCGTATAGAGGCATGCCAAGGGTATATCCATGCCAAGCGTCAACTTATTAGGGAAAATTTTCTCCAATGGGCTGAACGCACAACAAAGTCGACTAAGAGGCCCAGGTCGGAGGGGGAATCCCCGCCACAGCAGCGACCGCCCAAGAGGGTCAAAGCCAAAACTGTGGAGAAATCGTATAGCGAGGCTATCTCTTCGGCAAAAATCGCAGTTGTGCAAAAAGGCTTCCTTGACACCCAGCTAAGTATGGGGAGGCTACAAGCCATCCAAGATGCAATATTGGGGGAATACGACAAAATCCCGAGAGGCGGGCGGCAGGTCAGATTGGCCAATTGTACCCATAAACCTGGGTTTATTGTCATTACCTGTGTAGGGGAAGATAGTTTAGGGTGGCTAAGGGAGATTATCCCAAAGCTTAAACCCTGGGAAGGTGCAAGCCTTCAAACACTCGAGGGGGAGGATATACCGGGTCCTGAGACTTGTAAGGTCTTTATCCCCAACGAGGGTGGTAAGAAGGTAGAGGCCGAAAGGGTGCTCACTCGTTTAGAAGTGAGCAACAAGGGGCTGGATACCAAAATGTGGAGGGTCTGGGGTTGCTTACCCGTTGAGGATGGGTGCCTCTGGACGTTCTCTATGGACAGGGGGTCATTGGTGGAGCTTAAAAGGCTAGACATGTCCCCCTATTTTGGTTGGGGGCGGGTGATCTATCGTCACAAGCTCCCGAAAAGTAAAAGCGCAGAGGAGGCTAAGGCGATGGAGGTAGAAGAGGATCAGCCCAAGGCCGCGAGTACTTTAAAGGTGGATTCGCCAGAGGTGAGTCAGAGGGGCCTGGAAGGAGAAATGGAGGCGTTACAGGCTGCCCTGGCTGTGCCACCCGTAAGTGAGGGGTGGATGGTAAGGCCAACCAAAGGGTTAAGTACCTTTATGAATTCATTATTGGTGAAGGGTTGCATGTAGCTAATTTAGGCTCGGAACCAACCTTCGTGACTGCAGCTAGGAGGGAGGTGCTGGATGTGATGCTAGCCTCGCGCTGTATGTTGAGCAAAATTGCTCACTGGCATGTATCAAGTGAACCATCGTGCTCGGATCATAGGCATATTAGGTTCGATATATGCACTCCACCATTAGTCCTTAGTAGGCTTCGAAGCCTGAGGGAGACTCGCTGGGAGGGATTCGTTGGGAGTCTCAGCGTGTCTCTCACTGACCTTAAGGTGGATGTATGGGCGGCAGAAAGTCTGGTACGGGCAGTGGCACGGGTGACCGAGGCGATTTTGGACGCCTACCAGGAAAACTGTCCGGAGAAGGAAAGGCCTAATAGGTCGAAAGTTATAAAACAGAAACCGCGAACTTCCCAAAAAAAACTTTATTTCAAAATAATACAAACTTAATTAACTATAAACATAAAGTACCAACTGTTTAAATGCAACCGGTTCTAATTCTCCCTGTGCATTGATTTTAATACTCTTATATATATAGAACTGATAATCTTTATCAGTGCAGGTGTGCATTCCTTGATAATGCGGCCTGTAACTCCTCCCTCCCTAGGTTGGAGCCGTCCTCGGCGAGGGGTATGATGGTCTCTCGGTGGCTGGTGTATTGGTTCCAGTTTCCTGTACTTTTGGTTTTTTGTGAAGTTTGTATTTAATAAGACAATATAATATTATTACTATTACTAATACTCCTATGATTGAATACAAAGATATAATGTGAATATTATTATTAGTTACAGCCTTAAATATTTCTAAAGGCTTAATTTTAACATTTAAATGGTGAAGTTTTTCAAATGATACATTAAAATTAGTGGGATTATTTACATGCGTATTCTCTATATTAATAACATTTGTCTCCCAATATACATAGGGTTTTGACACATTATAAATAAATTCATTTTGATCTAATTGTAGCAAGCAGCATTGTCTGGAATATTCTGTTATATTAGTTATATTGTTAATATTTATGACCAAATCCTTATATTTGTATAACAAGTATTTATTAATGATTGGTATATACTTTACAAAGGGTTCTGGTTCATTTAAAGTTATTGTTTCACATTCATGCCTTTCATTTTGTATTAAGTTCTCAACACATTTATTGTTTTTTATTGGTTGAATGTTTCTACAATATTGATTAGATTTAATGACGGTACAATTATCACTTGAATACAACTCATGGTATTGTCTGAGCACCATTTGCGGATATACATAAATTGTTACAATATTATTTTTTACCTTTGCTGGATGTGATAGGAAAAATATGGTTTCATAAGAGGGTGATCTTAAAGGGATCTCTAAAATGTAAGAAACATAATTATCATGTAGTGCACATTTCACAGATCCTAATTGCCATAATATTTCGGGATCATTGCTAATAAACTGAACCTTTGTTTGATTTATAATTTTTACAATTTCTTGGTTAGTAATTACACTGGAGTGTATAATACCTAGTTTACAAAATTCTATGCTGTCATCAATATCACTGATTTTGTTGGTTAATAACTGCAGTGTGCTGAGGACGAAATTATATTGCTGTGATAACTCTAGTGCTTTTGATTCATTAGAGATTATGGTCAGATAATCTTTTAATTTATTATTGTTGTTTTGAATTATTTCAATGTCTTTGTTAAATTTACTAATGAGTTCCGTGTTTACCGAGAGTTGGTTTTCCACATTATGTTCTACAGTGTATTCGTTCTTTTGTAGTTGCTGTATTATTTGATCGTATTTAGCTTTGTCGTCTGCGTCCATGTTCCCTGTAATCCATGATATGGCTGTCCCTAATCCGTTGATCAGTCCTCGTTTTTGTCTTCCTAATTTGTTTAAGTAGATGTGGTCTATTTTGTTTCTTGCGTATTCTATATAGGAATCTATAGTTTTGATGAAAAATGGATCTCTTCTTCTTGGGTCGATGTTTCTTAGATTTTGTTCAATTTTTATTATTTCGTTATTGATTTTATTTAGGTTGATGTTATGTATGTATGAGTAAGTTTGATTTATCACTAAGGACGTTTGTGTTCGGATGGGTATCACTCCTGGGGATTTGGTTAAGTCAAATATTCTATGTGCTTTGATTAAGGGTAGACATAGTTGAGCCAGAAGGATCAGCGTGTTTGCTATTATTATTTTGCTCATTCTGCCCTGAAACAGAGTTGTTTTTAGTTACTTTTCTGGGTCTTTTGGATTCTGGGTCTGTTTGGGTGGATTTTGAATGATTTTTTGATTTTAGAAGTAGTAGCCAGTCGGGTTTTGGGATCATAGGATACTGGGAAGTATTTGGGATGGTGTTTCCTATGTGTAGTGGATTTGATGTAAATGGTGTTTGGTAATTGTATGTCCTGTTCCCGAGTGGTGTTAAGTTTTTCAGTTCTTTTTTCTTTTTCCTTATTCAGTTTTTCTTTTATTAATTTTTGTACTAGTTCTAAGTCGTGTCAGTCTGTGTACTAGTTCTAAGTTGTGTCAGTCTCGCGCGGACACTCAAGCAGTTCACATCGCTCTATGTTTGAAAGAAAATAATAGTTTTATATGTGGTTCAATCTGATTATATTTGTGTTCTGTGTTTGTTATGATAATTTCTAGTGCTATGTGAAGATATTTTTAAATATTTACTTATTTTCCTGGCTAATAATTAAGAAAACTATAAGAACAACAGTTGGGTAAATATACTTTATGAGTGCACTCTAGTGTTGAAAAATAGAAACATTAATTCCCACCCTTTAAAACCAAACATACGCACGTGTACTCACTGTTTATATTTTTAAATTCTTTTGTTTTGTTGTTCATAGTTCTATTGTTCGACTAAATTCACAAATTATTAGAAAATTCTTTCATTTTTATTTTATTATTAGTTTTTTTGTTTTGCGTTGAGAGAGAGAGAATAGTTTAGAAATTGAATATTGATATATATATATATTTTTAATAAAACTTCATTTTTCTCCAATATCAATTTGTAATATATATTCAATATTTGTTTTTTGTTTTTTTTTTTACATTTGTTTAGTTTTTTTTCCTTACTTCATTTTTTATTACTTTTAATTATTTCTATTTTTAATTATTTTAAATATTTTATTATATAACAGTAGTGCTGTAGAGACGGTGCATATGTTATTCATCCATCTTAGCTATTTCAATAACGCTTAAAAAACTCTAACGAAAAAAAGAAAGGTACAATAATTATAAACTTAACATCCCCTATTGGTATTCGCTCTGAGCATGGCTCTGAGTGGTAACGACAAGGGAGGCGAAACATCAGGAGATCAATCTACGACATCTTGCCAAAGCTATACAAAAAGGTCAAATGAGGTAACTAACTTATCTCCTGCAAATAAAAAACAGGAAAGAAAGAAAACTAAAAAACAAGCTACATTACTACCACCTCTCCTAAGTAGGCAGAAAGCTACAAATAATGCACTAGGCATTACACAACTGGCATCAGGCTCAGCGCCAAACATGTCACAGAATAAAGAAGTTAACAAGTCAGAATTACAAACGCAACACATCAACAATCAACCTCAACAGCCAAACCAACAACAACAACAAATACAAATTCAACAACAAGTAAGTCAAACTCAACAAATAGAATAACCTCAGCAGCAGCAAATGGAATATCCACCGATTTTGCCACAACAAATAAATTTAATATTTTGCCAGAAGTCGGCTTAGAAGATGAAGAATCGTCAGAAAAACCTCCTCCAATCTACGTGTATAAAATTAATAATTACATTCAATTAAATAATGAATTGAAATCATTAATTGGCCAGGACTGTTTCAGCTGCAAAGCGCGCACAGAAAACATCCTAATAGGTACAAAAACTGTCGCAGCATACAGAAAGGTAGTACACTACCTGCAAGAAAATAGAATAGAATACCATAGTTATCAACTTAAAAGCGATAAAGCTTACAGAGTCGTTCTTCGGAATCTACATTATTCAATACCCCCCGACGAAATCAAAGAAGAAATAATCCATCTAGGATTTCAAGTAAGAAAATACCCAATATAAGACATCCAACTGAGAAGTACCCCTTGCCACTCTTTTATTTAGATTTGGAACCAAACCCGAAAAATAAAGACATTTTTCGGGTCACGAGGCTGTTAAATACAGTCATAAGAGTAGAGGAGCCCTATAAAACAAAGGAAATTATTAGATGCAAACGCTGCTAACAATATGGCCACTCTCGAACTTATTGCCATATTGCACCGCGTTGTGTGAAATGTTCTGGACCACATCTGTGGGAGAATTGTGATAAATCTTTCAAAGAAATTCCTCCCACCTGCGCCCTATGTATGGGATCGCATTTTGCAAGCTACAAAGGCTGCGAAATACACAAGGAGTTGCAGCGTCTTAGAAGAGAGAGTGAGCGAGCCAGGGGGCAGCAACACTCACATCACTCGTCCAAAGTCCAACAGACGCCACTGCCTCCAACACTCGGCGAGTTTCCTTTGCTGCCTCAACCAATCACACGTCAAACACCCAGTAATACGCTACACCAACGTTACCAAAACACACAGGCTCTGCAACAGCAACTGCCACGCCCACAAACACAACAACAACACTATCAACTACAGCAACAGCAACAACAACATCAATACCAGCAGGTACATCAACAACAGTACGAACAGCTTCAACATACACAGCTTCAACAGCAACAACAACAACTTCAACAGCAGCAGCAGCAGCAATCAACCAGAAGAAAACCTCTTTACTCAGAAGTCTCGAAGCCATACCCCTCCCAAGTACACTTTATTTCTTAGCCTAATCCTCTTCAAACAACCACTTCTGATTTATCTGCGCTCCTCAGCTCCTTCTTTCAAAAATTTGAATCCCTTCTAACCCCACTCTTCACACTCCTTAACACCCTAGTTAACCAGGTTCTTTCTAGACTAGCTCCATGATTACACCTACACAGAACTCTTTAACCGTCCTCCTCTGGAACGCTAATAGGTTGAACGGCCATAGGCAAGAGCTTGATACAGTACTACACAGCAAACGTATAGACATTGCACTCATCACAGAAACAGAGCATTTTACAAGCAGATCACACTTCCATATAAATGACTCCACAACGTACAGGACAGACCACCCCGATAATACAGCCCATGGAGGGGCGGCAATCCTTATCCGATCCTCCCTATCACATAATCCACTTCCGTCAGTCTCCACAGATTACATACAATCATCTGCAGTATCTCTTGGCACACATAACTTCCGCCTTAATATTTCTGCCGTATACTGTCCTCCAAATAAGCCTATATCCCAGCAACAATTCATATCTTATTTCAATTCCCTCGGTCCTAAGTTCCTCTCTGGTGGTGACTACAACGCGAAGCACCCTCAGTGGGGATGCCGAACCGCAAATCCACGCGGTCAAACTTTGCAAACCGTACTCCTATCACAAAACTACGCTTCCTATCCCCTGACCAACCTACATACTGGCCCACCTCGACATCAAAATTGCCCGACATACTGGACTTCTTTATAACATCACAACTTTTATTTTACCATGACATCTCTTCCGAACCGGACCTTGTTAGGATTGAAAAGCTGATCAACCCTAAATTTTTATTTTCACCTATTTTAATTTTCCCAGTGATACCCATTATTTCATTTATTAATATTTATTTTATAATTTATTTATTTTATTGGTTATTTTATTTATTATACCTCGAATTCTTTTATTTTATTCCCTTATAGTTATTATATATTTTATAGCCACATAATTCTAATCTATTCCGCGAGATAGCACCATCAACCAGGCTACTCAATAACTGTCAATTCACCTCGGACTGCTTTCTTCCCCTAGCGGCGGAATTTGTAAAAAAGACAAATTGGCTCGCAGCGTTTACGCTCGAACAATTTCGCGCGAGTGACAGCTGTTTTTTATAATATATATATATGTAATATTTTGCTTTAAACGATTTTTCTTCTTGTTTTTCTAAATGAGGAAAAAATGAGAAAGAAGAGGAGGAAGAGGAGCTCTTATTTTGGAGAGGGTTTTGCAGGCCATCCCACATGAAAAGAAGAAAAAGACGCCAACCAAGAGGGCTGTGGGATAGAAGCTGAGAGAGAGACTGGGAGACGAGAGTCAGGTGGTGCCCTGCAGGGACTGAGTAACGTGCTATAAACTCTTCGGAGGATTGGATATTCTCAACAAAAAAATAAATATTTTTTTTGAAGAATTGGTGTGTCCTGAGGACTGTTTGGTGACCTAGGATTTATCAGGTGCCAAAGGAATCCCTGTGGAGAAAGGGGATCTTTCAGCACATCGTAATTAGCGAACTCGTTGCGGGAGGTGCACGTGGAAAAAAAAAGAAAACCTGTAACTATAAACTGATTATATATTCTTCCCCAAAAAGTGAGTAAGTGTAATTTATCTTTCTGTTACAAAAGGGGAAAAAAAATTATTCTGTTCTTAGTATTATAAATTTTTTTTTGTGCATTGTATTTTAATTTTGATTTAAGAATTTTGGAAGGTACCTTTTTAATTTTTTTTGTTATTGCCGATTCTGTAAATATATTTAACTGTAATTTCTCTTAATTAGTGTTTTCTTCTTTTTCTTGCCAATTTTCTCGATCATGAAAATTCTAGTTGGTATAAATTAACTTACCTTACAGAGAGTGACGCCCAAGGTCATTGTGAGGAGAAAGCAGTGCGAGGGGCGCATAGCAACAGCGTTTAGAGCCACATACTTACCTACTCACCAGTAGCCGAGAGGTTAGCGTGCTACTTTAAGTGAGCGTACGGTGCTGTGTAGCCTGGTTCGAATCCGGTCGCTATCTAATCTTTTTCTTCCCTTTTCTTTTCTTCTTTTTTTCTTCATAAATATCGTAAGTACTTCATTTTTTTAATTATTTTTTTCTTCCTTTCTTTGGAAGCCATTTACTGAAATTGGATGATTTTTTTTTCCTTAATCAAAACTGGTTTCGTAATTCCAGTAGGACTAACAAAAATTACGTGGCGCCCTGGTATAACTCCTTTGATTTAATTTTTTTTGTGAAACAAAATTATTATTTGTTTTCATACTTAAGTTTAATATTATTATTATTATTTATCTTCTTAATTATTTTTTTTTAAGCTATTATTATTATTTTTCTTTCCATTTACATATGTTTTTATTTATTGTTTAGTTTTATTTCTTTATTATTTATCTTATCTATTGCTTTTGGCGAACCCAATCCTTCTCCATTGAGCTAGCCCAGATTAAGTTCCTTATTACTTCTGCAAAAGACATAATAACCTCTCATCAGATCATACCTCCGTCCTTCTGATACTTAACGCCAGTCCGCTCCTTACCCCTACTACACCTTCATTGATATCTGGTAAAGTCGACTGGAAACTATTTCAATCGTCACTTGATCAAAAAATAGACTTACATTTACCACTCAAAACTGCAAAAGACATAGACAACGCCGTACACCACCTCACATTGTCTATACAAACCTCGATCCTGGACTCGACACAACACACTACTAACAAACCTCAGACAGTTAAAGAAAAAACTCCTTTATATATCCGACAACTGATAATGGAAAAGCGGCGTGCTAGAGCCAAATGGCAGCGCACTCGCTATCCATCGGACAGACATCGCTACAACGGACTCGCTCATCTCTTGAGAACAGAACTAAAACTACTACATGACGAACAATTCCAATATTACACCCTGACACTTACTACAGACGACAATTCACTCTGGAATGCCACAAAAAAAAATTCTTTCCTACAAAACTGTTGCTTCTCCCCTACGTCGAGATGACGGCTCATGGGCCTCGACTGACAAGGAAAAAGCCCTCCTCTTCTCGTCGTACCTTACTAAAGTATTTACTCCCCATCCCGACTTGGACGATCCCACATTTACGTCATATATAGAGCAAGAGCTTGACACTCCACTTCCTCTCTCTCTTCCTCCTAAACCTTTTACACCATCAGACGTACTATATGAAATACAAAACCTTCCCAAACGAAAAGCTCCAGGTTTTGGCCTTATCTCCTCCAATATCCTACGCTCCCTTCCTAGGAAAACTATAGTATTCCTAACCACCATCTTCAACTCGGTCCTGCGAACAACATACTTCCCAATGCAATGGAAATTTTCAATAATCCGAATGATACCAAAACCTAAAAGACCTCACCACCTCCCTACATCTTATCGACCTATTTGCCTGTTACCAATCCTTGGAAGAATCCTTGAAAAACTCCTATTAAAACAACTACTCCCTCTATTTGAAAACCATAAAATTATCCCTGAACACCAATTTGGGTTCAGAAAACAGCACTCAACCATCCAACAATGCCATCGCGTTGTGGACACCATTGCCTCCTCTCTTGAGCGGAAAGAATGCTGCTCGGGAGTCTTTCTCGATGTGAAGCAAGCCTTCGATCGAGTATGACACCCTGGGCTGCTCTGGAAGCTCAAGAGCGTCCTCCCTTTTACACTTTACCTCATCCTTAAATCTGACCGACCGTTCTTCCAAGTAATGGTTGGATCCTCCCCTTCTCCTTTCCAGAAGGCCGAAGCAGGAGTTCCTCAAGGAAGCATCCTGGGCCCCATACTGTATTCGGTATACACGGCGGACATCTCAATTAATCCTAATACCATACTTTCAACCTATGCAGACGATACTGCTATACTTTCCTCAAATCCCGATCCAGTAATATCCCACAGAAATATGCAGAACCATCTCACTACTTTGGAGTACTGGTTCAAAAAATGGAAGATTAAACTCAATGAGAACAAGTGCCTCAATGTCACCTTCACCTTACGTAGAATTACTTCCCCCCCAATATACTACAATCAAGTTCCTTTGCCAACCTCTGATGTTGTACGCTACCTTGGGATGTACATCGATAAAAGACTCACTTGGGACTCACTTGGAACCCCCACACACGACTGAAAAGACAAGAAATGAACACACGGTACAGACAACTAAAACGACTCTTAGACAACAGATCTAAACTCTCACTAGAAAACAAATGTCTACTATACACATCACTTATTAAACCAATTTGGACATACGGCCTTGAACTATGGGGTTCAACCAAGCGTTCCAACCTCCATCGGATCCAATCCTTACAATTCAAAATCCTGCGAACAATACTCAACGCTCCTTTTTATGTCTCCAATCGAACAATCCATAACTACCTTAATATCCCTTTCCTACCAGAAGTAATAAAACTCAGATATAAAAAATTTCACAGCACCCTATCTTCACATCCTAACCCTCTAGCCCGTACCTTTCATCCCGTACCCTACCAGATAACCTTCCTAGACGGCTTAAACGCCAGTGGCCTCGACATTCTCTCTAGTGCCAGTGCTAGTGACAGTGAGTGAATTATTGATTAGGAGTGCTACCACTGGGTAGTTTCTCCACTCGGATTTTATTTTATTTTATTTTTGTCTCTGCACATATTTACTTATGGCACAATAGTGCTGGTGTAAATTTCTTAATAAATTTAAAAAAAAGAAAAAAAGTTCTAAGTCATTGTGGTATTGCTTAGTTCTTTCTTCCATTAGTGTGGTTTGTATTATTCCATTGTCTGGGTTTATGTTATTGGTTCCGTACGTAATTTCCATGGGGGTCAGTTTCAAACCGGTTATTATGCTATTGTTGTATGCTAATACTGCTAATTGCATGTTTGTGTTCAGATTGTTTTTTTTATTTTGTGATTGGATAGAATTTAATAATTCTATTAAAGTTGAATAGATCAAATCGATCAAATCTTCAGTTCAATAATTCCTTGAGATTGAGAGTGTGAAGGTGTTACATAATGGGGTTCTATATCGTAGAGTGTTAATAGATGTTTTACTCCGTTGTTATCAAATTCTTTACCGTTATCCATCTGTATTTGTTTTGGTATGGGGAATAGAGTGAAGTAATTTCGTAACTTTTCCTGTATTTCTATTAGTTGTGTGTTCTGATTGGATATACTGTTAATTTTTTGCTAAAGCAGTCAATCATGGTTAAAAATTTTTGTGCATTATAGTTAAAGACATCTATTGCTAGTTTTTCGAATAGTTTATCTGGTGTGGGAGTTTTATTATAAACTAATTTTATAGGTTGCCGATCGTATTTTACTTTGAGACAAGTTGGGCATTGATTAATGAAGTCGGATATATCTTTAAACATACCGGGCCAGTAATACCTGCGCCGAATGTGTTCGTAAGACTCCGAAGTACCTCGGTGATAGGTTTTTCCGCGATGATAGTTGGCAATAGTCTCCTTCTGTTCTGTGTTGTCCTCTAGGTCTAAAAGTATTTTGAAATAGCGTCTAATTTTGATAGTTCTAAAGTTAGTAGTGATAATATTTTGGAAACTCAGGAATATCTTGTCATACTCATTTTGCATTGTTTGTGAGTTCTGGCAGTAAACCCCGTAAGTTGTAGTGGGTTTTAGATATTCTAATATAAAGGCTTTTATTTGTTCACCGGTATCAATGTTGCTTATTACGAGTTTTAAGCGGTTTTTATTGAAAACTTTAAGTTGCTTGATTTCTGGATTATCTCTTTCTATAATTATCTGATTTTGTTCTACATTTAGTGCTTTGTTCTTATCCATTAAAGTTATTTGACTTGTGGAGCTGTGCTGGGAATGTAGTGTCGCTATGCTACTGTTTTCGTCTTCAGGTGTGCCGGCGGCGATGGGTTCTGCCAGTAATGAAATCGAATCGTCACTGTCGTATTCTCGTGCTTGTGGATATTCTCTGATGAATTCCTCTAGTACTGTCTGGGGGTCGACTTCACTAGTATTGTCGATATTGTCTATGGCATTGATTTCTTGGGGAGGTCTGGATAGTGTGTCGGCTACTACGTTAGTTTTTCCGGGTACGTATTTAATTTCAAAGTCGAAGTCTGCTAATTGCAATTTCCAGCGTATTAGTTTCGAGTTGGGTTCTTTCAGATTGTGTAACCATTGTAGTGGTCGGTGGTCCGTTTGTATAGTAAATTTTTGTCCGTATATGTAAGGTTTGAAATATTTGCAGGCCCAAACGATTGCGAGAAGTTCCTTTTCGATTGTTGAGTAGTTTTCTTCCTGTCGGTTTAGAGTTCGTGAAGCAAATGAGATTGGTAAGTCTTTTCCGCCTATGCTTTGAGAGAGTACAGCGCCAAGGGCGTAATTAGAGGCGTCTGTCGTAAGGATGAAGGGTTTATCGAAGTTGGGTAATTGCAATATTGGGCTGTTTTGTAATAGTGATTTAAATGTCTCAAAAGCTTGTTTGTAATCTTCTGTAATGATTATGTGTTTGTCATTTCGTAAGGCTAAGGTTATCGGTTTTGCTATTTTTGCGTAATCCTTAATCATCTTCCCATAGTAACCAGTAAGTCCGAGGAACTGTTTAATCTGTTTTTTTGTTTTCGGGATAGGAAATTTGGCAATGGCTTCTAATTTAGTAGGGTTGGGTTGTATCCCTTTGTCTGATAATATATGTCCTAGGTATAACAGTTCTCTTCTGAAGAATTCGGTCTTGTCCAATTGGATTTTTAAGTTGTGAGTTCTAAGTTTGTGAAATACAGTTCTTAATTGCTTTAAGTGCTCAGTTAGGTTGTCGGAAAAGATTATTATATCGTCCAAGTAGATCAGTACGTTAGGTATTTTAGAGAAAATAAGATTCATTGCGCGTTGGAATGTCGGTGGGGCGTTCTTTAGTCCGAAAGGCATGCGAGTAAATTCATAGTGCCCGTCTTCAGTCGAAAAGGCCGTCTTGGGAATGGAGTCCGGGTCCATTTCGATCTGATGGAACCCTGAAGCGAGGGCGATTGTCGAGAAATATGTTGCCCGTCCAATTTTTCCGAACAAGTCCTCGATGTTTGGTAATGAAAATCTGTCTTCGACTCGAATACGGACTTTGGTTGGGCGGTTCGGGAGGTATTGGGTTGGACTCTAAAAAATGGTTTGTTAGTTTTGTAACAGTCTCCGTTAAGGCTTTTACCTGTTCTTTTAGTTCTGTTATTTCATTATTGTTAGTTGTTTCAGTGATTTTTAATTCATAAAGGGAGATCATGTGTCTAGTGTCCATAGGTCTGTTAAGTGTTCTCATTGATACAGTGTTTTGTGAGTTCCAATGTGGTTTAGTGTTTATTGGTTGTTGAGGAGAATTAAATCTAGGTTGTGGAAAATTATTTCTGGGTGGTTGGAAGTTTTGGAATTGAGGTCTGGGCTGGAAAAAATTATTTTTTGGGAATTGAAAATTTTGAAATTGGGGCATTTGATAACGAGGTGTATAGAATCTGGGAGAGTTTGTATTAGGTGTTTTGTAGGTTTTACTGCTTGATGGGGTGTGGTTTATAATATTGTCAGGTGTATTTGATAGTTTTAGTTGGTTCACTACTATTC
Source organism: Triatoma infestans (assembly GCA_011037195.1). Taxonomy (NCBI): domain Eukaryota; kingdom Metazoa; phylum Arthropoda; class Insecta; order Hemiptera; family Reduviidae; genus Triatoma; species Triatoma infestans. Next base: position 118,261 of record JAAEAF010000759.1, read on the forward strand.
CGCAGTCATTAATCAGTTTAGTACGTATGTAATCTAAGTCTTGACATTGTAGGGACTGTAAGTGTGCACCTAATGTAGGGTGTACTCCGTATAGGAATACCCTGACTAGTTGGGCGTCTAGCTGTTTAGTCAGTTCTTTCAGAACGGGTTCTTCGAGTTTTCTATTTTGTATCTAGTAATTATCGTGATTCTCCTTTCGTCAAGTCTGTTTAGGAATTCTATTGGGTGTTCTCTTGGTTTTGATTTCATACAATTTACTTCTGCCAATAGATCGGGTACTGATCGATTATCCGCGAAATTTTTTCGGAGGGCCTCTATAATTTCCCCCACCCTTCTGCAGTTATTATTATATACCGCAATTTTAGCCGGACCTTTTATTTGTGCCATTGCTGCTTTTAATATCAGCCAATGATTATGTTCCTTCTCTTTTACGTTCTTCGCACAATATATGTTATAAATCTCCTCACATGTATCAATAAAATGGGGTAGGGCGTAACTATCTCCGCCATATTCTGGGATATTTTTGAGAATGTCATGAGGAATAGGTAGCGATATGTTGGCCATTTTGGATGCTGTTAATTGGAATTTAGTTCTAACTGGTGGGTTTACCTTAAAGTCTTCTAGGAGCTCGAGTTCTTCCTCAGAAAAGTCCGATTCCTACGCACCACTGCTCTCCTTGTTGCGATATTGCTGGAAGGTAGCCAGGTTCCTGATTCACTTTTATCACTTACAGTGCTTGGCGGAATAACAGATCTCACTTGACCTATCGGGTTACTGATTGACGGCAATTAACAGTAAACACTGAAGTAACTTGATCGGGATAACTGATCTCGCACTCAGGACACTTTGCCGTCCCTGTTCGGGCGCCAGTTATAAAACAGAAACCGCGAACTTCCCAAACTTTATTTCAAAATAATACAAACTTAATTAACTATAAACATAAAGTAACAACTGTTTAAATGCAACTAGTTCTAATTCTCCCTGTGCATTGATTTAATACTCTTATATATATAGAACTGATAATCTTTATCAGTGCAGGTGTGCATTCCTTGATAATGCGGCCTGTAACTGAAGACAGTCTGGTGGAATGATCACCTCGAGAGAAGGAGGCGAGAGGTGAGAAGGCTGTTTAATAAAGCCAAAACCAACCAAGACTGGGCATCGCATAGAAGGGTACTGACGCACTACAACATTGAAATAAGGAAGGCCAAGCGTAAAGCTTGGCGGAGATTCTGTGAGGACGTGGCGGACTCCTTGGAGTGCGCGAGAATTCACAGAATCCCAGCAAGGGAAGGTACGGCGGACAGGGTAGGGTTACTGAAGAAAGATGACGGAACCTACACTAACTCGGTAGAGGAGTCGCTGGAATTGCTAATGAGCACACATTTTCCAGGGTCCTCTTATGGAGAGGCCCCTCTCGAGGTTGAGGGGCTGAGAAGGCCTGGTCAGGCGGATTGGAAAATCGCAAATCACGTCATACAGCCGAATAGGCTACGATGGGCGATTGGAAGGTTCAAGCCCTATAAAGCACCAGGCATGGATGGGAATTACCCTGTCTTCCTGCAGAAGACGGTGGAGGTGTTGATACTACACCTATGCAGAATCTTCAGAGGCTGCTTGGCCTGGGGATTCATCCGAGAGAATGGCAACAGGTGAAGGTCGTGTTTCTGCCCAAAGTAGGGAGGACAGCAGATCAGTCGCCAAAGTCGTTTAGGCCAATAAGTCGGTCCTCCTTTCTGCTGAAGGTGATGGAGAGGATGATTGACAGGTTTATAAGGGACAAGATCCTGAGGACAAATCCTCTTAATAATCGCCAATATGCCTATCAGGCAGGGAAATCCGTAGACTCGGCGCTGGATGATCTAAATAGGCTACTCCAAAAGTCGCTTGACGACAAGGAAATTGCGGTAGTCACCTTTTTGGATTTAGAGGGCGCCTTTAATAATGTGTCCTCAGAGTCACTTAATGGTGCACTGATGAGAAGGGGCACCCTCCCTACTATCGGTCAGTGGATAAGGACTAGTCTGATGTATCTCTTAGTTGGCTGATCGGCCGGGGGTATCATAAGAAAAACACTAAAAAATTTTTTAAGTGTTTTTTATTAATGGCCCGACGTTTCGACAAACATTGTTTGTCTTCTTCAGGGGCTATCTATAAAGAAAAAATATACATAAGAATCTAGCTAGCATTAACAGAACAAAAACAAAAACAAAAATGGTAATGGAAAACTAAAAACAAATTACACAGGTAAATATAGAAAAATTATGGAACTATTACAGACCTTGTAAATACAGAATTTGTGTGCTCTATTACATGTTCAATTATGACTGTGGTCTATGAGTGTACTACCAGTGAAAGGTTGGGAAAGGAACACCGGTGAAAGTAGAGGTGGGAGGGGTGAAGTACCGTTAGGTATTGTTGGAGTGAAAGGACTAAGAAGCAGGGCAAAAATAATGAACAAGCATATTTTTATTAAAAATATATATATGTAATTTTTAATAAATAAGAATTTTAAGCTACTTGGAATATGGATCAGATTAATGGGAATAGTTTGATAAATGGGAGAAAATAAAAAAAGAAAAAAAAAAAAAAGGTGGGGGGGCTTAGCCGGGGAAATATGTAGGGTGAAGGCGCTAAGAGCTGGGTGGATGGAACTATGTCTACTTAATGGAGTGGAGGATGTTGTTGTAGAGTGATGAGATGACTTCTTTGTCTTTTTTGTGGTTTATGGGATTGGGTTGTAGGTGGATTCCACTATGTTTTTAGTTTTCCATTACCATTTTTGTTTTTGTTTTTGTTCTGTTAATGCTAGCTAGATTCTTATGTATATCTTTTCTTTATAGATAGCCCCTGAAGAAGACAAACAATGTTTGTCGAAACGTCGGGCCATTAATAAAAAACACTTAAAAAAATTTTCTTATGATATCCCCGGCCGATCAGCCAACTAAGAGATACATCAGATCATTTCCAACGGCCAACAACTTCTACAATTGGATAAGGACTAGTCTATTGGGAAGGACTAATATAGCCACCATAGATAACTCATCTCTTGTGGCCAGGGTGAGTAGAGGCTGTCCGCAGGGAGGCGTCTTCGCCTCCCTATTTATTATACAGACAGTGAAGCATGGAAGGGCGTGCCGCCAATTACAGGCGAATCTATGTGGTACACGGACCGATACTCGGAGGGGTTGTGATTCCCTTTGCCATGGAGGCCAAATATTTGGGAGTCATATTTGACCGAAGGCTGACATGGAATTCTCATATTAACATTACACACACAAAGCCAAAATCGCCATGGGTTGGTGCAGGAGGCTTAGTCCCCAAACGTGCTCCTTATTCACCCGACTTGAGTCCATGTGACATTTTTTTGTTCCCCAAATTGAAAAATCACCTCAAGGGACGTCATTTTGGAACATTGGAGAATATTCAAACAGCCGTAACCGACCAACTGAAGTCTATTCCAGTATCCGAGTTCCAGCACTGCCATGAGGAATGGAAGAATCGTCTTCAGCGCTGTGTGGCTTCCCAAGGTAGTTACTTTGAAGGGGACAATGTTGAATTGTAATTTTATTTGAATAAAAAAAAGATAAAAAATCAGTCTCATTACTTAATTTACACACTTCGTATACCTGGCGTAGTGAGACCAATAGTAACCCACGGGGCGGTGGTGTAGTGGACAAAGACCTTGCAGATGAGGGGTCTGGGGCGCTCGGAAGTGTTCAAAGGCTGGCTTGCCTGAGCACGACGGGTGCCATGATGACTACCCCCACTGCGGCCTTGGAGGTCCTGTTAAACCTTCCACCACTCCACATCTCCGTCCAAGGCGTTGCTAGGGCAGTCGTGGCAGGACTACAACAGGGACAAGCTCCAATTTATCACCGGCATACTGGGAATTATCAGGATTTATATGAGGAGTTGAAGGCAGACCCGATTTTGGGTCTGCTTTCGGATATATGACTCCTGATACGACTTCCAAAAACCCTTCAAAGTCTTAATATTAGACAGAGAAGCATGGAAGGGCGGGCCGCCAATTACAGGCGAATCTATGTGGTACACGGACCGGTCTAAGATGGAGGAAGGAGTGGGAGCCGGCGTGTACGGAGCCCATCCAAGATGTAAGATCCAAGATCAGCTCAAGGCTGGTGTGGGATTGCCTAGGTGCACTCAGGGAAATTAGTAGCCATAATAAGGTTTTCCTGGTTTGGGTACCTGGGCATTCGGGTTATCGAGGCAACAAGGCGGCGGACCGCCTGGCCCGGGAGGGTTCAATCAGAGCACTTATCGGGCCGGAGCCGTTCTGTGGCGTCTCAAGATGCCTTAGGAGTGCATCCATTAAGACATGGATGCAGGACCGATCAAGAGAATGGTGGGTCAAAATCCTAGGCCAAAGACAGGCGAAACGTTTATTCATAGCCACTCGCCCAAGCTAACTGCGGAATTACTCCAATTAGGCCGGGTGGCCATAAGGATAGCAGTTGGCGTTCTCACTGGCCATTGTAGACTTAACAAGCACATGCATCGCATGGGCCTGGCAACGGATAGCCTGTGTAGGTTTTGTCAGGAAGAAGAGGAAACGGCGCTGCACGTGGAATGTCAGTGCGAGGGGCTGGTATGGCTAAGGTACCGCCTCTTTGGAAAAGAGAAGCTGGTGCCATCAAGCCTCAGCCGGGGCCCCCTCTCGGACCTATTAAGCCTACTAAGGCAAGCAGGACTCGAGAGGGTGCTCTGATGGCAGGTGCCCTAATTGACCACCTGGGAGCCCCCCCAACTCCACAGTCCGATAAAGGACAGGACCGGGGAAGGGCCTCCAGCTTGGGGGTGCCACAATAGATTCATGGGGCGTCGTGGTGGCGCAGGCTGAAGAGCCAATCCCCCCTTTAGAATCTAATCTAATCTAGCTGAGAATACCAATTGTGGCTTAGATAATTATTAAGGTTTGACACTAGATGAAAACAGTTGAAGGAGGCAGATTTTGGAGTAATTAAAAGAATCAGAACTCAAAATTTTGAACATTAAATTAAGAGATGCTTTATTATTATTATTACTACCTATCACGGGCGGGCTATACCCCGGCACTGCAGCCAACAGAGGCTTATTGTGCCATCCCCGATAACCTCTAGTAGTCGAACTTTCCCTCCCTAAGGAGTTTGAGGACTTTCACCACCAGATCATTTTGGGCTACTATCTTCTCAGGTCGCAATGTACCAAAGGTCTCATACCTCAAAGAGATGCTTTAACAATTGCAAAGTGAATTTTTAAACCTCCTGTTTCCAGGCGTACTAAATACCCCGATGTATTGCGAGAGATAGAAAACAGATTTTTAAAGAAATTTAATTGTATCTTTTCAAAATCTTCTAAATACCTGATTGCCCACACTGGCGCACAGTATAACAATACATTACTTTCTCTTATTCCTAGTAAGAGGAAGTATTGTAATCGTGTCAAATTTTCGATATCGAGTTTTCACCGGAAATATCCGTTTTGAGGTCCTCTGAGTCCAAAAAAGTGGTTTTTAGCAAATGGCGTATGTGTGTGTGTGCCTGTGTCTGTGTATGTGAACAGAATTGAAAAACGAGCTCAAATTGTGTATGTGAGCTCAAAAACGAAAAACCGTAGAAAGTTGAAACTTGATATTCGTTTAGTATCACCATGGGATCTGACAGTACGTTATCTGTCAAATTCCTTAACCGGAGTCCCACTTTACTAGTGTTGTTTTTTTTACTTTTTCGCGATTTTCTCAAAAATGGCTCTGACGATTTTCTTTAAGTTGTATATCAACAACACATACAAAGCTTCAACTTTTATTTGAAACATTTCTCCGGAAAAATTCATTTAAGGGCACTTTTGGGGGAAGGATGGGGTTAGGTTTTCATCTAAAGTGCTACTTCAGTTTATTAGACAATTCTGTCATCTAAATAATGTCAATTAGAATTAAATAGTTGTTGAAATTCAGAGAAAAAATCGGATGACCGGAAGTGCGTTTACTTTACCACTTTACTAAATGATTTTTTCACATTTTATCGATTTTCTCAAAAATGGCTCCAACGATTTTCTTGAAACTTCTTGTATAAACTGCATATACAAAGATCTACAACTTTTATTTAAAAACATTTCTCTGGGAAAATTCATTTAAGGGCACTTTTAGGGGAGGGGTGGGATTATATTTTTCTCTAATGTTCTATCATAGTTGATTATACAATTCTATCAACCAAACAAACTTAATTAGAAATAAATATATGGCCAAAATTCTCTGTTTCAAGGAAATTAGTAAACCGAGTGCGCTTTTGCTGAACAGTTTTTTTCGAAGAATTTCATTAAATTTGGTACACAACTATAAAATCTGTCAATTACAATTTTGAGCACTGGAGTAAGAGAAAGTTGTGTGATGTTTCACACCAGATTTTTTTTCACAATAAAGTCAAACAAGTCAACTTGAGATTCCCACGGCTTGGATTTACCTTTACACAGGATTTGGATCTCTGACTTAATCGCTACATTAGATTTACAAATGAAAGCCTGAGCGGCCTCGCTAAAAAAAGCAGTTTTAAAAAATGGTACTCCAAGATATATAAACTGATTCGCAAGTTCAATTTTTGTGTTACGGTAATAAAACTGTCTTGTCTAGCTGGAACACGATCCTTACCAAATTTTAGCATTTTTTATTTATTAACATTTACAGTTAGTTTATTGGTACAACAATATTCTTCTAGAAGATTAATTTTATGCTTCATGTCTGTAAAGCTTTCACCAAAAATTAGTAGGTCATCTGCATATGATAACAAAATTAAAACTGTCCGACTGTTTATTCGAATTCCATTAGCTTCTTTTTTTCTAAGAAAGGTCTCAATATCACTTATATAAAAATTGAATAGCATTGGACTAAGTATTTCTCCCTGTATGGCACCCCTGCAAAGAGACACCTCACAAGTTTTAGAATTATTTTTTTCTTTATACTTATTTTCATATATTTATATAGTAGTTCTATTAATCGAAACATTTTCCCTGTTAAACCCAAAGTCTATAATTTTTTCCAAAGTAAATAATGTGGTATCAAATCACAAGCCTTTAGAAAGTCTGTAAAAAACAATATAGTTCTTTTTCCCTCAGACCAAAATGAATATGTATTAGCGAGTTTAAAATAAAGATATTATCCACACAGCCTTAATGTTTTCGAAAACCATTTTGGCTTTGTGAGATAATATTATGAGCCAAATCCCATTCTTCTAACCAAAATTGAATTATTTGTATACAAATTCTTTCAAACAATTTACCAATCCAGTTGATCTGTAATTTTCCGGTAATAGTCTATTCCCTCTTTTGTATAGCATAAATAACACTGTGTGTTGCCAATCAGAAGGTTGGAATTCAGATTCCAAAATTTTATTAAAGAAAACTTTCTAGATACAGTAACCAATTATTAGGTAGACATTTGAAAAATTAGTATGATACTTGGTCAGGCCCAGCCGCTTTTTTGAGTTTACATTTTCTAATGGAACATAAGATATCATCAGAAGAAATTTACATCTATATAAAATTATATGAACCGTATCTAAAAAGATTTCTTGAACTCTAATTTCGGGCTCTAGGAGTTGCAACAAATACTGTTCCCAAATACTTAAATCCATTGGATTTTGATTAATTTTATTTTTTGATTTAAGATTATTAACAACTTTCTAAAATTGAATAACATCTTTACAATCACTAATTTGACTGGAAACTTTATTGAAATAAGAAGATTTTTTTAATTTAACCATAGACTTATAATCTTTCTTCTCTTTTAGATAAAGCTTCATTACCTCGTCTCTAGAATGATGTTTTTTGCATAACAGAAGGAACTTTAACTTTTTTCTTTGATTCAATACATTCATAATCATTCCAGAATTTTTATTTTGTATTTTAGTAACTAATTTACGAGAGGATTTTGTCATCCTAGTCTGCACCACATTCAAACTTTTAGTTGTTTCCAAATACAGGTGTATGTTAAAAAATAGCAAACGCACCTTTATGAATTTCGATGTTTATTTTGTAAATAAAACACAAATAAAAAAAATAAAAAAAGTCGAGACAAAGAATAATTTTTTCTGCTCAATTTTACTCTCTTAGATTTAAGTTCAAATATCTAAACAAACAAACTACTGAAATGTTTTTGGTGTGATGTGTTGTAGTGTAGTGGTAGTTTGTGTAGCGGTTTAGTAAAGGGCTTGTGTGTATGTTCAAAGAGAAGAGAAGTAATAAGAAATAATTAAAAAAACATTGGTAGATAAAATTAAATATATTATCTTTAAGGAGATTTAAATTACCTTACAATATCACAGTTATATGCTTAATAAATCAATTGTTAATCTAGAATAAATGTTAATCTCTATCACTGGCACTGAGTTTAAGCGAACGATTCCTGAAGCAAGTGTTGTGGCAAATGTCTGTTTCAGACTGTCGTGAAAGAATGCCTTCTAATTGTTCGTTCCAAATTTTCCCCTATGAGAAGAAGGGGTAGACAATGCTAACAAGGTTCATGAACTCTAAAAGACAATGGTGGTCTTCTACCTGAATAGTCCCTTTTGCAGCGAATGTTACATTTTGATCATAATTTATAATTTCAAATTAAATATATTTTTATATTTCTGGCATCCATCACACTACTCGAACATAATTTTGCAACCAAACTCTATTTTACAGGCAACCGCCTAAAACAATGATAAAAAAACTCATTTACGAGTGTTGAACAAGCTCCGAATTCATTTCGTCGATGCTCCCATTGCCAAACCCAACACTCCTTTTTTTTCAATTTCCGCTTTTTCGCAATTATAAAAGCTATGGCCTGACGCGAATCAATTAGGAAAGAAAAGATAAAAATAAACAAACTGTGATCAAATCACACAACTGACTACGTAGTTGTGAGACTCTCAAGTGGATACGAAATGTTTCTGGTCTCGACACTGCAGTGACTGTCTCAGAAAATTGTCTCGAGAGCGAAAGTGATCTCAAATGGACAACTTCCTGAGACTGATCTCGAGACTTTGTCTCTAGTGGACACTTAGCATAAGATTGCCTGAGTGTACACAAGTTGTGTATTGTGGCAGTAGTTTTTTTAGTTTATGTATTGTATAAGCAAAATCTGTTGTATCATAACAATAATTGCTATTGCTCACTGCTGATACTGTTGGTTTGAGGCACTCGAGCAGAGAAGCCATCCTACAATGACATTCCTGGCATTGTTAGGGCGTTTAGTTGCGAAGGTTATCCCTAGGCCACTTCCTTTTCGGTCTCCTTGTTGTATTCTGTGGCAAAGTTAAGTTTGAGATGAGACAATTGTTATGTTGTGATAGTGTTTCGTGAATCTTTGTGTATTTGGTTGTGATTGTATCTATCACGAATGGTATATTGAAGTGGTCAGTTTATAGTGTAAGGTTTGAGACGTAGTAGGGTGCGTCATTAATGTGTCGTAGAAGATTAGACTGGAAAGCTTGTATTCTGTATAGGTTGGAAGGTTTGGTAGAACTCCAGAACCGTATAGCCATAGAGGTCGAATTACAGTTTTGTGAATTAGTATCATGTTGCAGAGGTTGTCGTTTAGTTTTCCGTCTAGCGAGTTGGCCCTGTGCTTTTGAAGTGTACGGTAGTTTTCTGTGGCTCTGCACTTTTGCTTCAAGTTTTATGTTATCGTATGGTTCTAAAATTCTGGCAAATACTTCTGAAGAAGATGATCAGGATATTTGTGAATCCAATGCTTCAATTATGTCTACCAACTCTAAGAGGAAAAGGACCCATCGTATACATCCGCCATCTGTTTCTATTGCTGATTTTTTATTGAAGAAGCCAAAATAGCACCAAATGACAGCCCTTCCTTGCATCCAGGCTTACAGCATAGATCTCTCAATGACTCTAATCTTAATACGTATTATGGTAACGAAAGGTATATTTTTTCTTTAAATATTTTATTATGGAATGTGCATGGATATAATAATTTTGTGACACATTCTAATAAATTAATTGGATTTGATATCATTTGTTTAACGGAAACATGGCTGACCTGCCCTCTATATTAAAAAAAAGAGTAAAGCTAGTGGAGGAAATATGATTTTGATAAAAAATAATATTGGTCTGTCAGACATATTAGAAATGACTGTGGATCTTTTTGAGGGTAGTAATGTCAATGAATTCTTTCATAAATGGTGTATTATATTGTAAATCAGATCTCCCAATAAATTATTGGTTAAATTCCTTGGATGCTACTATATGTAATATAAGAGATAAATTTACTAATTCCATTAAAATGTGTATTATAATTTACGGATTATATAATATGTGGTGACTTTAATTCTACGGTTGGCTTACTAGATCAATCTATACAAGATTTTACTCTGTATTTGAAATTATGTACGAACAGATCGAGTTTGGATGTAAGTTTTATCTAAAAGGGACGTCAGTTAATGAAGTTTATGGATGAAATATCATTCGTACTTCAGAATGGTAGAACTGTCTCTGACAATCCGGGCCAATTGACCTGTATGACACTGACTTGGTTTGGCTGGACGTTTGTTATCTGTCTTATTTTCAGGATCTTAAGGTACTAGAATTTGTTTCAGAATCAGACCACTTTCCTGTACAATTTATTTTTAATTTGAATATAGATAAAAATAATGATGCAACAACAACAGAAGAATTAATATATGAAACTGTTATTAAATGTAAACCGGATTTGGCATTAATGTATGCAGAATTAATGATGTTACGTACCAATCTAGCCATAGATTTTAATGTTAAAACAATAAATGATATTAATTCTAATCTAATTTCTACTTTCGAGTAAGAAAATGAAATTCAAGAAACAGTTAAGACTCCAGTCATGTCCAACACTGAAACAAAATACCAACTCCACCTTCAAATTCCCACGCTTTACCTTCCCATTTGTTTCTTCCCTTACCATACCTCGTGACTTCATGGAATTTAAAATTCGATAATTCACCAAAATTAAGCCCCGTTGATTTTCTTCTCCGAATTAACGAGAAGAAGGTTGCTTTTCAAATAGCTGACTCAGACCTGCTTACATTGCTACCCGAATTATTTGAGGGTATCCCTTTGAATTGGTACCGCCTCAATCATATTGATTGGAGGAATAGGACAGATTTTAAGCAAGATTTTCGATCCACTTTCTTTCCTTCAAATTATCAAGAAAAGCTTAAGCGTGAAATCGATGCCGGACTCAAGGAGAATTTGAATGTATTTCTGATTCTGTGATCAGCTTTCGTACATTATTGTCCAAATTAGATCATCCTCTGTCCGATGCTGAACAGATAACAAAAATTAATAACAATTTTCGTCCTGAATACCATAGGTATTCTAGACGTTCCGAAGTTAATTCACCTTAACTATTGATTACATTAGGCCAAGAATATGAATCATTTAAAGAGTGTTCTAAAACATACCGGCCACCTCCCGCTAAAGAAGTAACTCTTGTGCTAGAAGCTGCCTACCAACCTCCCCCCAATAAATTAGATGAGAAATACAAAAGTAAGGACGTTGGGAGGCTAAAAAGAAAGTTTCATTCCGAGAAAATTCTCAAAATCAGAAGTTGATATAATAAATTCTATTTGCAAATCAGATTATTCTAAACCGACTAAACCTTTATTCAAACTTCAAATAAAAACACGAAACCACAGGTTTCGGGGAATGCAAAATGTTGGAATTGTTTACAAGATTGTCACAGATATTCCAGTTGTAGAGAAAAAGGACGGAAATTTTGTTACCGGTGTCTGATGAACTGCCCTACCTGTAGTTCGGGAAAACTAGTCCCGAGTTCCGAGCCAGGCATCGATCAGAACTCGACAAACATTTATGATCCCCATATTCTCCTTTCGAATGACTCTCTACAAGGCAAAGAAAATATCTCTTTATCTCTATCAAGTTCTAGGTCTGCAAATTTGTGTCTTTATCTTCCTCTTTATTTCAGTAATAAGATACTTCAGCCCTAGTCGATACCGGTTCAGCGTATTCTTATATCAGCCCTGACGGTTTAAGAGAACTTGATCATTTGAATATACCTATCAGATCGACTCCCAGCTCCAATCTCTTTCGCTCCTCAGAAGTAATTGAGTTGTCAGTCTCGTTAAACATATTTCTGGAAAATTAACTATTCTCGCTTACATTTGTGGTACTTTCTTCTCTAACAGAGTTTATTAACGATGTTTGTATTGTACCCATTGTTTTCAGCTATTTTGTAGATTGTCTGCAATTCTTGTGTGTGGTTCGCGGGTGTGAGGGGTGTGTATTTAAGTCTGTTCGTTAGGTGTCTAAGTGCAGCTAGTTTGTGTTGGGTGGGGTGGTTGGAATTGTGCGGTATGATAGCATCCGATGTAGTTGCTTTTCTGTATATTCCGTACTCTATTTTATGGTCGGTTCTTGTGAGTTTCATGTCCAAGAAGTTGAGGGTGTTGTTCGTTTCTTTTTCGTACGTGAATTTTATTTTCTTGTTTATGTTGTTAAGGTAATGTACTATTTTGTCTACGTCTATGTCGTTTTGCAATATGAGGAATACATCGTCCACGTATCGTGCATAAAACGTTACGCCGAACTCCTCTTTCAGTTCGGGAATTTGGGGTGAGTTTTATATTTTCTGTTAACTGGATTAGGTGTTGTGTGTTTCTTATATTGTAAGTGTCATTCAGTTTTACTTTGTTTTTTATTACCGTTGCCAGATGCTGTGTCAACTTGTATGCTGGTGCCGTTGTGTAGTTTACGACGGGTCTGATGGGAATATTGGGTTTGTGTATTTTGGAAGTGCATTTAGAATGGGTGCTGTAGGGTTCATGCAAGTATATTTGAAGGCTTCGCGGGGTGGTATTACTAGTGTTGTGTTCTTTATAGCAGTTTTTACTTGTTGTTGGAAGTTTTTTGTTGGGTCCTTTTTGAGTTGTGTATATGTGTTGTTGTTTATGAATTCTAGGGTTTTCTTTACGTAGTCGTCGTGTGTCATTATTACCGTGCTGTTCCCTTTGTCGGCTTTTGTGATTATAAGGTTATTATCTTGTGAGTTTTTTCCGAATTCTACCGGCAGTTCTTTCTTCTTGTCCGTCTGTGTTACTGTGCGTTTGTTGTTTCTGTAAGTCTTTTATTATGTTTGCGGCGATATGGCGAGCGTGTTCCTGTTCACCGTGTGGTAGTAAAGTTATCGCAAGTTCAGTGTCAATGGCAAGTTGTTCAATGTTCTTGGTGTGGTTTGTGCTCTTGAGATTGTATTTAAGTCCCTTGTCTAGAAGTTTGGTTTCGATTGGTGTAAACGTAATGTTTGTGAGGTTTACAGTTCGTGGGTGGAATGCCTGGGTTTGTTGTTTTTTGTATTGAGTGTTCTGTGATTTTTGGAGGTTGTCGAGTTTTTTGTTTAGTGTTTTGTATTTACGTTCCATTTGTTTCGTAAGTTTGTCACTTATCTGGTTGTAGTAATGATTAAAGATTGAACTAGGGTATCGATTGGCAAGTTCAATGTGTGTGTCTTTCAGCTGTCTGTTTAGTTTTTCCTTTTTTTTTGGTAAAGTGTACGTATTTCGTTTTTAATCCAGATTTTCTGTGCTTGGATAATTGTTTTTCGTGCTGCGGGTGTGTTAGTTTAGTATTTTAAAAATACACCTCAGTTAGTGTGAAACTAAGTTACTCTATGCGAGTCTGTGTTGTCACACTGTCTGAAAAACGCATCCTGAAGATGGGCGAACGCCCGAAACCGGTCGATGACCACAAAATGAAGCAGGCTACCACGGAAAATGTCTCTGATGCTTTCCAGCTCTGCGGAACCAACCACCACAACAAATGTAGGAAGGAATATTAAGAGTTAAATTTTGGGATGGTTGTAACATCCGAAAATTTCAACTACATAATTACTCAGAAACAAATTTCAAATAAAAGCGACGGAAATACAACTTGTAAAATGCGAAAAACTTATTTAAAGTAGACTTCTGTTTGTTTTGACAAAACTTCCATATGGGAAGCCTTAAAAGATCTCCCAAATGGAATATCGTTTTTAACTATCTGGGATTAACGTTTCTTAATATTCCGTTCCACAAACAACTGTACCTAACCATTTTCATGTACGGGGTGGTGGGGGCTTGGCAAGTATTTTTGATAAAAATTTGATTTCGAAAATCTGGTTAAAAGTTTTCTCAAACAGCACTTTGAAGTATAGAAAAGTAAAAGTTTTACTGATTTTGGTTTTAGACAGTAAATATACAATATTTCATAAATAATTGGATCATTTTGAATTTGATTCTGTGAATAATAACGATAGATCAATAGTTTTATTGCAGAACGAGTTTCTAAAGAGATAAAGTCACGGTTATGCGTTAGAACTTATTTCAAATGGAGGCACGAGGTTTTAACATTTTTATAGGGTTTCTAGTTTTCATTTTATGACTTACGAGTACAAAAAATAGATGTTTTATTTGAAACATTAATTTTTATAAGATATTTTTATAAGTTTTTAATACGATGCTCTCAAATTGTGCGTTATGCGATATATGTCGTCTCTACTATGTCTAATTGCGAACTTCATTTGGTATGTATTTGACGAAAGGAAAACAGATGGCATTGCAGATAATTATTAATCCATGGATATGAGGAAACAATAATAAAAAAAAAGTCATTTCCACCTATGTTATACATTTTAATTATGTTAAATTGACACCATTATTTACTTTTTTTGTTTGCTATTTTTTTGTTGTATATTATGGTTGTTTAACAAAAACAAAATTAAAAAAAATGAACAGATTGATATAACAAGGAATTTTTAACAATTAAATATGCGGTTATTTATGAGCATATTTTACATTACTTGTATTTTCAGGATTAAAACAAACAATTCAAATAGTGAACAAAATTTATTAATTAAACAGCGTATATTTAGGAACCCACAACATACCACAATAAAATTTTTTGCCATTAAATTGCCGCAATAATAATTAACGATCAATAAATTTTAATTTTTCGACAACTCTCGCATTTTTGAGTTACACAATTTTTTATTGTTTCTATTGTTATATCCACCCTGATGTAATTTTTCATAAATAAAACATTTTCTTTTGGCAGGAATGATAATTATATATTTAATATTTCAATAATTTTTCATTCATTCCAAGCCCACACTCTTCGAATAATATCTAGAGGATTTATCGATTCCCAAATTGCATAATTTTGCCTCAATTTTTCAACTGGCATAAAGCCATTCCCAGACAGTGGGAGAGTACCATAGGGTTTTGTCGGCATGCCTAGCCGAGTGTCGGGTCCGGTTCCACAAGATAAGCTAAGCACTGCATGTTAATAAGATCACAGTTCTCTCATTTCCCCATATTTCTGAGATGGTAGACGAATTGAGTGAAGATTATTTTTTATTAGAATGATATACATTCTTCATGTTAGAATCGTGAAACAGGTTAGAATCGTTTTCGTCGTTTATCCTATGCTTTTCTTTTCCTGATCGTTTTCAGGTATCCACCCATCTTCAAAGTTACTTTTTGGTAAAACTTTGTAGCAATTTGCAATACCAGCTCTTAAGTTTGCAATAATTTTTGTATGGCACGCAAGTCGGGCGAACCATTGTTGCTTTTAAAAGCAGCGGTACGTAAGCTGTAGGTATCGAATATGGATTCTTGGAATTAAAGCCTATATGTTAATCTTTATCTACGCCTGAAAAGAAATGAAATTTTATGAAAGAGGCTTATTAAGGTCACTTCCTATGGATGGCCGAAGAAAAGCACCATAGAATGGTTCCTCAAACCGGAAGAAAAAGGAACAGGGTAGGTACAGCCCAAGGCGAAGAAGTTCTGATTCAATGAGAACAACTTTCTAGTGGCAAATAGAGAAAGTTGATTCGGATAGAGAAGCAACAGTATATGTCTTTAAAAAAAAAGTAAACAACTAGACTTCATCTTCTTAACAACTGTACCTCATGGTAATTTTGCTTTAGCCATACATTCTAGGGGTTCTAGTGGCAAAAGCATCGTCCAAATTAAATTCAAACCAATGTTTAAAATGAAATGAAGTGAAAACCTACTTTTCTCTACTGTGGGATATGGAACCCACCTCCTTAAAATAATTTACAGCGGAAAAAAGATGCGTCAAATATAAAAAATAGAAAACACATTGTGGCAATGTGGCCAAAAATGATTTAAATTATTAAACATATGGGTAGTTTTAAATAATTGAATTGAAAAAAAAAGGCTGTTAGAGAGAAATACGAATTTTAGATATTTAGTATAGAGACAATGTTGTAGAAATAAAGAACAAGGAGTTTTCTTATGTTTGTTTTGTGGTGCTAATGAGATGTAGTTCCGGTATATGGATAAATACAATTCCAAAGGAGAAACAGACTGGACTAAGAAATATCTATTGTGTGATGCTGTGAGAGCATTCAAATTGGTAAGCTGTATTGAGATTGCAACAGTTTGGGAAAAAAAGGGATAATATTAACATAGACCGGGAGATGTGAGCATCTCTGAAGAGCACCAAGATGTGTCTTTTGCTTGCAGTGCTGCTTTCTTGTTTGCAATCAGG
Source organism: Triatoma infestans (assembly GCA_011037195.1). Classification (NCBI taxonomy): domain Eukaryota; kingdom Metazoa; phylum Arthropoda; class Insecta; order Hemiptera; family Reduviidae; genus Triatoma; species Triatoma infestans. Next base: position 134,797 of record JAAEAF010000759.1, read on the forward strand.
CAAATGGCCTACAACTACATCCAAGTATGTTTTCTATTTCCTCGCCCCAACATGCCATTTAATTCAAAATTTCCATGTATTATGCATGAATACAGATTGTGGCGTGTGTTTTATTATTTTCTCCAAACCTAGTTAGCTACCCTGATAAGTATAAAATATGGTTTTTATTTTTTTGTAAACAAATTATTTAAGAATTTATAATTAAATAAAAAAAATAAAAACGATGGGTTATTCTCTTTTTAATTTTAAATATTTAAAAACCAAACTGCCACTTATTAAATATGTGTACTATAACTTCTTTTACACTACGTTTAATAGCTATCACATATATGTATTTTATTTATTTTTTCATTTTTATCAGACAAAAATATTTTTTTTATAAAACAAATTAAAAAAACATAGAATTATGAACACATAATTTTTGTTATAACTTAGTAGTATTAAGAGACTCATTTATACTACTAAACTGTTTCTCTCTAGGGATTAAAAAAAATTGAAAACAATTAATTACATAATATACAAAATTTACATAAAAACAAAACTTAGGAAAAGTAATGAAATTTATATTTCAGGAAGAGTTCCTCTTATTATTATTATTTTTATTTTTATTATTATTAGCATGGAGTTTTGGGATTTAACTTTCTTTTTTTTCTTTTTGCATGCCATTATTATTTTATAATATATATACAATGATATGACAAAAATTCAGAGTATTGTCACTCAGTCATTTCTTAAATATTTATTTACAACACTAATCGAGATGTAAAAGGCACAACACTGAGGAGGAATTATATATATATATATAAAGGGACCTGGGAATAGTCAGTTTTTATTTCCTTTTGTATTTTAATTTATTGTTATTCTGCACAATATTTACCTACGTTGAAAAAGGAGATAATTGTTACTAATAATTGTTATTTATTCTTTTGTATTTTAAAGTGGCGTATTTATTTTATTTATTCATTTTATTAAAGTTTAATATTAAGTTGGAATCGTATCACTAAGATCATCTTTCAACCACTGTGGGACTGTTCTCTGACCCAACCTCTTCAACAACTTCACCAGCGCTGTATTATGGGACAAATAGTAACGCTGAAACAGAAAAATAAAATCCTTTAAAATAACCATTATAAATCAAAAGAAAAAGTCTTAATTAATTGAAAGGAAAAAGTCTCCAATTAATGAAAATCTTTGGATTAATGAAAATCTTCTCGTTTACAAGAAGAAATCGAAAAATGAAAAAAAGAAGCAATCCTACAAAATCGCGCTTCTGGTTAATCGATTGTTCTTCAAACTTAGTTCTTTTTAACCAAAATTAATTCTCCACTGTATTACACAGAAGAACGATATAGTATTTTGAAATAGCACTTTACTGCGAAGTTTAAATTTTCTTCCTCTAGAAGAATTTTACAAATAAACGAGAGATTGGTATATGAAGTTTTAAGAAAAAAAAAGGTTAGATCCATTTTAGGAAAAAAAAAAAACGAAAACCAGAAGAAAATAAGACAGGATTTTGACAAAAATTGCGTAGCAGTTCTTCTGGAGATGCCTAAATGCAATAGCATGTTTGGTTTTCTGCAGTTTTTGTTTCTGAGTTATTTTGCTCTCTTCCTCTCTTGCGCACTCGAGAGAAAGAGAGAAGAGAAACTAATATTGATTTCAAATGTTTTGTCCAAAAATCATTAGAGCTGTTGTTGTGGCGTGTGGTTGACTAATCAAGTTCAATTTTCAGTGTATTGTGTTATATCCCGTGTGCTTTTTAAGCCTCACGGTTGCACTTTTCAAATTAACTAATTTTAAATCAAGAAAATGATTCCATTGAAAACAGCGGAATCGGCTTCTAAATCAGTAAAAAAAGTAAAACAATGAGGTTGGTGGCTCAAATGGAAATAAATCGATTGAGTAGAATGTTACTACTGAAAATCAATTTGATATACTTACTGATATGGATGCTGAAGAAGGTGTGACTAATGTAGAATCAAGAAACTAGCCAAAATTCCCCCTATTGTTCTTTACAGTGTTATAGAGAATCATGCACATAACCTCAAAAAATTGAATGAAGCACTTAGGGGTGAAATTGACATCAAGTACAAATACAATAATATGATATTTAAGCATAGCGACATACAACACTATAACACCATAACAAACAATTAAGCAGAATTTCACACTTATACTGTTCCTGAACAAATGGGAATGAAGCAGTTCTCAAAGACTTGCCTCCTAATTTTAGTGAAACTGAAATTACTGAAACTTACTTCTGAAAATGTTTAAGGTATTGGTATTGAATGTATCACAGATGAGTAAACTTTTGGATAATTTTGAAATAAGACTGCCGTTGTTTGTGGTAACATTTAGTAATGAAACTCGGTTTAGTGATGTGATAAAAATTCATCAAGTCTGCTTTAGCAGAGCTAAATGGGAACGCTACCGAAAAAAACCCGGATCATAACCCTGTCCTTTTTAAATTGGGCTTCAGTGCTACAAATGTCAAAACTTTGGCTATACTGCCAAAATGTTACCGTGTTATGAAATGTGTTGTACTCGTTAAAGCATGATACAAGAGAGTGCAAAATGGTTGAAAAATTTAAATGTACAAACTGTAGTGGTCCTCATAAATTCTGTGACAAAGACAATTGCTCCAGTTAAGCAAGGTACTTACATAATAAAGCTTCGCTTAGACAAAAAATATAAATACTAGGAACAGTTCAACTTTGAAGAGAAGATGTTCCCTCAACTTCCAAATCATGTTCTTCCTACAAAGTACAAGCGTCTACCAGAGGTCACAGATTGCAGGTGCTAGTGGAAAACATGGCTCCAATCAGGCTGACGAAGAGAGTAGCGTTGGTTCTATATTCGCAGATATTGAATCCCTATTTAATTTTGAGATAATAAACCAGATTCTTACTATTGTGGTAGGAAAAATAAAACAGCAAAGGGACCCATTCAGAAAGGTAATGACATTAATGAAGACTTTATTTTCTTTATTTTATTAAATAACAATGAATAATAATATACACTTCCTCGCGCGAAATTTCTATTCAAAAGCACCTACCCATCGCACACATAGAATATGACTTTGACACTAACTTACCGACTCATACTATTAACGCTGTATAGCCAATGACTTCAAATGACTCAGAGAAAATATCTCTTTTTCAAAACGAACTGTACAACAAACTGACGCACTTACCAGAAGACAAAAGAAAACACAACTTACAGGCACTAACACCCTTTCACGACACATTCTCACACGATAAGAACTTCCAAACAAAGTTCGCAAACATAACACACCACATTGACACAAAAAACTACTCACCTATCGTCTGTCGTCCATATAAGGTTGCTCATTCTGAGGCCCCAATCCTCAAAGCCCTTATATAAGACAGCCTTGATAGGGGTATCATTGAAGAAAGTAGCGGTAAATGGGCACACCCTGTCATCTTGATAAAGAAAAAACATGCCACACATACTACTCGACGTAAATGACATCACACAATTACGCAAACAGTATAGGTACGTGGAAGATCTTCGTAAGCTCAACGCTATCACCACCAACGAAATCTATCCGCTACCTGACATACAGCACATTCTATCCACACTACACAATACACGTTACTACACAGCCTTGGACATCAGCGGTGCCTTTCACGGTATCCTCATTGATGAACAAAGCAAGGAAAAAACATCTTTTGTCACCAACTTTGGCACATATCAATTCAGAGTTCTTCCCTTCGGACTAAAGACGGCTCCAACTTCATATCAAAGATTCATCGATAAAGTTATGTCGGGTTATACCGGTGACCTTTGTCATACCTTTATTGATGACATCTTGGTATTCCACGGACAGACATTCGACGAACACCTTGACTCAGTGACAAAAGTGCTGTCGCGTCTTCAAGCCGCCAACTTATGCGTAGACCTAGGTAAATGCCAATTCTTCAAAAGCACTTGTAAATATCTAGGCTATGTCGGATGGTCCGGCTAGACCAGATGAGGAAAAGCTTAAGGCTGTAAAAGACTACCCAGTGTCACGAAAATTAAAAGATGTCAGAGCATTCTTAGGTTTCGTAGGTTTCTACAGACGTTTCATCCCGAGGTTCTCTGAGATCGCTAAGGCACTTTCCGACCTTACAAAAACAGGTGTTAAATTTATTTGGTCGTCAAACACACAACAGGCATTCGACGCCTTGAAAAATTCATTAATATCACCCCCGGTATTGGCATACCCAGATTTTAAACGAGAATTTATACTGACTACTGATGCCAGCAACATCGGTACCTCGGCTATTTTGAGCCAACAAATTGATGGCAGCGAAAACCAATCGCGTTTGCATCAAGAGTATTAAGCGACACAGAAGCGAAATACTGTACTACAGAAAGGGAATTATTAGCAATCATGTTTGGGTGTAAAACGTACAGATACATACTATATGGTTATAAATTTAAAATAATCACGGACCATTCTGCCTTGCAATGGCTCAAAAATATAAAGGATAGCCATAACAAGCTATTCAAGTGGAGTATGAAGTTGGCCGAGTTCGACTTCTATATCGAACACCGCTCCGGAAAGAATATTGCGCATGCCGACGCACTCAGTCGCTATATTGGCTGCTTAAACACAGAGAATGACGAATATTATCCTACCATCGACACACTAGACATATTACACACACAACAAAGTGATACAGAGTGTCAAAAACTCATTCGCACACCACATTATTCTCTTGATGAACACGACCTCATCGTACACACTACAGACAACCTCATACTTGTACCACTAAATTTACGAAACACCATCTTACGCTCTTTTCCGACAATCCACTATCAGGACACTATGGCAATCACAAAACATATGAACGTATTAAACTATACTTCACTTGGCCCAACATCTCCAAGGGCGTTCAAGAATACGTTCAGTCTTGCCATAGTTGTGCCACACACAAATCACACATACCACACAAACCTCCACTAGGTGATTTCCAGGAGCCCACAAACGTTTTCAGAGCGTTATCAATTGACGTCGTCGGCCCCCTGGAAATCTCCACCAACACGACCACTAACGAGGAATATAAATACATCTTGACAGTCATCTACCAATACTCTCGCTTTCTCGAAATGTTTCCGATGACAGATCAGAAAGCCGAGACTATTGCGCGGATACTCGTCAACGAAATATTCACTCTTTATGGCACACCGAAATACCTACTGACTGACTTAGGTACAAACTTCACATCCACTATCATGTTACAGATCTGTACACTACTAAAAATCAAGAAAATTAACACCACACCTTATCACCCACAATCCAACGGACGATTAGAGCGTATACACAAAACAATAGCTACTGCCATTTCACACTACACACGTAAACAATGGCACAAATACATTCCACTCATCAAGGCCGCACACAACTCTACACCAAACACATCCACGGGTTACGCCCCACACGAACTAGTATTTGGCAACAAATTTAAGTTCCCATGGATATTAGACTACCCATCACGAGACCTCAATAATTTTAACGCACACACTCGTGCATTGCACGATAAAATCAAAGAGGTACGCGCGTCGGCGAAGTCTAATAATCTAAAGGCGAAGTTAAATAGGGCCAAATACTACAACAGAAACATTTCCAAACACCAATTTCACACCAACGACCTGGTATATTTAAAAATTTTCAAGCCCGATGGCAAATTTTCTAAAAAGTATACTGGACCCTATAAGATAGATAAGGTCTACTCTAATCAGGACTGTTCGCCTCGACTCGGCGACGAGAAAAAAATAGTCCATTTAAACAAGATAAAATGGGCCCAAATTAGAAAAACACCACAAAACACAAAAACCCATACAATGGTTCTACGCACCCGCCGTATAAACCATAACATAAACACTCACACACAAACACTACATCCGGTGTTGGGAGAGGTTAATAACCTTAGTCCAGGATTAACACCCACACAATCATTCACCACAAACAACAAAAACAGCAATCTTAGCCCATCGAAAACACTAGCACTATATGTAACGCACATTTAATCACCACGCAACCACAACATACTGGTGCATAGATTATACATATATTAAAAATTATCAATTATAAAGCACAATTTTCAACAAAATACCATGTACAATCATTTTTCTTCTTTCTGTAACAGGTGCCATCACAATATTATATTATACTTATAAAGTAATGGGAAGAATCCCAGTTAACATGTTACAGATGCACAGCTTCAGCAATTCATCGCGTGTCACAGCATACGAGCGCTAACCACTCTTCATTACCTAGAGTATGTTTTATTGTATTAAAGGTATGTTTTATTAAGGGGTACATTAAACTTATATATCAAAGCAAAGGTGTACACAAACGTACGTGTTTTAAGGTTACTTAGAGGATCCAACCAGTTAATCTTAAGAATATTAAGTAGTAATTAAGTATAAGAACTTAAGTATAAATTAAGGCCTATTCCATGTCAATTAATCATCAATTTCAGGACACTACATCATCTATGATGGAAACCAAAACCTTCCCGGCAGAGAGCTCAAACCCAATTCCCAAAAGCGCTTCCTCTCTATCCCATGTGCGCGCAGCTCGCGAATAAAAAAATTGCATGCTAAACAACGAAACAAAACAAAATCAAGTACTTGACAAATTAAACAAACAATTAATAAGTTATAAATCAATAAACGAATTAATAAATAAAATGAATACTTGATCAATAAACTAATTAATAAATAAAATGAATGAAAACAATTTAAAACTCGACGATACTAACCACGATGATGGTTGTTATACTATACAGTACAATAATATATATAGCACAAATGCTAATATTAATAAAATAAGTAATCAATTACGTCAAGAGATCATCACAAGCAAATTGGACGCTCCAAAACGAACTCCACAAACCATACACAAATTCCAAAGGGGATATACATACAATAATTTTCTTTATCTTAACACACACACACACACAAAACACCATAAGGGAATAACAGACAAACATCCTTTTCTGCACACAGCCTTCTCACATTATATCTTCCACCTTACCACACCCCTTTTCATTACTATAATGATACAATCCTTTTCCTTAAGCTTGCACCAAACTACATCAAGTTTATAAATAAATATATAAAATAAGGGTGCACATTTTAACGATTGTTCTAAGTATTCAATATATTTTCATAAAATTCGTATGTTAATTTTTTATAATTATTCAATGTTTAATCTTCTGACGCCTTTTTGTCTCCCAATGTATATCTTTTGCAACACATATGTCACTTTCGGCCGTTGTCGTAATTACGATAACTTCCGATTGCACATTGTCCGGTTTCTCCTCGAATCTGTTACTAGTTGTAGTTCTGTTCGAAAACGTTGTACTATACGCTCGTACATGCACGGAAGTGCTCTATATTTTCCACGGTGTTACCCCGCATGTTAAGTGCATTTCGTTTTCTCTCTGTTAGTTTACCGCAAAGTATACGGGCGTGCCGTTTCTCGCCTCATTCGTTACACCGCATTTTCACAGGTACGCAGTTTTCCGTTATTCTCGTTGCACCGCATGTTCCCCGCTTAAGTACGGTACATTATACAAAGGAACATACTTATGCCTACTTGGCCTTCAATCGGCTCGCCTTTTAGACTGGAGGACACCATCTACGTTCACAAGGTATCTGGTGCCAGGGGGAGGGGGGTCGACTCTCTTTTCCTTTTGGGATCCCTTTCCTAGGAGCGTTGTTAAGCCAGTGTCCACATCTTGCAAGGTAAGCGTTCTATTATTCATGCTTATTTGAATTAGTATTCTCTGTTTCCCCGCATTAAGAACTACACCCTATCAAATACAGTCCACTTACCGCTTTGTTTGACAAGATCAGACATTCAATATAATTGCTTAATATTTGTATATTAGCTTTTTTCCAACCATTCATAGCATAATTTTGTATGTTAATTTTTCTTAACTATTCAATATAATTGCATAATATACGTATATTAACCTTTTCAATCATTAATTGTAAGTTAAATTTTCTTAATTATTCAACACCATAATATTGTATATTAACTTTTCACATGATATTTGTATATTACCTTTTTTCAACTATTCAATTTCATAATACATGTGTGTTAATTTTTTTTTAATCGGTCAATATCATATATGTATATATATATATATTTTCTAGTATTTGTATTCTAATTTTCGATGCTAATTTTTACTATAACATTTACATGTTACTTCCTTCGATTTTATTGATATTATATATATATCACATTTTCTCTAGCATTAGTATTTTCATTTTTGATGTTTAATTTTTTCTATGACATTTACATGTTACTTTTTTTCGATTTTATTGATATTATATATATCACATTTTCTCTAGCATTAATATTTTCATTTTCGATGTTAATTTTTTATATGACATTTATATGTTACTTTTTCTTCGCATTTGTAGTTTCATTTGCTATGTTAAATTCATTTAACATCATAAATTGATAACCTTACAATGTTTTTATCACACATATATAATTAATTATTGTCTCATGGTTAAAAATTTTTTTCTTTTCTCATTGTTAAACTTCATTATCAGATTGTTCAATTTTTTTCATTGTCAAACTGATATCAAACCATGATTTTAAACTAGGAAACAAATTTAGCACGGCATAAATATTCATAAGTTGTAAAATAATTCAAGCATACATGTCAATACTAACAACTAAAATGCACACAAACTAACTTAAATTAAAAAAAAAATAGGGCACGCTCGAACAACGACGTAAATCATCACATTACGAAAGATCCAGAAGATGCAACTTCAAGCGACGGACATGGGCCCCACAACCAATTTTTTCATGCTTAAAAAAATTCTCACCGAGGGGGGAATGATGTAATGTGATAACAAGAAGGAGTGATAACAGAAGGAAAATATATAATTTTTATAATTAAAAATTATAACTAGTGGTGCCAGCCAGTCGCGGTCAGTGCACGGTCAAAGGGACCGCCCGCCAAAGACACACCGCTTTCACAAGGGTCAACAAATCACTCAAAAGACCGACCACCTGGCTACAGTCCTTTGATAACTACCATCACCTGTCGCCACACCTGTTCACCGACCTATTCAAGACCTAGGGTCAACACACGGCAATAAACAAACACTCAAGACCAACCACCTGGCTACAGTCCTTTGATAACCGCCAACACCTGTTCAAGACCTAGGGTCAACACACAGCAAGAGATGTTTGAGTGTGACCCGTAATTACAAGACTTGTCAATGTGTGGTGATGGCAATATAAGGTCTCTCTACAGGAAGTGGGTAGGACTATTCTTCAGTATTTCATCAGCGTAACATCAAGATTCTACCAGTGACATAATTCATACATCGGAGCGCGTCCCTATCTAAGTATTTAAACATATATTATATATCAATCATTATAGTTGGTGCATTCCAGTTACAATTTAAATCATTTTAAATTAATTGTAGTTTATCTTTTCAAACGTTTTAATTATTGTTAAAATATACATATATCTATTTTCGTAAATTCGTAATTCATAGTCCAAATAACAACTCTCTAAAATCACTAACTAACGCCCAACTATTCATCGCATCACAACATCTCACCAAGACATCTGAACCTTACATATGTTTGCGAATGGGTGTATATTTTAATAAATGATTGAAATGTTTTTTGATTTAATAATTGTTTTTATTTAACCTTAAGCTCACAACTTCCTCATAAAGCAAAATTAAGATAAAACACCCTTTGTAATAACCAAGCCACTAGGATTCATTCATTCATATTCAAGTTTTATTCATTATTATCTATAAAATATCTTCATAAATCCAATTCATAGTGGAAGGGGTACAGTATATTCCTCATGCATAGAGATTGTATCATCATTTGAGAATTAATATTTAAGAAACCAAGATAACTTTCATACAAGCGCTAAAATAGTTACAAGTTATTGAATCAATAAAACGAAAGACGGAGGAAAACTAAACATTCCTCAGTAATATAAGAGAATTTTTACCTGAAGTAGTTTGTAAGCCCTTTCTTCCATATTTGGATATTGTCTTCCTTTACTCTTTCCTAGACAGTTGTTTCGGTCGCTGTTTTTCACCTGGCAGAAGAAACCTTTCTTTGGGTCGTACCTTGAAAAGGTATTTTTGTTTGTTACGGCAAAAATAGCAATATATACATCAGCAAGGACCATCGTAAAGTTTTAATTATGTTCTAAACTAAGCTCAAATAGTAAGGCAAAAAATGCTGCACCTTACAAATGGAAAAGAAATGTTAATATTTATACTAGCTCTTCTCGAGCAATTAAAATAAATGACTCCACTGAATTGATACTATTAATTACTTTAGAGATCTTTTACTTTTAATTTTTGCTCTAAGAGAATTTGTAAAACCATAATAATTATAATTAGTATTTTATACAAATTTACAACATATTTATTATTTTATGATCTTTTAGGTTTCCGCGGCTATTTTCGTGAAAAACACATGAGTTTCTGGGTCGAGCCCGCGCGTCAGTGGTTTGCTAGGAACCGACGTTTCATTCATATTGCAATGGGCCTCTTTAGGGTCGTTACACCTTGAAAGCTAATAGAGCTTTCCTTGAGATGTTAATAAACCTTACCAAGGTTCATTATTCCGTTAGATTTCAAGATATTTTTCAATTATTTTATGGTTTTACAAATCTCTCAACAGTAGTAGTCAAAAATCTCTTAAACAGCAATAGCTAGTAAATTGAATGTGTATAATTCAGTAGAATACACATATTTAGTAGCTGTGTAGTAAAATTAGTAAAATCTCAAGTAATAATAATAGCAAATTAATGTAATAATATAAGAAATTAAATAAAGTATGCAATTCTGTAAAGCACTTATATTAGTTTAAATTCCATTAATTTATATTTTAGTGTGTACATCATTATATAAATATAGAGTCATTCTATAATTGTTTGTAATTGCTCGGTATATGGTTGAATATACAGAGATCAAATCAATTTTTTTTTTTTAATTTTAAGACGCGTCAACATCTATGGTTAGTGGCGCCCGGAGCCTTCTTAGTGTACTGCCGGCCTCCGGACAGTGTTCTCTCGTTATTGACAACACTGTCCATGATCAAATCATTGGCAAAGTTTTTATTCAATTAAAATTCCCTTACTATAGAACTTAAATCTTCTTCATCTTCCTGGAGGACCCTGGCCTTCGTCTGTAGAGCAACCTGCCAGATGTCTCTATCTAAAACTTTCCTCTTCGACTATCTCAACCCCATCGTCGTCAGGCCATCCTCGATGTCCTGCAGCCATCTCATTCGGGGTCTCCCTCATACATAACTTTTGGGCTACGGTTGTCGTCCATCCTGTAAAAGTGCCCAAGCCAGCAGAGTCTTCCAATCTTGATGGTTGAACCCAGATCTTCTTCCTTAAATATGGCCTTGCGCTCATTATTTTTCCTGATCCGGTACTCACCATTTTTAATTACCGGTCCGTAAATTGTCCTTAAAACTCTTCGCTTGCAGATATTCAGCTTCATCTCATATTACTTTGTTAGGGCCCCGTTTTCAGAGCCATACATTACAACTGGTCTGAAGATTGTTTTGTAAGTGGTGACCCGCGTCTTTCTTGAGATACTCTTATTACGCAGTGTTGAAAGTAATGTTGTGTAACACCTATTCCCGCCTGATATTCTACTTTTGACTTTGCTGACATCGTTTTTACTCGTTACCAAAGTGCCAAGGTTCTTAAATTCTTTTACAGTCTCAAAACGGTGGCCCCTCAGCGACTAAGACGGCAGATGCAGTTCTTGCCACAAGGGCTACATCATCAGCATATGCTAATGTCTATGCTAAGGCGATTGTAGATGGTGCCTCCGGGATTGTTAGTTATATTCCTGACCGCCATTTCCAGAACTAAATTAAAAAGGACTGGGGACATCAGATCCCGTTGTCTAAGTCCTATTCTTACGGGAAAAGCCTGAGAGACTTCACCTTGTACAAAAACTTTGGCCGTTGTGACGGTTGGAGACATCTGTACCAGGCTAATCAGCTTTACTGGTACTTTCAGCTCTCTCATATACTTTACAGTCCTAACCGGGATACTCTATCATAGGCCATTTCATAATCCACTTACAGTTGTTGAAGATCAACATTATTCTCATAAAATTTTTCCAACACCATGCGCGTCGAAAAAATATGATCAGTGATAGATCTGCATTTATGGAATCCACATTAGTAATCAACCAATATCCTTTCCGTTATATTCGAAATTCTCTTTAAAAAGAGCACAGCTAAAATCATATACACTTAACTTAAGAGAGCGATACCAGATAATTCGCACATTTCAACTTGCAACCTTTCTTATGAAATGGAAAGACCAGAGAATACTTCCATTCCTTCGGTATCTTTTCTTTTAGCTATATGTCTAGAATAAGCTCATGCACTAGTTGTCTCGAGTCTATGTGTACACTCGGCATTATTCACTTCATGTCCGTCAAAAGTATAAATAATCTTTCTACGGTACTTATATGCACGAAAACTTGCCCATAGTTAGTGATAATATCTGAGATAGTGTTAAATTTTAGGCAAATTTCATCGAACAGCTTTTTAATTATATGAAAGATTAAGAAAAGAATTTACTAAATATTGTATGAACTTCAGTGCTTTTTGTGCTTGTTAGTCTGCAGTGATAAGAGAGGGGACCTATCTTAGTTTGGTATTTACATTGTTTATATAAAAATTATTTGCTATTTATTAGAGAAAAGATAGTTCAGACACACAAGTGGGAGGATTAATTCGATGTCTGTTTTACCTTTGGGTGGGGGAAGATTTGTATGTGAGCAGATACATAACCAAATTTATATTATCTGAACTATTACAGAAAACAAATATAACTTGCAACTTTGTCTTCAATCAATATTTCTGTTATTAATAGATTAGGATGTATCATCAAATTAGAGTTATTAACACAATTTAAAGATGAATTAAAGCTAGACATGAACATTCAACGTAATTTAACTGTTTATGAGATTAAAGAGTCAATAAATATTATTAATGGTAAGATTGAAAAATTGAGTATTAAAGTTAATCAAGTGGAATGGGAATCGCGTAAGCGAAATTTAATCATATTTGGTATTTCAGAAGAATTTCAAGACTACGGGGTGGGCTACCTGGGGAGTATGCAGCCACCTGGAGAGTAGCGCCCCCAAGGGTTACCGTAGCTCAGTGCACCATACACAAGGCTCCAAGACACTTCACATCAATGCATATTCACAGTAAACTGACACATTATACAAAGGTCACCTCAGAACACACTTAGGGCTACCCCTAAGTTAAGACAGTAGTCTTGTACTCGTGCTTGTATATGCGGGGTCCCCGTCCGCACCTGGCCGAGGGGCGCCCATGTTTCTCGGGAACAGTGGCTCGGGGAAGGCCGCAGCTGGAGGTTGAGGTGAACATCTACCTGCGGGATTCGGGATCCAACACGCCTCTTTGTTGTGAATCGGAGCCGAGCGAGGATTTGGAAAAATAACACGCCTCAAACTAGGGAAAAAACTACGGAACCCTCGGCGGCTGCCACTGGATATAGTGTGCAGTGTAAAGAGGGGAAAGGACGACTAGAACGGAAGTACTCTTCTATGGAGCGCAGGGATAGCGGGAGGCGGAATGCTGGCTGTTACCTCGCCCATGGTCCGAGAACGCGACCCTGTGTCTGAATGGGGGCAAATACCCAATTATTTCATGGGTGATAAAATAGCAAGACCATTGAGGAGTGGGGGGGGGGAGATGATAGTGGAGAAGGTAAAAACCCGTTTGAGAAGAGAGCTAAACTGCAGAGGACATCTCCTCTGGTGACCAGTCTAGCTGTTACGGGAGAAAAAGTGAAAGTAGACGCAGCACGCGTAGCGGAAAGGACGCTGAGGGATTCGTTAGAGAAAGTACCTCTGTTTGCTACGGTAGATTTAGAAAAAGCGGTGGGTTCACTCCATAATAAGAAGGCGCCCAGGCCTGATGGGCATGTACAGAAGTACAGATGATTGCCCAGCTATGCCCCAAGCTACTGCTGAATATGTATAATAATAGTTGCTTAAGAGAAGGAGTCTTTCCTAAGAGGTGGAAGGTGCAGACTGGTATTGATCAGCAAGGAGAAGGGGAACCCGAGTCTGCCGTCAGCATACAGGACATTGTACCTGTTGGATACGTGCGAGGCGGAAGCCTGTGGATCCTGATCCATTTCCTCCCGTAGAGCTTCCCACTTACGGCGCTTACTTTCCATTATTGCCCGCTTGAGGTTCCGCCTCGCTTGACTAACTTAATAGTCCCGGGCTTAATAATAAGCTCTTCGAAAGGCTTAAAAAGCCTCGCTTGATCGCGTCTATACGGGAAGCATCTGGAGAGGCTTGGCGATGGGGGGTAGAGTGGAGAAACCCCAGACGTACAAATTGGGAGGAATTTGTTGCCAATTTGAGCTGCGCTCTAAATCGTATCGACACTGCGAGGGCGCCGCAGTGTCGTTTGGAGCTGGAGCATAGGGTAGAGGAGCTGATTGGGGCGGTGGTAGGCGCCTTTGAAGACAGCTGCCCCGTGTGTAGACAGACTCCTTTGCTGTAGGGATGCCCCTTCGTGCAGCAGGAATCTATCCAATCTAAGATCCAAAGTGCGCAAGCTCTTCAATAGGGCAAAGCGCACTGGAGATTGGCAGAGCTACACGCGGGCGCTTACTACCTACAACAAGGAGATTAGGAAGACTAAAAGAACCAGTTATAGGAAATTCTGTGAGGTCATTAGCTCCTTACCCGTGGCGGCCAGATTGCATAAAGCAATGGCCAAGCATGGCGTTGGAGCAACGATGTCGCTCAAAAGACCTGATGGCAGCTACACGCAGGATGGGGAGCAACGTGCTCTTCTCCTGCTGGAGATCCATTTTCCGAGGAGCCTGCCACCAGAGGATGGTTCTGGGACGATAGGGCCCAGCAGACCGTGAAGGGATGGCTGGGAGGTTGCCAGAACCATCTGCACGCCATCAAGAATAGAATAGGCAATAAATAATTTTCAGCCCTTCAAGTCGCCTGGTGTGGATAAGGTCTTCCCTGCCCTTCTACAAAAGGGCATAAAGGAGGTTTTTCCATACCTGGTTAGGATTACTCGGAGTAGCTTGGCACTCGGGTATATACCGAGGCCGTGGAGAAGGGCCAGGGTGGTTTTCATCCCCAAAGTTGGGAAAAGGGACGCCACTTTGCCCAAGCCCTTTAGGCCTATCTGCCTTAGGTCTTTTCTTCTAAAGACAATGGAGAAGGCCGTGGACAATCATATCAGGACAGAGGTTCTGCAGAGGGTGCCTTTGTCAGCATGCATACCGAGCGGGGAGGTCGACGGATACTCCGCTCTGCAACAGCTGACCGACGTAATCCAGAGGAATCTAGACGCTAAGGAAACGGCATCTGAGCTTTTCTGGACATAGAAGGACCCCTAATGTGGGGTCTGGTGGTGGATGAGCTTCTCTGCAAGCTGACGGACTTCGGCATTTGCTGTCAGGGATATGCCGATGACGTCGTCATTATTGCTAGAGGGAAGTTTGAAGAAACCCTCTGTGACATAATACAGAGGGGGTTAGATATTACTAGTGGGTGGTGTGGTTCAGTGGAGTTGAAGGTTAATCCAACGAAAACCACTGCGATACCCTTCACTAGGAAAAGGACACTTCCACGCCTAAAAAGTATCCGGCTAGCCGGAGAAGAATTGGGGTGGGGGAAAGGAGGTTAAGTACCTAGGGGTAACATTCGATAGTAAACTCCTATGGAAGAAAAACATTGAATCAGTTGTTAGTAAGGCCACTGGCGCCCTCATGATATGTAGGAGAATAGCGGGCAAATCCTGGGGATGCCCCCCAAGTATCCTACGGTGGATGGACACCATGATGGTGAGACCGGTCATCACCTACGGCGCAGTGGCATGGTTTGGGAAGACCAAAGAAGTATCAGTCAAGAGGACTCTTGCCAAGATACAGCGGCTCGCATACTTATGCATGACGGGGGCTATGCGGACTTTCCCACCGCCGGGATTGAGGTTATCCTCAATCTCTCACCTCTGCACCTAGTGGTAGAAAGGGCAGCAAAGGGAGCTCTTCTTAGGATCTCTAGGGGTGGTGCAGAAGGAGAGGGAGCTGGGGGTCAGGGAGTGGTTATCCTCACCTTTGGGCTCCCTTATCAGGCACCTCCCTAGTGATGGTATGATTAAGAAATACAGCTTCACTAAAAATTTTTCGTTGAAGCTAGGCACCAAAGGTGGGTGGAGCGAAAGATCCGCTTTGTTGGGCATTAAGGAACATGCCATAAATGGTATACTGATGGGTCTAAGACCCTCGAGGGGACTTGGGCAGGGGTGGGTGGTCCAAGGATCAAGCACTCGGAACCCATGGGTAAATTTCCCAGCATCTTCCAGGCGGAGATATACGCTATCGGAAGATGTGTACAATTTAACCTCGATAGGGGATATAGGAACCAGGAGATTGTTATCCTTTCCGATAGTCAAGCAGCCATTAGAGCTTTGGGTGCACCAGTTATTAACTCTAAAATGGTTTGGGAATGCCTAGATAAACTTAACGATCTGGGCAGGAGGAACAAAGTTGCACTTTGGTGGATCCGGGGCATGTTGGCATTGAAGGGAATGAGATGGCCGACGCCCTGGCCAAGATAGGCGCTACGACCCCACTTCTGGGGCCGGAACCTTTTTGTGGTATTAGCGACCAGTTTCTGTTAGAGGAACTTAGGAAGGAGGAGGAGACGAAGAGATCTCAACTCTGGTACTCCCTCCCCGGTTTGCGGCAGGCCAAGATCTGCTTGGGAAATTATAACCAACGGAGGTCGGAGGCCTGCGTTGGATTGAGCAAGAACAAGCTCCGCGTTCTTACGGGTTTCCTCACGGGGCATTGCCGACATAGAGGACACCTGGTGAAGCTGGGTTTGGAAAGTGATAGCTCATGCAGATTCTGTGGGGAGCTGGAGGAAACTCCATTACATCTCCTAACAGACTGCGAGCTGCCACTCAGAGAAGATTCAAGAACCTGGGTAGCTACAAGGTGGAGGAGGGGGATATACCCTCTCTAGAGCCTGTCAGGGTACTGGGATTCCTCAGGGTTCTCAACCTGATGGAGGTTTTGTAGAACTGATGTTCAGCCGGATCTGCTAGGGGGCTGTGGGCAAGCCTGCGGCACCCAGGGGGCACAGCACAATAGGCCAGAAAAGGTTGCAGTGCATTGGTCCCCCTTAAAAGAAAAAAAAAAGCATAATTGTTTTTTCTATACTTTGTGATTCATAGTTGTTTTTTATAAGGTGTTTACAATAAACAAACAATAAACTTGTAAACGCAACACAAATCATTCCACCCAGGAAAACATTCAAATACACATGTATGAATCCTACAGCATCCGTTCTAAGCGCACTACCAAAAATACACAAAACTAACATCCCCATCAGACCCGTCATAAACTACAGGGCAGCACCAGCATACAAACTAACACAGCATCTGGCTAAAATAATAAAAGACCATTTATGTAGAAGATTTAAAACAAGACACAAGTAAAAATTTTTATTTTTTCCTTTTTATATTTCTGCGATATAACAAATGTGTATGTTCTAAATTCTATTCCAGATTTACGATTGGTGATAAAGACAGGAAACTCTTTCGAACGTCGGCATAATTGAATGTTTTTTCGTGACCGATCCTCACCAAATTTCTTCATAACATAAAAGACAAAGTTAAACCGAATGATACCTTTACTATAAGAGATACACAACACCTAACACAACCGAGAATATAAGACTCACACCAACTTCCCGTTTAATATCCCTTGATATCACCAACCTATACACCTCCATTCCGGTTACGGACACACTGGACATAATGATACAGAAGATGAAACAAAATGAATCCACGCAATTCATTCATCAATTTACGAACTTAATAATACAAACCACGGAACAGAACTATTTCAGATTCTACAAGTTCTACCTTGCCACCGATGGCCTGGGAATGGGGCATCCCACATCAGCTATCCTATCGGAAATATTCATACAAAACATGGTAGAGACTTACCTACCAAAACTGAAAGAGTAACATTTTATGCACGTTACATTGACTGCTCGATCCTCATACTGGAAAATGACACTGACATAGACAAATTGTACAGTCAGAAATAAACTTTTCAAAAAACTGGGCATTAAAGCTTCAGAACTAACAATAAATTATGCAACAAAATCCGCACTCGTACTGAGACCACTGACGTACGAGCAGCAGGGTTTATGAATTAAATACCCGGAATGTAGCAGAATTCAAGCTGGCCAAGGCGAAAACTCAGGGAACGATTCGCCGAACACATCAGATCATACAAATACAACAAACTGACTCAAATTATGCCAATCACCTACACACGAACAAACACAAACCCGACATCTCCACTACGATAAAATTAATACACCCAGGCAACAAGGACGACGGCTAGACGTACTGGAACAACTTGAAACATATAAACACAAAACACAAAATCTTATAAACGAACGGATAAACTTCGCAAGTGAACAATTTTTCAAAAGCATCTTCCCACAATAACAATAAACAATACACAACTCACCTGAAAACACAACCAAATAGTTTTTAAGTTTAAAAAACCAAATAGATTTTAGTTTAAGTTTTCAATCTGCTAGTTTTTAAGTCTGTATATACTAATCATAACTGCCTTAAGGTGTACATTGTGTAAATGTGTAAATAATGTATGCAAGTCGAGAAAAATAAAAATGTCACTGCGGAATGTACGTTACATTAAGCTTGGTTAACACACTTATATAATTTTTTCAATGATATATTTCTAAAAAAGTCGGTACCAAGACTACTTCAGACTTGTTATATTTAGGCATGTAAATAACCCATATTTAGCGTGGATGGCGTGTGTGAATTGTGAAGAGTGAAATGCGAAATATGTTAGTGTCATCAAACAACCTGCTTATATATACTGTTTGATTGTTTATTTGTTTTGGTTACTTTGTTCAACAAAATATTATTTATTTATCTATACTATCTTATGGTCATAGAACTCGTAATCTGTCCTTTCTTGTTAGTGACTATTTCACAGTAGCCTAAGGCTGACGCAGTGTTATTTCGCGCTGTTATAAATAAATAAATAACTATAATAGTAAGATTTAATTGTAAAGTGAATCACCCTCCAACAACGGAGTTTAAGATGTAAACCCCCACGTGTTGGATGTTTACATTTTAAAGAAAAATATGCCCCCTTTAAAGCCCAAACACCCTACCCCTCTTGACCTAGTTAAGGCATTTAACAAATGCATTTAAAAGACCACTCAGTATGTAAAATGAATTTGCTCTGTGCAAGTCTGTGTTATCGCACTGTTTGATAAACGCATCCTGAAAATGGGCGAACGCCCGAAACCGGTCGATGACCACAAAAAGAAGCAGGCTATCACGAAAAATACCTCTAATTCTTACATATGAATTTACTTAAATATTTTCTTATATTATTCCTGTTTATATTTCACATTTATTTATTACTTGTACAACTTCTGACTGACCATAACTCTAAATCGCCTTTCTTCAAACTAAATCTATTTTTATTAGTACAGTATTCTCCTGAAATAACTCATCGCAGCCCCCCTCTAATAAAAATGACTTGATATAACACAGCATACTTAATAACACTATTAAAATTTAGTTATAAAGTATGCTCTTTATTAGTTCCAAAACATGCTCTTTATTATACACTATTTTCTAAGTCTAATCATAATTTATAATAATTCCATTTTATCATCTAATATATATATATAAAAATTCAGCATCCGTATGTTTGTGCCCGCAAAACTCGAAAAGTAGTCGATGGATTGACTTGAAATTTTTACACAAGGTTGCATTTCTATGTAAGAGTGTTTATATATACTTTTTACTCCGAGTTCCCACGGAAACGGGGAATTCTAAGCGTTTCACGAGGTTGGCAGAAATAGACAGACTCAGACGCGTTGCGATGGTGGCGCGCTCTCTGAACCTCTTTCTCAACTACTTGTATGTAGCTCTCACCGCCACCAGTCTCGCGCAGTTTGCCGCTCTGGCCGAGTGAGTGATAGTGTTGTTTAATATAATAATAATAATACTTTTTATTATTTTATTATTACCTTTATTTTTTGTTTATTGCATATATGGGAGCGTTTTTTCAATTATGTCAAACAGATGATTTTGCAAGAACTTTGATGTATGCAGACATTCCGACTTATTATACTTGGAACGCAACACATAAGAATTTCGAAAGAAGAAATAGATGCAAAGTAGTAGTTGCACAAACTGGAATATTTTCATCTAATACTATATACATCCGAATACTATATACACTATACATCCGAACCACGCAGAATGCTTTTATTTACGTTTGCTTCTGATTACCGTTCGTGGTCAAACTTCATTTATACACTTGCGAACAGTGGATGGAATAGTATATAATACCTATCGGAGTGCGTACGAGGCACTTAATTTGCTGGAAAAAGACAATCACTGGGATACCAAGGCTTGAATTTCACAGAAGAAATATACAATGAAGCGCTAATCTTTATTGAGGATCTTTGTTTTGCAATGTGTGGCAAGTAGTTGGCACAATTGGGAGTAACAGCACTGAATAGGTCGATCAATGCAACATTCGAGAGAGATCTGCTCAGAGAGCAACATACATCAGAAATGACTTACAGCTGTTCGTCTATGAAAATACACTGAGACTCCTTCAAGAACAAAAGATAGCATTTGATACCATCATACATGCTGTGGCCAACTAATCCGGGGGATTGTACTTTTTGGAGGCTCCAGATGGAACTGAAATAACGTTCTTAATTTCCTTAATCATGGCTAATATCATTCAGACGGCCATATTGCGTTAGCACTTCTTCAGGTATTGCTGCTACGTTGATGGAAGGAGGAAGAACAGCGCATTCAGCTCTTAAACTGTCACTAAACATGCACTTCACAGAAAACCCAACATTAAAATTTTCCAAAATATCAGGAATGGGAAAGGTTCTTCGGGCGTGCAAAATCATTTTATGGGATGATGTACAATGGCTCACAAGAAGTCAATGGAAGCATTAGACCATACATTGAAGAACTTACGAAATAACCAGGTTCCATTTGGTGGAGCATTGGAGTTACTATCCGGTAACTTTAGCCAAACGCTTCCAGTGATACCTCGCTCAACACCTGATGCTTTCAACACCACCGCCTTCAACAGCTGATGAATTGCATGCCTACTTTAAATATTCAACTCTTTGTAGCACAGTAAAAACAATTCATTTAACAACGAATATGTGAGTTCAACTTCAAAACGATCCAACAGCTGCCATATTTTTAAGACAATTACTCGAAGTCGGCAACGGGACTGCACCTACTAATCCAGAAACAGGAAAAATCACCTTCCCATCTAATTTCTGCAACATTGTACATTCAAAAGAAGACAAGGTATTCCAAAACATTGAAACAAATTATCAAAATCATGCATGGTTAAGCGGAAGACGTACTCAATATGAACATCATTCTAAACAGAATCGTAGGTGAAACAATGACATACAAATCCATTGACTCCGTGATGGACCAAAGTGAAGTTGTGAATTTTCCAACGGAATTTCTTAATTCATTCGACGTTACCGGATTACCGCCACAAATTGTAAATCTGAAAATTGGAGTGCCAATAATATTAGTCCGAAATATCTATCAAACAAAATCATGCAATGGTACACGATTAGTAATTACAAAAGTGATGAATAATCTAATTGAAGCAACAATTTATTCTAATTGGACCTCATAAAGGTGAAGACGTACTACTTCCACGAATACCACTCATTCCGACAGATATGGCGTTCGAGTTCAAACGACTTCAATTTGGGCGTACTGGGGTACGCCTTGCGTTCGCTATGACTATCAATAAAGCGCAAGGACAATTTTTGCAAGTGAGCGGTTTGAATTTAGAAAACGAATGCTTCTCTCATGCGCAATTATATGTCGCATGCTCCAGAGTTCGGTGAACCATCTGATCTTTATGTTTATGCAAAAAACGGACAAACAAAAAAATGTAGTCCATTCACTAGCTTTACAATAAATAAAGACTTTAAGTTGAAAACATTTTTTCTTTCTTTCCTTTCAGATTACAGCAACGCAAAGTAGGGTATTAAATTGAAAGATGTGTTTTCTTGCTGAATCTACGAGTATATTAACTATCATACTTCTATTTACTTCTCTAATAATTAAAATCAGACTGAGCCACAGCGAAGCGTGGCAGGGTTTAGCTAGTTAAACATAAAATTGTTGCAATATATCCCCAATCTCACCACATGCTTCACCACCACTAATAAGCTTGCTAAACTTTACACCTAACTAAATGACCCTATCCCTAAACTCAACAAAACCCATACAGTATACAACATCAAATGCACTATACCACTTTGCAATGCCACTTATGTAGAAGAGAGCTCACAATACTTGGGCAAAAGATAAAACAACATAAATATGACATCGTCTCCAAAAAAATAGACAGCACAGCCCTTTCCAAACATGCAGTATCACTAAATCATTCCTTTGACCTGTAAAACCCATCCATTTTAACAACACAACCTAATCACACAAGACGCCTCCCAGCAGAATCAATACATATCCACCTACAACCCAATTCCATAAACCACAAAAAAGTCAAGGAAATCATTTCATCTCTCTACAACAATATCCTCTATTCCATAAAGTAGATATCTATGCATCCATCTAGTCTCCTGAGCGTCATCATCCTACATATTTTCCCCTGCTAATTTCCTTTCCTCCTATCTATTAAACTATTCCCAATAATCCTATGTATATTCCAATAATCATCAGAGACATTTTCCGTGGTAGCCTGCTTCATTTTGTGGTCATCGTCTGGTTTCGGGCGTTCGCCCATCTTCAGGATGCGTTTTTCAGACAGTATGACAACACAGATTTGCACAGAGCAAATTCAGTTTACTGAAAATAAACTTTGGGACGTTTTCTCTTGTAGAGTCGGATGGATCCAAAATCTTCTTTTCCTTTGTTTTTTCTATTAAGATACGAATAGGCGAGCGCAGCTATTTCTTCAACTTCCATTTCATACTATTTCATTTCAAACAAGTCGCTAGCTAAGTCGCTAGTGAAGTGGCTCGTAAAGGAAGTCGCGCGACACAAGTCGTACGTCTGACAGAAGCCTTAGTTCTCATTAGATACAGGTCAGATCCACAAGTTACTGCTTTCTAATTTCTAAGAGGAAGATGAGGTGATTGAAGTGACTGTAACGAAAGTTGCATGGAAAATACTTATGTATCCGTATCCGATGTGGAAAAGGTTCATCTTATCACTAGAGAAGAGAAAGGGCTAAATGTGTCAATACCATTTCGAACATGGGATCTGTACACATATCCACAGTTTCCACAGAGTGTAGGAAAATATTCTTGGAAAATTAAAACTACAACAATGACGGAAAGACCACGCTATGTTATAGTTGCTTTTCAAACTGATCGTAATGATAATGGAAAAAAAAATACGAGCCGTTTTGAAATCTGAAATCACTGAAATCTGGTCAACATGAAACTATTTAAACAGTCAAGTGTACCTGTATGATGATTTGGGATTGAATTTCACACAAAAGGAAATTTGTACATTATATGATATGTATGCAAGATTTCAAAATTCATATTATGGAAAGAAGTTAGCAAACCGTTTATGCAAGATTATGAAGTGTTTAACAGCGTTTTAACCTATAATGGTTATTGGTTGTTCACTTCAACATGAACCTGTCAAAGTGCTTGCACCAGTGGATGTAAGATTAGAATTTGAAACGAATGAAGCGATCCCAGCTAAAACGAGTGTATATTGCCTATTTATAGTGAACAGATTTTCCTACAGAATCCATTTACAAGTACTGTGAATAAAATAGATAGTCTTTTACCAACCCTCAACATGTCAACAATTAGGATGATATCATCTGTAGTAGTTGATTTTCGAGGTTTTCAACATCCAAAATGGACATTTATTATAGTAAAAGAATTGACAATAGTAGATGTTGAGAGTGGGTCATCATCTGATTAGATATTACCCTAACTGAATGGATTACACAATCTACAATGAATATGGTAGCAACAAATGGTTAACTAGATATTTTCATGGATTGAAATGGGATAATTGAAATACACTGTACAAAAAAATGGTCCAACTTTTGGAAACATCAACAGGCAAATATGAAGAAATACTAATTAAAGGAAGTGAAAAGTGCACTTTTCTTAGATTACTGCTTCCAAGATGTTGTGTTTTTAATTTGGATGATAACTGTCCAAAACTTTTCCAATTTAATAATATGTTTAAGTGTTGATTTCATAAAAATTCAAATTTGAAATGTGCTAAATCTTAGGCCATTCAATTTGCATTTGCATAATGTTATGTTACATGAATAAATTTTTTCAAAAAATTGTTTATAACAAAAAAATTAGCTATCGAAAATGCATTTAAGCTCATTGTAAAAAATAAATAAATATATTAATATTTTTAACCAAGCGTGTTTTTCTTCTTTATTTCCTATACACCAGGTGTATAGTATGTTGCGTCAGATAATAGATTTAAAGACTTTTTTACCAAAAAACTTACAGAAGTA
This sequence comes from Triatoma infestans, assembly GCA_011037195.1. Classification (NCBI taxonomy): domain Eukaryota; kingdom Metazoa; phylum Arthropoda; class Insecta; order Hemiptera; family Reduviidae; genus Triatoma; species Triatoma infestans. The sequence continues at coordinate 159,477 of JAAEAF010000759.1, forward strand.
ACTGACTCATAAATCAGTAAACTGAATTCTATCAATATACTTGATCGATAAAAACAGATTTAACCTAAACAAGGAGGGCGTAGGCGTACAACCTCTCACTTCTGCTTTAATCAAGAATTGCTCAATTTTGCAATGAAAAACATGCATAGACTTGCTCGCCAAAGGTTAATGAACCCTGGACATAGCACATCTTACATACACAGGAAAAGATGAGACGTGGAGGTGAGGTATAAGAATCTGATTAAAATTAATTATGCCAAGTAAAACTACTTATGCCCCTCTGTTGGGAGGTTAGCACAATGGACTTTGAGAAGGAAAATTGCAATTCGAATTTGCTTACTTAAGGTAAAAAAAAATATTTTTTAACACCTCGTCGTCCACTGGAGAGGGGAGAGTGGAAGAGCTTATCCACTGGACAAGTATACAGAAGTGGGGGTATAGGAAACATCCGGACTGTTACCAAGAGAGGGGGTAGCTTGAAGATGGACAGGAGGTTGAATGGAAGATAGTGAGGGGTTGGTGAAAGATGGACAGGGGAACTTGGTGGAAGAGGGCGAGTGAGTGAAGGAGTAAAATTCTGTCCTGGAACCGCTTATTATATGCTACTGTTGGAGGACCAGAAGCAGTGATTTTGGGGCACCCGATCCTTGGCCTGGCAGAGGGCTAGAGAGCTTTTCCTGCCCTTTTAAGAGTTGTTCAGGGTTTACTCCACTAGACAGGCTGCCGTCCGCGTGGCTAAGGAGCCCTGTTAACACTAACTTAAAACTTCAAATATTAATTGTTTGCAACTGCTCGGCAGGTGATTGAAAATACAGAGATCAAATTATTGGCAATTTTTTTTTTTCAATTCCAATTCCATTACCAATACTAGAGAACTCATAACTTCAATATCAAGGTATTTAATCCTATTATGAAGGACTCGATCGATAAATAAACCTTAACCATCTTGCCTAAGAAAGATATATAATAATATTTGCTTTGTTACAGTGATAGTAGAAGCACAATGGAGATACTTTTACTAAAGCAAAACAGTGAATATGGAAGAATTATTAATTTGATAATATTGAATCTCACATTTATAGTGATAGTTTATTACCGCTAAAACAAACCTATAAACGAGATTGGCAAATAAAATGTAACAATAGGAAAAAAAATAGTATCTAGGATTTTATTGGACGTAGCTTTCTATTTTGGTTGTTACTGCCTGGATTCTCATCCTTAGTCACAGTAAGGCTATCAAGTTTCTTGATTCAACCAATATCGTGCGCGACAGATACATAAAATTAAAGTCAACTCTCTATATACATTTTCTCAAGCTTTACTCTGCTGATAGATGAGAATCCGAAAGCGGTCAGAAACAACCAAAATATGCATGTTATGACGGATAAAATTTCAGATATTATCTAGCACTGTCATTAACCTCCGAAGAAATACTTTATTAAGAATAAATAAATACCTTAAATGGTTAGAATAATCAAATTGCGGTGTGATTTTCAAAAACTTTTGCAACTGATCCATAACTTCAATAGGATTGGATCGAAGTTGTTCACCATCTATAATGTGAAGTTGCTGTGGTGGATAGTAAAGTAGCCATCTTTCCAAATGCTGTGCATATCTTCCTGGATTTAAACATCTAATAACAAATCAGAACATCTTTATTTTATAAAATTCAAAGAAATGAAGTCTAGAAAACACTGTTCATAAAATCACAGAATTGCAATGGAAAACTTAAATGGGTAAATTATTAACTTAAAAAACTGAACAAACCTATTTCTCAAATCTCTCAGAGGCTTGGGGGCAGTATCACTTGCCGAGATAACTTCATAGAACGAATAATTCAATGCTATAGGATCCATATGGGCCCTCATATGTTGATACCAACTATAAGCTCGTTTGGCAGGAGATATAAGTATTGTCACCTGCATTTAAAAATAATACTTTAATCATCAATTATCTATCGCCTAACTTGTCAGCCTGATATTGTTTAGAAAATAAAATTGTTCAAGGATATCTACACTAAGATCACTGAAACTTTCCTTTCAGGAAGAAGGAAAACTATAGACAACATATTCTGTTATATTAGATATTCAATGGGGTTCAGTTAAGTCATGGGTTAAGAGGATTGCCATGTTTTCAAACAACAAATGTTTTGAAAAAATGTTTAAGTCCTTGTATCAAAATTCATGAAAGGTTTGTAGTTTATACATGGTCTCAAAAATAAATTCTTTCAAAAGTTAATAGAAAAAAATAATTATAATCTTAATTCAGTTTTTTAAAATAAACAATTTGAAAGTTTGTCAAATTTTAAGAAGAAAAACACATTCCGAGCTAAATTTAAAACAATTTTTTAAGGTGACTCTAAAGTTGTGCTAATACGAGTAAATCTAAGAAGGACTTTTTTCCATTGATTACAATTTTTGTATAATCTAAATAATAGTTTAAATGAAAATAAACTAATTAGGCGTCTTAGAGGAAATTATAGTTTTATTTCAGGATTTCTGCGATGACACGACAATTGAATTTTTCCTAGAACACACTCATGTTTTTAGACATCGACTAGAAAAGAGTTTCGAGCGTTCGCACAGCTTCAGGGAATTTTGGTAAACAGTCAATTTTTTTTTTTTAATTTAAGGCGCGTCAACATCTATGGTGCACTTCTCGGAGCACTGCCGGCCTCCGGACAGTGTTCTCTCGTTACACAACACTGTCCATCACCGGACAGTGAGCTGTAGAGGCTCTTAGAAAAAAAAATCTAAGGGTAGCACAGCTGGACTCGAATCCGGGACCTCCGCGTGGGAGTCAGATGGGCAAACCACTTAGCTATTCCCTTCCCTAAACCGTCAATTAGTATAATCACAAACATCGCATATTTAAGATATTCAGTTCGAATTACAGATTTCGATCTTATCGCTTACATACACTATATACTAAAAATATCTGTTGTGAGACACTCACACGACTTTCTCTTACAGCAGTTAACAAAATTGTAATTGACTAATTTTCTTCAAACTGTCACGTTAAGTGTTTGTTTAACGCAGGGAAAGGTGGAGGCAATTAGGTGAGGAGGGGGAAGAGTAACAGGCCAATTAATAGAGGGGTATGCCATTCACAAATACATGTTTATTAAGATAACTCTTGCCAATAACAAAAATTCACTGAGGGCCGTATTAGTACCATTATTTCCTAAACAAATAATAATTAACAGAAAACTCTACTCTCAACCAACCTAATTTTCTGACCCTCCTATTGTAATAGAACAGAACTTATACTAAAGGCCTTATACACACAGACTTACGACTAAGTTACATTGACTACTTATAGCTACGGTTAATTTCTTTTTATTTACCCCCCCAGTCAGTTACTAGTTTATTTCCCAGGTTGCCGCACTGTAGCCAGCCGGACTAACAGAGGAGGTAGGAGACATCTTGCCGACCACAAAGAATACCTTTTCTCTTCCTCGGCGATGTGTGCGATGCGGCGAGCCTCTTCGGTAGAGCATTGATGGCGTTTTTCTTCTTTTCTGCGCTGTTGTCGTGCCTACTTTATCGGTTCATTCCAACTAGCGGCCTCTCGTTCAATAATTTCTCAAACAGCTACGGACGCCCTCCAGGCCTAGACTCCCTACTCCTTCTCCTCTACAGCCACAGCTCGCTACCCCCTCCACGGGGCCAACTCTTGCTCTCCCCACTCCTCTGTAGTATCACTACCATACACGGCACACCGCCACTACTCTAAATCTTATTGTAATTTTTATTACATCTGACTTTATGTCACACTTCCCCTCAAGGTGGGAAAGGTGGGGGATTAGGACAGGCTTAGGATGAGGAGTCGTTTGGGGAGTAATATTTCTTTAATTTAAACACATGCCAGTTTCCAGCATCTTTGCCCCGCAAGGTGGACAACTGGTAGACAACTGGCGAACAATCTTTAGCAACTCTAAAGGGGCCGAGGTATCGCTGTGCTAACCTCGAGCTAAAATGCTTGTAGGCGAAAGACAGGGCGAAATTTTTCCTCAAAACTAACTCCCCTACTTTGAACGACAGTGGTTGACGGGTACGGTTATATTGCCATGCTTGGCGTCAACCAGCCTTGGTTAAATTTTGTTCAGCCTGAGCTTGTATATCGGCCATAATATCGAACCGACGTACCCAACTTTTTGTGGTTTCCGACACACTTGGTAGATTTTGGGCCACCTTTTCCCGCTAAGTATTCGGGGGTTAGCTCCCTACCTAGGTTAAGGAAGGAAGGAGTGAACCCGGTGGACTCATGTCATGCCGTGTTTAATGCATACATGAACTCGGGAATGAACCTATCCCAGTCCCTCTGGTTCCCATCCACAAAGCTCGCCACCATTAGCTTCAAGGTGCGGTTCGTCCTTTCCACGAAATTTGCTGAGGATGGTACGGCGGCGTATACTGACAGCGGAATCCATACGTGTCTGACAACTCTTGGATGACTTTATTTAGAAATGGGGTACCCTGTTCGGACAGTAAGGTTTGCGGGACTCCCTAGCGATAAATAAGTTTTCTTACATGGTCACCTACGACTTTACCGGTGGCTGCCCTTAGAGGGATTATCTCTACCCATTTAGTAAAACTATCCTGGAACTCTAAGATGTATATGTGACCAGAACTAGTGCGTGGGTAGGGACCCATTAAATCTGTGGAGACTAATTCCCAAGGTCCCACCAATCTACGCGGGTTCATGAACCCAGCTGGTTTGGACTGCTCATATTTATTACTCTGACAGCTGCTGCATCTCTTTACATACTGATACGCCTCTCTGAACATCCCTGGCCAATAATAAGCTCCTTGAAGTCGCTGATGAGTTCAAGGGGCTGCACCCCTATGTGCCCACAGTCTGGGGGATCGTGATTTTCGGCAATTAATGTTTTCCTTTTGGGTTTTGGGACGACTAATTTCCAATTTCCTCCAGGTTCATTAAGCCCATCGTACCTGGAATCGAAGCGATGTACATACCATTCGCCTCCCTCGAGGTGCCAATCAGGGTTAGAGTCAGGATTGTCCAGGATTTTTTGTACCTTGTTAGTATACCAGGGATCTTCCCGCCCTTCTCTTCCCTCCGTTCGTGGGTCTCTCCCGTGATCGCCGCCACATCTAATGCAAACATTTATTGCAACTCCTCCGCTAGGCCTTCATCGTCATTAAGCCGGGACAGGGCATCCGGTACATGGTGCGAGGAGCCTGGTCGATATTGAAGGGTATAGTCCCAATCTTGCAGTTCTAATGCCCAACGGGCTAACCGTCCGGTAGGGTTCCGGAGATTTTTAAGCCAGCGCAGGCTACTGTGGTCAGTGATGACGGTAAAGTTGTATCCCTCCAAATAAGGGCGGAATTTGCGGGCAGCCCACACTACAGCCAGGCACTCCCGTTCGGTTACTGAATACTTACGTTCAGCACTAGTGAGGGTGCGTACGCGACTACGTATTTGCGGCTTTCAATGTTTTGAGACAACACAGCCCCCAACCCCATGCTGCTGGCATCTGTCTGCAACACAAAAGGGTATTCGAACCTGGGTCGAGACAATAAAGGTGCAGTAATTAACTTCGATTTTAGCTTCTGGAACGCTTCTTCTTGGATGTTTCCCCAAACTCACTTACATTTCCTACGCAGTAGTTTGTTTAACGGCTCAACTAAGGTAGCCAAATCAGGTACAAAACGTCTGTACCATAAGCAGATTCCTAAGAATCGCCTTAGGGCGCGTATATTCTTGGGCCTGGGAAACTCCTTTATACAAGAAGTTTTCTCCGGATCGGTTCGCATCCCCTCTTTATCCTAGGTCTCTTCCGTGATCGCCGCCACATCTAATGCAAACAAACCTAGGTACCGTAACGGTCAAAACCTAGGTACCGTAACTCTTGGCATCCGAAGTCAAATTTCTCCCGATTAATCTCTAACCCCGCCTCCCGAAGCCGAGCTAGTACCACGATAAGGTAATGCATGTGTAGTGCGAAATCACGGGTAATTATCAAGATATCATCGAGATATGCGAAGCAAAGGGGGCCATACTGGGATCTATAATGGAATCCATCAGGCGCTGGAACGTTCCTGGCGCATTAATTAACCCGTACGGCATACGAGTAAAGTGGTAGTGTCCTTTCCCAGGGACATTAAAGGCAGTAATTTCTTGGCATTCCGGATGTAAGGGGATCTGTAAATAAGCTTCTTTCAAATCTATCTTTGACAGATACTTAGCCTTTTGTAAGCCGTCTAGGTCATATTAGGGAGGGGATAAGCATCCTTCCGAGTGATCGCATTAATTTTTCGAAAATCGATGCAAAATCTTAAAGAGCCATCCGGTTTCATCACCATTACTACCGGTGAACTCCAAGGGCTGCGGGAAGGCACAACAATTCCCGCTTCCAACAAGCGGTCAACCTCGGTAAGCATCGCGGCCAAGATTTTAGGAGATACCGGGTGAGGCCTTTGCTTGAACGGTACGGCCTCCCCAACGTCGATGTTGTGTGAGATCCCCATGGTTTGTTTCGGGAGTTGCTTAGTCAGGGCGCTATGAACTATCTCATCTAACGCTTCGATTTGGGAGTTATTTAGTGTTCGAATCCCCGCCAAACCAACGGAGTCCCCAGATCCATTTGGAAGGAAAGGATAGGTCTTATCTGGCCTATGTGCGAATGCGTATGTATTTGACTTAGAGTAGATTATTAGTCCCAGGTCTTTTATGGCACCAATGCCTAATAGGATGGGAGTGCATAGTCCACTTAGGAAATATAATGTCAACTCGACTGATTGATTGCCCTTAACAGGAAAGGTATCGAATGAATTTCTGATTTCCTAACATAGGTTAAATAATCTGGGTGGAGATTCCGTAAGATCCACTTAATTTGGGTTTCTTCATTAGGAGGTGGGTTTAGACGACTTAATAAAGAGCATAGCGAAACTACAAAATCATTAATGGGTTCGTTGACCCCTTGTGTCCGTGCACGAATTTCTTCCTCCAAACGTTCCTGATAATCAGGGGTACATACTACAAAAATCACGTCTGAATGAGGCCCAATTGGCCCATAGAGGTCGATTTAATTGATACTATTGTAAAGGTATCCCGCCTAATAACCCTGGAAGGCAATTTAATAACTGATTTCGATCCACTTGGTATGCGATGCAATTTTCCTCAAGGTGTAACAAAAACTCATCCGCGCTAATTGCAGCAGAGTTATCAAACAGTATGCCCCATTTCCGGACGATCTGCATGGTGACCGGGTTGGAAGGCAATGTGACCGAGGTCTGAGCTGGTAGCTCTTTCGCGATTGCACCTTTTAATGTACTATCCGAGGTATCTAACAAATTAGGTAAATCATTAGTCAAATATTCTCTAAGTTGTTGTCGTAACTCTCGCACCGTATTCTTAGGTAGTAATTGGAATTTTCTGCAGACCGCAATTACTGAATCTTTCTTTAATTCATAGATCCATGCTATATCTGATGGGGCCGAGACCTGAAGATCAGTTTCGTCGTCAGAGGGCATCGCGGTATTTTTTTTGAACCAAAATTTAGGGCGTAGACTAATGAAGACTAAAGTAATTATAAAAACTTAAAATAATGGTTTGGGAGTTGTGTTTTATTCTGGAAAATTTTTATTAAGTACCTCTATTTATTAGTTTGGTCTATCGATAGCATTTCTTCCACCAACCAAAGGCAAGAAATTGTTTTTATTTTCGATGAATAGGGAGTTAGTATACAATTATAATATATTCTGTAAATAAGGAGTTATAATAATAAAAAAAAGAACAGAAGTGAAAATTCTTAGGTTAAATTATATTTGACTATCTTAAATTATGGAAAACGGAAAAAAAAGTTAAAAAAAAAATCTATAGATAAATAACAGGGATATTTAATATTATCGAGAATAGGTTGGTGACACTGTTGAGAACTAGTGTAGCATTCAAATTAAAATAAATGAAAGTTTATTCATTACGAAAAGAATAAATGTAAACTTGGCTTATTCAAAGTTGTAATCAAAACAACTAGGCTACAATTACCGAGACCCTGTCTGCTTAGTCGGTCTAAAGTACAAATGACTGTTAATCCATACCAATTCACCAGCGTCTACCTCACGATTGCAGATTGATACTACTGTCTCTACTCTTTATTTTTATTTTTATTTCTAATATCACTATTTTCGTAGCGAATTTCTTTTTCTTTCTAATTTTTTTTTTTTTAATTTCTAAAAATTCTTTATTTATTTTTTGAGAGAGAGCAATATCGTGTCCCACGTTGGAGCGCCACTGTCACGTTAAGTGTTTGCTTAACGCAAGGAAAGGTGTAGGCAATTAGGTGAGGAGGGGGAAGAGTAACAGGTCAATTAATAGAGGGGTATGCCATTCACAAATACATGTTTATTAAGATAACTCTTGCCAATAACAAAATTCACTGAGGGCCGTATTAGTACCATTATTTCCTAAACAAATAATAATTAACAGAAAACTCTACTCTCAACCAACCTAATTTTCTGACCCTCCTATTGTAATAGAACAGAACTTATACTAAAGGCCTTATACACACAGACTTACGACTAAGTTACATTGACTACTTATAGCTACGGTTAATTTCTTTTTATTTACGCCCCCAGTCAGTTACTAGTTTATTTCACAGGTTGCCGCACTGTAGCCAGCCGGACTAACAGAGGAGGTAGGAGACATCTTGCCGACCACAAAGAATACCTTTTCTCTTCCTCGGCGATGTGTGCGATGCGGCGAGCCTCTTCGATGGAGCATTGATGGCGTTTTTCTTCTTTTCTGCGCTGTTGTCGTGCCTACTTTATCGGTTCATTCCAACTAGCGGCCTCTCGTTCAATAATTTCTCAAACAGCTACGGACGCCCTCCAGGCCTAGACTCCCTACTCCTTCTCCTCTACAGCCACAGCTCGCTACTCCCTCCACGGGGCCATCTCTTGCTCTCCCCACTCCTCTGTAGTATCACTACCATACATGGCACACCGCCACTACTCTAAATCTTATTGTAATTTTTATTACATCTGACTTTATGTCACAAAACTTATATTTTTTACTAAATGTCAATTGAGAATCTCCTTCAATTTTATATCAATATAGAATCTACCTTAATAAAATGACTTTTTTGAGGAAAGCATAACTCCTCCCCACTCCAAAACTTCTTTAAATGAATTTCTCGGGATTTAAAACAAAAGCAATAGATCTCTATATTCATTGTTGCTGAACCCAATTCAATGAATTCGTTGGTGTTTTCATGGAAAAAAAAAAACGCTAAAACTGAAAAAACCTACTTCAAGTTCAGAAAAAACCTAGTTCAAAACCTACTTCCGGTTAACCGATTTTCTTAAGACACGAAATATTGGCAACATATTTAGTTCTTTAGATGACACAATGACTTGTGTTATTTAGATGACAGAATTATATAATACACTTAAATTGCATTGGAGGAAAACATGTTAACAAAAAAATCTTGAAGATAAGCGTTAAGCAAGATATCTTTTTCTTAGGCTTAAGTAATTGAATTTAGTTTCTCTAAAACTAAACAACAGAACTAGATGTTGTCTACTACATAAAAATTACTAAAATAAGAGTTAGTTAGAGATGTCTATCTATTTAACGAAAAAGGGAATGTTTAATTTAATTTAATTAAGGACATACGGTTGGGACATTTGGAAAGAATGGAGAGAGTGGCCTCCCTGGAAGGGTTAGAAGAAGAGGAGGGCCGAGTCTTAGATGTTGGATAAGGCGGAGTCCGATTTGAGAAGCATTGGAGTGAGAAAGTGGAGGAGGATTGCGGAAGTGAGAGAGGAGTGGCAGCGAGTGGTTGGAGGAGGTCAAGGTCCTGTGAGGACTGTACAGCCAAGAAAGAAATACTTTTTTCTTGGTTTGAAAATTTCTTATTAAAATACAGGTTCACAAGTAGCATTTAGTTTTTTACATAATTCGTAAATTTATTAATTTATAAATAGTAAACTCCGTAAATAGTAAACTTACTAGTTTAGCATGAGGAAGTAAGGCGTGAGCACGCTTAGGTACAAGTTCTCCATCAAAATATGTAGCTGATTTTTCAAATAAATATTGGGCAGTGGTATTTTTAACAAGTGGAAAGAAATCCATATACCTGTAAACAAAATGAAATTATCTTACATATTATCCTCAATTTGACACTTTGACAATTATTCTTCCTTTTTTTTTACACAAAAAACTTGATTGAAGCAATATACTTACCAAGAAAGTCCTCGATAATAATTTCTCCCATTGAAAAACTGAATCTCTTCGAAGGTTTCCGGACTCGGTATATTACTAGAAATATTTGGATGAATGGAAAGAAATGTATATAGGGCAGTGGTTCCAGTTTTCTGTGGACCGATCACCAAAAATCTAGGCAATTGTTCGCAGGTTTTATTGTGTGACCAAATTTTCTTATGTCTTGGATCATGACATGGATTCTGATAAAAAAAATACATAATTCTCATTAGAAAAAAAAACTGGCTACTTAAGGAAATGTTGGTTTCAATGCGACAAACAGTTTATTTTGTTAACTAATTATTTTTTCGGTAAAGAATTAAAAAATTACTAACTCCCCAAACTGGATCCGCTTCTTCTGGATATAGCGAAAAATACTTTTCAGCTAGTACATGTGGTGGTGCACTGCTCAATTTTAGATTAGTCCAACAACGAAGGAACTTTATTACCGATTCAAATGTATATAGCGCTAGCCTATCATTACCATAATTGGACATATGACTCATAAATATATTTATCTGTAAAGTAAAAAAATAAAATAAAATAATTTCACACAATGGTAAAGAAAGTTGTAATAATAATTTAATGTTCAGGGAAAAAATTAAAAAACTAACAGGATTATAGACGAATGTTTGAAAGAGTTCTCCACCTTGAATTGACTCATCCAGCTTTTCTCGGCCACCTGGGTATCTGCTTATTAGTATTGTATGCGTGAACAGTCCACACGTTTGTCGAGGAAGCACCTATCACAAACGTCACTATCAATTATATACGTTACAAATAAACAACTAAAATATGTATAACGTACAACCATAGCCCAAAATTCATAAAATGCTAGATTTAAAAAAAATTGCGAAAAAAGAAAAAAAAATCTGGTATTTTATCCGTCGTAGCCTGCATTTTCACATTGGTCCTGACCGGTTTCGGATTTTCATCCATCATCAGAGCTAATTCACCAAGATGGATGAAAATCCGAAACCTGTCAGGAACAATATAAATATGCACGCTGCGACGGATAAAGTACCAGATGTTATCCAGCCTTGCGGACCCATCCACATATTCAACAAAGGAAAAAAAAATCTGAAATTTTTTTCAGCCTCGCATGCTTCTTTTTACTGGTTCTGGTAGGTCTCGGACTTTCATTCAACTCACTTCATAAAGTTATAGAAGTTGTCTTCAATTGCAAATTTCTGTCATAAACTCCTCTCAACTCAACCATATTATATTCAAGATAAAAAAAAACGCATTAAAGTTGCACTTCTGGATTTCAGCATATTTGTACTTAAATTTTGGCAGATTCGGTGGTAGTACCTAAACGGAATACAAAGTTTGATCTTCCTGCAATTTTTCGTCCTTTCAGATAAGTTGCTTACATCATATATACCATTCACTACAAACTTTTTTTCTTACACAAGGGTAATTCCAGTGAAAACTCATTTCTGAAGATTTGACACGTCATTTTTCTTCCTCTGACAGCAATGAGAGAAAAAATGAACATGTTGGTTTCTGGAGAATTTCAAGTGCAGCCTAAGGCAGCAGGCGGTTAAAGGTCATATATATTATTGTAATATTTACACAAATAAAATGGGTAAGAACTAATGAAGAGCGAAAATTAATTAGCATCTGTTTTGTTTAGGAGTCACATTTGTAACCTCAATAAATTCAATGCTAAGAATAGACAAAACAGCAATTACGTTCCATACTTCTAATCATTTAGTTATCATCCTGTCTCTAATATTTTTAAGGAAAAAAAACAATAAAAAATAAGTGTGAAATGTTTTTAATAGGCAGTCAGAAACACTAAAATCGTGTAGACCGGTCGTATATTTGTCCATACTTACCTAAGAAATCTTTGGACTGGTTTGACGTAACATATTTCAGACTTACTAGGCTTGAAATGACCTATTCTTTAATATTAATTAATATAAATGCTTTAACTGCAGTGCAATTTTTGTGACTCATGTAACTTTATATTACTTTTAAAACAGTAAATAGTATAAAAAAAGGACAGAATAAAATAGAAATCAACAATCATTAACTCATTTCCGAAGATTACAAATATTTTCATGAAAAAAATTGCATTAGAAATTGGTAAATATATATTTACAATGAAAATTCTTAAGGATTCCATGAGACAAGCTCTTCTAAGATGATTTTTATATTTAAACTTTCAACAGATTATTACCATTATATTCCTATGGATAAAACCTCTGCGCAAACGTGCCGGCCTAAGATGTGGATATTCTTCTGTTGATGTGACTTTGATGTTCCACACTTTTTTCCAGGCAGAATATAATGGTTCATGTACCGGGTATACACCAGAATGATGGGGTGCCACGGAATAACCACTATTTGTTGGAATCCCATGCTCCTAAGAAAGTAAACATAGTAAAATATGTTACAAAGATTTATAGGATTCTTCTAGATTTTAAAAAAATTATAAAATGTATTATTTGACGTTTGCATCATAACTTCTTAAAACTAGTTAATTTATATTATAAGGAATTGACCCTCGTGGTTTCTCTCTTTGGGAACATGAAGCACGCGGTGTAAATACATTGCAAAGTTCGAGCGTTGAAATTTTCTCAACATAATTATCTTGTTTTAAGTAGTTTATGACGCAAAGGTCACATTGGTAATAAATAGGTTTATATTCTGTGAACATTTTATAACAAAATAAATAATTAAATTTGATAGAAATTAATCAGTTTTTATAAGAACGTAGAGTAGTGAATTTGCAAGAAATGGAATGCTTCGGTCTGAAAAAGTCACCGTCGTTCTTCAAGTGGATGTCCTCGGAGAACTAACATACCTTATGAGGGGGAGGTTACGCTTTTTGCTACTACTGGATTGTTCGATAAACGATTAAAAACAAAAGGTTGGGTTTACACAACTAGAGAACATCACAGTTTATCCTGCAGTTTTGTGATAATATTTTTCACAAGCGAATGTCCGAAACCGGTTGATGACCACGAAATGAAACTGGCTATCAAGGGTAAAAAAATCTGGGATAAAAGGGTGTCCTTGCTAACTGTTTACCGACATTTAGCATAGTTTGGAATGCCTTGCTGTTGACAAGAAGCATCTACCACTGTGTCTCATAGTGCCAATGAAGCCCAACTCTTCCCTTCAGCTTCTTTACTGTGTTTGTCTAAACTATGTCCTTAAAATGTCCTTAAAAGGAGATTGCAACTTTTGTTTGAACCCCTTCTTGGGGCGGGCGTAGGTAAGCGTATTTTCTTCTTGATCTTTCCGAAATCCTTTCTTGGCAAGTCCGTCTGCTTGTTCATTCCCATGCAAATCACAATGACTGGAAATCCATTGCAGACTAATTTTCACGTTTTTGTTCATCAGAATTTGCAGTAGTGCGTGACATTTTCTGGCATCGCAGATGTGTTATTGAGTTCGCAGATCTGAGTTCGCCATTGCTAATATTGCTGCTTTGGAATCAATTAGTTGCACAACCTTCTTATCCCCTCTCTTTTCTACCTCTTGGAGACAATCAAAATGGCTCTCACTTCTTCCAAATTTGATGCTAGTTGGCTGACAGTTTGTGAAATTTGGAAGCAAGTGGAATAGATTCCCACATCGGCATTTCTTCTTGCACCTTCTGCAGATCCACCGGTATACACATGTAGCCATGGGGAGGAGGATATCTTTCAGCTAAGGTCTCCAACGCGAAAAGTTTCTGTTCTTGCAGGACAAGTCTTTCTTACTTATCTCATTTATCAGTGCCAAATGAAAGTCAACACGCCTATGGCAAAATTTCCAAAAAGGGCTGACGTTTATTAAAGTTAGTCCGTGTACCTGAGCAATGTGTTAAGTAATTTCTACAATGGTGACTTGTGTTTTAAGTCTAGCAGTTGCAGGAGTGTAATTTTTCCAAAAACTAACATTTAGTCTCTCAATCCTCTCCATAATGTTCACAGCTGCAATTTCCCGTCTTACGCTTATTGGTTCTGCTCAGGCTTGAGTTGCATTGCAGTGATAGGTGTAAACTTGGAGAGCAGTAATAATCCTTAATGCTCCATTAGTATTCTTTCTAACGAGTTGCATGCAGAGCTTGTGATTAATAGCTCCCCTCCTTATTCTATAACAGGTCTAGAATAGGATTTATATGCTAGCATCAAAACGCCAAAACTCCACTTGATCTAGTGAGTCGGTTGAGAAGCCTTGTTCTTTTCTTTATCTGCAAGGCATGTTTGGCCTAGCTCAGTTTATTATCCTGAACCACTCCTAGGTAGGCTGCGGATTCCAATCGTTTCAGTGGATTCCCGCCAAATTTTAAGGAGATCTGGTATGATTTGGTAGAAAGAGAAAGGAGTTGGTATTCAGTCTTCGAGGGGTTCACAGCCCATTCATTCTTAACAGCCCAAGTTCGGAGATTTTCTAGTGCAATGTTCAGAATTCTTGCAGTGAGCATATGCTACTACTCGTTGCTCAGAGGACAAGATCGAGCTTTAATTTCAGGGATAGATTCTAAGGATTTAGTAACATCATCTATCATTATACAAAACAATATTGGGCTGAGCACAGACCCTTGTGGCAATCCTTATTTGGTTTGCCTACAACCGGATGTAGAATTATTGTTCCTAACTCTAATAAATCTTTGAGATAGGAACAGCGCAATAAATCTGAGGAGATTTCCATGGAGTCAAGAAAAGTAATTTTCTCTGTTAGTTTTTCCTCCATATCCTGTCAAAAGCCGTCTTGAAATCACAAAGACTGCCAAAGAGTTCTGCTTCCTGTGGTACCTGTCTTTAATTTCCTGAGGAAAATCGGAACTCCAGTTTGAGAGTTGATATAAGAATGTTTCTTTAGACAAATTTTCAGCCTTCTTTGCACCATTCTTTCCATAAGCCGGCAAAAGGCACTGTTAGTGTGATGGGTCTAAAAACTTCCCCAAAGCTTCCACTTTTCCCTGTTTTATAAGAATGGATACAACTTCTCCTTTTTTCCATTCCAGTGGGATGCTGTTCTCCAGACTTGATTTATAAACTTCAAAATAACACCTCTAGGAAGGGAAGGGAATAGCTAAGTAGTTAGCGTACTGGACCCCCACGCGGAGGACCCAGGTTCGAGTCCAGGTGTGCTGCCCTTAGATTTTTTCTTCCTAGAAACCTCTACAGCTCACTGTCCGGTGATGGACAGTGTTGTCTATAACGAGAGAACACTGTCCGGAGGCCAGCAGTGCACTGAGACATAAATTTAAAAAAAAAACAAAAAAAAACTCTAGGTTTGATACCTAAATGAACGAGGAATCAATCTGGTAGTAGATTATCAGGGCCGGCACTTTTCTCATATTTGGTATTTTAATGGCCGTATTTAGTTCTGGTTCATTAAAATCTTTGTTTAAAAGATCTTCTTCTTCTTTATTTAAGCAAACAGCAGGAGGCATGGTGGTCGGCTTACCATTTTCTTTCTCAGGATTGTAAGTATTGACCTTGCAGTAATGGTTGCAGAACTGTTTGGCCATATCTCTCTCGTTGAAGATTAATTTATTTCCCACTTGTAGAGACTTCTTTTAAACAGCTTTTCATTATTTAGTTTGGACAAGAAGCTGTGGGCTTTAGAGCCGTCTTTTCGGAAATCCAGTTTTTCTAAAAAAAATCTATATAGTTCTTTTAGCCTGAATTATATTTCTTCGGAGGATAGCGGATTTCTGCTTGAGAGCAATTCTGTTCTCTAGGCTTCCATTTCTTTCTAACTCCCTTCTTGCAACATCATGCTCTATTTTCAGGCTTTGGAGAAAATCATTCCAGTATATAGTATATTTTCTAACACATCCCGTGGGAATTGCCTTATGCGCACATTTCACAATAATAGCACAGATTTTGCCAGGGTTAGCCTCAATTAGAAATTCAGTCAGTAAAACAACGGCGGCTTTCGCATAAAGCTTCCAAACTGATTTTCGTAAGTTCCATCGCATTTTTTGGGTGTTAATTTTGTAGGAAGTATCTGATGTCCAAAGCCCCTGGTGCGTGAAGAACTTCATATTCGATCCCTTGTGCTTGAGCTGTTGTACAATTAACACGTCAGATGCGATAAGTGGCCGGGGAGGAAATGCGATAATTGGAGAGGAAAGTTGGAGAATGGGTAGAATTTTTAATGAATAGTGGCCTCATTTGAATTTATGAAATCCTCCCAAATGTTACCAACCGCGTCTGTGCTATTGTAGCCTCAGAGAGTAGAGGGAGCATTGAGATCTCCACACAAGATACATTTGGGGCCTCAGATTGTTTCAAGACGCTACAAATTTGTTTATTAGTCGGGGGGTTGTACGCCACAAGCACGCGTCTATGAATACCCAAATTCCAAACTTCTAGTTGTGCCACTTCAACCTTGAATTCCTTAGTCATCTCTTTTCTCTCATGGAAGTTTATAACAAGGAACTGTTTGGCAGCTACAATAATACTGGAAGAGTGGCGGATCGTAGTAATGATACGTTTGGTACCCGTGATGCAAAAAAAATTCTAGGTTCTCTGCTGCTGCACCTGCTTCCACTATGCCGTAGATATCTACATCAATTTCTGAAATAAATTTTTTTATTTCTACGAACTTATCATTTGTTAGTCCACCCGCATTCCAAAAATAAAATTCGAAGTAGGGAATCTTCGGGGCCTTGAAATGGCAGTTTCTAGCAGACCTATTTAGAATTGTCGGTCTTAGCACGGTATCGCTGTTACAATATTGTTCGGCTGCTTCTCTCTAGGCGACAGTGTCAGCCGCTTAGTAAAAACAAGAGGCACCACGGGTAGGCGACTGACATCACCCCCAAAAAATGCCTCAAACTCGAATCTTATTCGGGGGATCCGCCCCAAGAGCGATCGCACTGAAGAAATAAAAAATCTTGTGTGAAACACTCACATGACTTTCTCTTATTGCACTTTATATAATTGTAATTGACAAATTTTAAGTTAGTGTACCAAATTTAATGAAATTCGTAGGTTATTTTAGGGAGCAAATCGGGAAAAATGAAAAATTTGTACCATGAAAACGTACTTCCGGTTTACTAATTTTCTTGAAACTAGGAATTTTGGCAATCTATTCATTTCTAATTAATTTTGTTTAGATGGTAGAATTGTATAATCAACTATGATAGCAGTTTAGACACCCCTGCCCCCAAATGTCGCCTTAAATGACTTTCCCCGGAGAGATGTTACAAATAAAAGTTGTAGCTCTTTGCACGTGTAGTTTACATAATTAGTTTAAAGAAAATGGTTGGAGCCGTTTTAGAGAAAATAGCAGAAAGCTGAAAAATACTAGTAAAAACCACTTCCGGTTATCCGATTTTCTTCAAACTCGGAATTTCAAGAACATATTTAATTCTAGTTAATATTATTTAGGTGATAGAATTGGGTAATAAACTGTAATAGCACTTCAAAGCAAAATCTAACCCCACCTTTCCTCTAAAAGTGACAAATGAATTTTACCGGAGGAATGTTTCAAATTAAGTTGTAGCTCTTTGTATGTGTAGTTGATATATAAAGTTTAAAGAAAATCGTTGAAGCCTTTTTGAGGAAATAACTGAAACTGAAAAAAAAACATTCAGTAAAGTGATTTTTACGAAAAGCTCACTTTCAGATCTCTTGGTGGCACTTTACTGAAATATTGTTTAAACATTCTGCGATTTTTCGTCACACACACCAATTCCTAAAAACCACTTTTTTGGACTCAGGGAACCTCAAAACGGATATTTCTGGTGACAACTCGATATCGAAAATTTGACACGATTACACTATTTCGCTAAATTCTATTTAATCTTCATTATTCAGGTTATACCCTGATGGTCCTCCGAATTGGAAATTGACACCTGGCCTCATGGAAAAGGACATGGTGCTCGCTGTCAGGCTACAGAGCCCGTCCGTTTAGCGTGTAAGCTCGAGCATGCTGGCTTGGTGTATTTTCTCCATTGCGACGCTACCACAATTGCTTCCGACTGGACTATAGATAGCATCAAGCCTATTCTGCTCTAAGCTCTGTGCGGCGCGTTTAAAAATAAAACTGTATTGTGGATACTGGAAGGTCAAGACCTTAATAAATATAGATTTCCTTGTTTGTTAACTCTTGATGGTGTTTTTCTGTTACCCCCCGGGTCTTCATTTCAGGTTCTTACTTTTGGACGTTAACCTTTCCGCACAAATATAATAACGCTTCTTCTCATTATAATTTATTTGTTTAATTGCACTAATAATTATTAGTTCGATTCCTTCTTTTATGTTGTTGCGAGAAACTAGATTTTGATTGAATTAGCTCATGCCTAGATTTCCATCTTTATAGTATTTGGAGCAGTTTCTTTTGAATGTAAGGTTTAGTAGTAGCAGTAGTAAGATGCTGTGGCTATCCGGTAGCAGTGTGATAGTAGTTTTTTTGGTGTATAGATGGGATTGGTTGTCCAAACTCCTATTTTGGAATATGTTGTGAACCCTGTTCAAACATCATTTGGGGCGCCCCTCCTGTATTTCAATTTTTCGGACAGTTAAGTGTTTTTCTTTGTTATTTCATTTTTATCGTGATTATTATATTTATCTAGTTTCAGTATTCATTTGGTAGTGCTCGTCCCCTTTTAATTCTAATTTCAACTCTAATTCTGAAATGCAGTTTTTTATTTCTAATAACGAACATTATGAATACTATTGTATTATAATATTAAATACTATGTATGAATCTGGTGTCTGGATAAAGAAAAAAATGTATTTAAATAATTCTATAAAATGTAATCAACGTTGGTTTAATGAGGAATGCTATCTAGCTAAGAGAAATGTCAACAGGTTGTATAAAATTTGTCGCAAATCATTGTTAATAATCATGAGGAACTATGTGAATACCAGCAAGCTACAAATTTTTATAAAATATTAATAAATAATGTTGACTTCTTATTATGAAGATATGAAAATAAAATTAAGAAATTTTAAAAATCCGTCAGAATTCTGGCTAACCTTAAAACAGTTCGATAAAAAACCCTATATGAAATGTCTTTTATCCCTGACTGTGAGGGGGAAACTTTTTATTGCAACATTCTTCCCCCAAAACTCAATAATAAACAAACGTTTTTAAGTTTTTATCATCCTGAATTGGACGATGAGATCACTTTAGATGAACTATTACTCAGTTAAAAAAAGTAAAAATGGTAAAGCCCCCGACTTAGATCTTATTCCCAGTGAATGCTACAAAAACTTAAATCACCTATTAATCTTGTTTAACATGTAACAGCAACCAAAGAGAGTAAAGAGCAAAACCCAAAAAACCCACACTCTCGGACTGGAGTGGGAGAAACTGTATAAATATAGCGACGGACAGTCCATAAAAACACAGTTGAATTCAGTTCAATACATCCAATTACTACGAGTCATTTTCATACCACTCTACCTTAAATCATTTCTCTATTGTAAAGTCCAGGCAGTGTGTATCTCTTAATTAATATATTAGTTAACCAGTGTTAACCAAGTCTTCCTCTTATATCATCAACCAGACCTAAATTCTCTCCACCTAACACATCCATTATAAACAATATTTTGAATACAGAAAATTTTCCGAAGTAATGGTCTTCAATAAAGTTGAGATTAATTAATAAAAATGGTGATCCCTCAGACCCGTACAATTAATTATAGAGGTATTGCCATGTTCAACTTATGAGTAAACTTTTTACTTACCTACTGTACAACAGGTTGAATAATTGAATAGAATCCAAGGGTATCATCCCGGAGGAGCAAATGGCTTTAGGAGGGAAAGAGATTGTAGTAACAATATTTTGACTCTTTCTTCTGCAATTAATATACACCTGAGACTAAGTAAAAGGAAAGTATTTGCCACTTTTGTAATTTCAAAAGAGCTTTTGACTCTACCACATACGACCAACTGTGGCATAAATTATATGGGGCAGCATCAGCGGTAAATGTTTACGACTTGTGATGAATCTGTATGATTTGGCCTCTTTTAGAATTTTTGATAATTTTAACGTTTCTAAAGAAATAGCTGTCACTGAAAGTGTGTTACAGGGAGAAATATTGAGCCCTCTCCTCTTCTCAATACATATTACTGGTAAGTCATTTTGAGAGGTTTGATCTTAAGAGATTGGATATAGCTGGAGAAAAAGTTCTCCAATGTTTGTGACATGGTTATACTCTCATATTCTTCGACCAGAACTTGATAAACTTTCTACTTATTGTAAAGAACACTCCTTACAAGTAAATGCCAGTGTTGGGTCGGTGTGTGCGTGCCTTACTACGTACCATATTCCCCCACGCGCGCGGCGCGCCCGCCCTAGAATCACTAAGCCCTTCTTTCCCGACCACTTTCCTCCCTTTTTTTTGTCCCTTCGGTTACATCTGTTATTGCATCATCATGCCAGATGTTTTCCCTCTCTATTTTTTGCCCTTTCCGCCTTCCGCTCATCTATTCATTCATTCTTCTTCTGAGACGAGTTCTGTCCGCATCTGTGTGCTTAACACTTATATACTCGTATTTCGCCTTGCAATTGCAATATGCGCCTTTGGAATTGTCTGGCATTTTATTCGCGCCTTCGCCGTGCGTCTTCATTCCGCATCATCAACTTACGATTCTACCTTCCGCGCCCAGTTGTTGCGCCACCATTCGCCGATTACATAGCAGCAATCAACGCCGCTGTCAAACACTCTCATCTCACTTCTTCTACGCCCCATTCCTTATCTCCTTACTCCTCTGTCCCCACTCACTCCTCCACACACACACACACACACACACACACACGTACACACCACATCTTCCTCGACCGTCCACCTATCGCCTCAGCTTCGCTGCTTGCGCATTCAGCATCACCACTGTCAAGATAAGTCGTAACTTCTTCTTTTACATTTCTTTTTTCTTTAATTTTATTTATTGTTTATTTTTTTGTATTTAATTTCTTGGCGTACGTTCTCCACCTCGCCGCGCAGACAGCCAGAAAAACTAAAATTGTTATTATTCATAAAAGAAGAACTCTTGATAATATAAAAAAGATTAATTATGAAAAGTTTGAAATTGAAATCTATAAGTTATATGTCTATTTAGGTTTTCCGTTCACTACTTCAGGAAAATTTAGGCAAGCTTGTTTTGCTTCTCTAGCCAGGAGCGCTGTCGCTAACTCTAGAGTATTTTCATTGTAATGTGGATCAAAATCTGATTCTTGCCACACTAAATGCCAGATATATGATCTTTAAGTGAAAGTGTTCTCTTATATATGTCGGAAATATGGGCCGGTCAATATAAACATAGCTGAAAGTGGGCAGTTAAAATTTTTCAAATATCTATTAAGTCTTTGAATAACTACTCCGGATTGTTTTGTTAGGATAGAAGCGGACACACTCATATGATCGCAAAATTTTTAAAAGAATTTTAGGGTGGTAGTGTAAGCTCCTAAGGATGTTTGACAATCAACTTCGCAAGCAATGCAATAAAAGGTTATTACAAATTATAGACCTCAAGAATGTATCGTTTAATTGGGCGCTTGAATTGAAGGAGATGCTTTGCTCAGTTGGCGATAAACATATCTGGGATAGCCAAAATTCTGAAATCGTATCATGTAACATTAACAGCTTAGTTGAAACTATGAAAAATCATTGTATGATAAAGATAGTAAACGGATTTGCCCTTTCCGCCTTCCGCTCATCTATTCATTCATTCTTCTTCTGAGACGAAGAAGGTATGAGAGGTATTTAAATGCTAGATACAATTCATCTTTCCGAAATATTAGTAATCTTGGAAGTGAAGATTATCTGCATTGCAATGTGCATTTTGTTTAGATCAGACTGATGTCAAAATTAAGACTTGCATGTTATAAACTGGCAAGAATTATTATTAAAGGAGACAAAATCCAATTTAGGCAGGATTTGCATTGCACATGTTGTGATTTATCGACACCTGATACCTAATTCACTTTTTTGTTGACTGTCCCTCTTTCCTAACTTACAGAAAACTTTAGTTAAATGAAAGCAGCCGTGATAATTTCGAATGTCTTTTATCAAATCTCGATATTCATGATATATTTATTTTTTATTAAAGCTATCTCATTCAGAAAGTCCCCCTCTCAATAAATTGTGCATATTATTTTTACATCACATAATTGGTAAGGATTTCATCTAATTTATTGCCACCAATAAGTTCTTTTTGAATTTCTCTGTGTTTAATACAGATATACTTGTATATGTATACATATATAATGTAAATGATGTATTTTCTGTTTGTTTTTATTTTATTTTATTTCTATTTTTTAACTTTTGTTTTTGTAAGTTTTTATTTTTATTGTAATTACTGTTTAATTGTATGCCCCACTATTTGCTATGGATTATATCCCAGAAACAAAAATGAGTAATAATAATAATATTTTGTGATTATTAGTATTCTAAAAGATTGTTTTTCTTTGCTTTAATGATACCCATTTTGATTAGTCAAAAAACCGAAACTAGCTTAAATGGAAGTAGGTATGATTATATCAACTTAGCTACTATATAATTATAAAGATATCCTTAGCTACTTATACAGTGCTCTTTCTATACTTTGTGGACTGCGCCCCATACATAAAATTAATATAATGAATAGCTAGTAACTCCAGATCTAAGAAAAGTTTGGAACTAAATATTATAAATTCCTTGGAAAAAATTTTATGGGTGTTTTACATCAATTGTATTTTGTTCCATTAGTACAAACGGCCAAAAACAAAATGGAGGATCTTACATTTTTGCCTAGTTCTCTTTTGCTTTCTTTTTCAACGAAGGAATGAAAATGCTGAATTTTGTCTTTATAGCTCACATTATATAAAATCGTAAATATTATGTTCGAAATTCCTTGATTTTTTGCATTTTTTATAAAAAAAAAAATTATTACACAATTCGATAATTTATAAACACAATTCTTCCAGAGGGAAAATTGGGAAGAAAATTCTACACTAGATTTTTCATAGAAATAATTAGCTATAAATAATTAGCCAATCACAGTGTAGACCAGTTAGGCCAATCAGAAATTTAGAATTATCATGTGGACCACCATATTTCATACCTTCTGTTCTACACAGTGATTGGCTTATTATGTCTATAAAAAATCTAGTTTAGAATTTTTTTACTAACTTTCTCTTCAAATATTTCTCTTGTAAATATTTTATAAATGATCAAATTATGCAATAAAAAATTTTTATGAAAAAAAGCAAAAAATCAAGTTATTTCTATCATAATATTTACTTTTTATATAATTAATGGGAACTATAAAGAAAAAATTCAGAATTTTCATTCCATTTTTGAAAAAGAAGAAAAAGAGAATTAGGCGGAAATGCGATCCAATGTAAGTCCGCCATTTTGTATTTGGCCGTTCATACTAGAGGGAGAAAATAAAATTGATGTTAAACTTTCTCAAAGGAATTCACAATTTTCGGTTAAAAAACGTTTCTTTGACCTGGAGTTTGTAGGTATTTATTATATTGTCCTTAATTTTTGTAGGTGGTGCAGTCCATAAAGTACTGAAAGAGTACTTTAAAGCTGGAAATCTGGGCAAGAACTAATTCAATCAAAATCTATTTCTCGCAACAACTAAAAAAAGGATTCGAAAACTAATTATTAGTGCAATTAAACAAATAAATTATGGAAAGTAGAAGCGAAAATGTAGAGACATTGTATATATCCAATTATTGGTTAGTAACAAGAAATAAAATTGGGAAATAAATAAAAATTAAATTGGATGGACTTGAAACTCCTTTAAGTAAACATAAAATTAATTGGAGAAACTAAACTTATTTAATAAAATGACTTTTTTGAGGAAACCATACACACACTTCCCCAATCAAAACTTCTTTAAATGCACTTTCTCTGGAAAAGTTTCAAATAAAAGTGACAGCTCTCTGTATTCATAGTTAGAGTACCAAGTTTAAGAAATCCGTCGGTGTTTTTACGGTGAACAATACAGAAAAAACTGTTCAGTAAATAGGGACTTCCAGTCAACCGACTATCTTCAAATTCGGAATTTTGGGCAACATATTTACTTCTGATTAATATTATTTAGATACAGAATTGTGTTATAAACTGATCCAGCACTTTATAAGTAAACATAACACCACCCCTTCCCCAAAAGTCGCCTTAAATAAATTTTCCCAGAGAAATATTTCAAATAAAAATTGTAGCTGTT
This sequence comes from Triatoma infestans, assembly GCA_011037195.1. NCBI lineage: Eukaryota > Metazoa > Arthropoda > Insecta > Hemiptera > Reduviidae > Triatoma > Triatoma infestans. The sequence continues at coordinate 183,837 of JAAEAF010000759.1, forward strand.
AATATATATATCATTGAAATTTAATGTTTAAAGAAAATCGCAAAAGAGTGAAATTAACCATACAGTAAAGTGGTACTTCCGGTTGAGGAATTTTGACGACAACTTACTGTCGGATCCCATGGTGATAGCAAAACCGAATAATCAAGTTTTTAACTTTCAGCGATTTTTCGTTTTTGAACTATGATATTCACATCAAAACACACACACACACCATTTTCTAAAAACCACTTATTGGACTCAGGAAACCTCAATACCTATATTTCCGGTGAAAATTTCATATCGAAAATTTGACACGATTACAATACTTCCTCTACCAGCAGTTAGAGAAAGTAATAACTCCAAGTCAGTTCAACTCGTATACGAAACGCATCACTGTTCTGTATAGATGCACGCAAAAAATAACATACATAAACTACATTTCATTTAATAGTTAATTGTTAATTGATCCAATTGATGGTTTATTTTATGAATATACTTTAAGTGTATAATAACACCAATTCAAATTACCTGGAAAATTAAAAATGTTACTTACTTTGGCAAAATTTTTATTAAGCGCCATATCTTGTTCTAATTGCGTTTGATTCTCATAAAGGTGTGGTTGTTGGTGGTTCCACATATGACTGAACCACGTAAATTTATTTACATTTTCTGTTCAAAAATAAATAAATTAATAAATTTAATTTGCACAACCACCTTATATTTAAGTGATTTGTTAACATTTTATTAAAGCAATATAGTATCGAAATATATATATTTACCTAAAAGTAAATCATCACCAAGATTTTCTTCAGCAGTTCCATGATGAAAATATTTTCCAGAAAAACCTAAATTAAATTTAAAACCAGGTACTATACTTTGTATTTTCTCTTGTGTTTTCAAAAGTGCCTAGACCCAATGAAAATAAAAAAGAACAAATAATTAGAAATTTATATCATATTTGTGTTAAATGATATAATAAAAATAAAATCTAGAAGTATTTTGATTATAATCTATTATGCCTGTAGTACATTCAAGTAACAAATTCAAAACAGTCGGATGAAATAATAAAAATATGATTTGAAGCATTCTAACTTTTTTTTACTTAATTTTTCAAATTTATATTTACTAGCAAGTAAAAACAGAATAGTTAGAGGCTAAAGAAAATTGTGAGGAAAACATTCGATAAAGTGCTATTTCGCTAAAATGAAGGAAATATGTAGCTGACTTTTTTTTAATTCAGGATTTTTACAACATATTTATTATCCCTAATATTATTTAGGAGGCCGTACAATAAATGAAATGACAAAACTTTAAATGCAAAGTCACAGCTTCGCCATAACTACACTGAAATGAATTTTCTGGAACTATCTTTAAAATAAATATGCCAAACTAATGAATATCAGAATGTATACCAAATTTAAGAAAATCAGCGATACCTTTTCAATAAAAGTGTGAAAAACTAAAAAAGTTGTAAGATACAACGTTAATAATGGTTAACCAATTTAAACCAAAACTGGGTTGTCCGCATATATTTATCGCAAGCTAATATAAAAGTCAGAGAATTTAAAATATTACTTACCCTAACATCCTCACTCTTAAGCCGTGTACCACGCTCCCCAACAAATATATCGTCTACATCGACCAGAATATACCTATTTAGAGACACAGACAGTTGGCCATGCGATAAATAAGATAAAGAATCGAGAAAAAGTAAACGATGCAGCCAAAATCGTAGGCCGGACCCAAATAGTACCCTTTGAATGCTATCAAAGCCGCCATGGTCCTGCAATGTTAGAAATATATTTAAAAGTTACATAAGCAAATTTTTTTTTCTCTGTGAGTGGTAAATTTTCTTTTCGTTAAAAAATACCTGTATTACGGTAACCAGAGGCGTTCTGGTAGTCTCTTGATCTTGCGGTTCAGTCCAATCATGACTGTTATTATTGGCCCACGCTAATGGTTCGTAAGTAGAATGATTGGCTGTAAACACTGTCCAGTCCTCTCCAGGCAAAGCCCCCCAAGCCGTTTCTCCCGCTCGTGTAAGCCGCAAAATTGGCGAACCAGGATTCAACGTTGCATCCTGAAATATTAATGAACATCAAGCTAACAATTTATTAATAAAAATAAAGTAGCACAAAAGCTTTTTGTTTAAATATATATTTTACTTTATTAACCTTTAAACGAAGATTAGTGTGTATAAATAATGGAAGCCCCCGTAATTGTGAACCAATCAGGCGTTCTTCAGTGCCCAATAAGAAGCCAATAATCCCAACACTATACTCTCGACAGTATTTATCCATAAGTTCACGATTCCATTTATCCATCTGAAGATATTTGTGCAGATTTTCAAATACTATTACACCATATTTTCCCTTATCCAAATTGGTCAGTACTGGCAATGATTTACTAGCTACTTCCACTTTGTACCTGCAATTTAAATATAATAATAATATTAGCGAAATGCCAGCAGAATTTATATGTTAACAAATGATCATAATGAGGAAGCACTAATTGCTGTTATTAGTAAGTGGGTCACCTGATCGATTATGACATTAAGAAGTAATTGGATAAATAGCATCATTCTGTAGTCCATACAATTTGCAAATAATAAATGCAGTCAAGGTGGACAAATCAAGAAGTATTATTTTATTTCTAAATACTGACATACTATGTGTTTAATGCACAGATTTTTTTTGCAATAATTTAATTCAATTATTATTGAGAAAGAGACATTTTTGTTCCGTTTTGTGTGACTAAGAAGTATTTTTTTTCCTATAAAGAGTACTTGCCAATCATAATTATATAAATATTCTATTTTTAACAATGCCCCCTGAAAAATATGAATGTGAAGTCTTTATTTTAATATTTGTTGAACATTTTTTAATTAAATATGAGAATAAAATAGGTAAAATAAACCTAATTAATACTGATAAATTTAATATAACATTCAAGAACGTTGAAGGTAATCTTCCCATATATCCCACAACCATAACTAATCTAAATTTTTTTTTTAGAAAAACCTTTTAAATGAGTATTTCCACAATTCTCATTCAGTTGCCATAATCGCCTGCTTACTTGCGGGCAGACCTGTAATAGAGTATAACAATTGACAAATTTCTTACTAATCAAATTAATAACTATTTTTGCACTAACTTTATCCTGTTATACACCAGCAATTCTGTGATATCTCTGCCTAATCGTGAATACGTTGTCTCTACAAATACCAAAACTTTTGGATCTGTTCGAAGTCTTAGGCCGCCTATAGAGCGGTGATCGTGTACCGGAAGTCGGCCAACCATTCCGGACATCATCTGTTGGCACATAATTGAGGGTTCTGGTCTCCATTCTCTTCTGATTAATCTGTGCAAAAGATATCAATTTAAAGGCGTTCATTTTTTTTTAATTTCACAAAAACATAAATATCTGAAAAACAATATCTACAGGATACCTGGAAAATGGGTAGCTAAGATAGATGATGGAATAAGTGATGGAGAAGAATGATAGAATAAGAAGAGCTGCTACACATCTCTTGACTGTCAACTGTTTGGGGAGACGATGCCTCCTAAGTACACTGACTTTGAGAGGCGGCAAAGACCTCTCGCCACTAATCAGGTACTCCCTCTCCAACATGCCACCACCTCTAGCCCCGCCACCAACATGGCTCTCTACATTGTTTTTCAACAGCACCACCTAATTATAAAAAAAAAAAAATTTTGAGTACTATAAAATCGAAAATAGTAAACATGCTTAATAAGTAAATGTTTGCGAGTCTTTGAAGCACCCTACTTCAATAAATGACAAGGATCTACAAGTCCAATTCTTACAGATGAAATATCGTTAAATTGAAGATATCTGCAAAGGTGAATCGCTGCTGGCTTTCAAACGTCAACCTCTTCGCCACTTCGTTCCTTTTAGATTTCAATATATCCTGATTTATTGTAATATTTCTGACTTCCCAATTATTATAGCGAACATACAAATGCTATTGTCAAAAATTATTGACTCTAAGCGATTTAACCTTAATCTTGACTATAAAAAATCTGATGTGAATCACTCACACGACTTTCTGTTACAATACAATTACAGACAAATGACATTTTCTTTAAACTTCAAATTTTGCTCATTTGACCTAACATAAATATAGAAGTGGTGGGGTGACACGTACCAACATACTAACCCAAGTAAGTAGGGAAGTGAAAAGCGCGCTAATAACAGACAATTAAATTCCATACATTTGAGGTACAATTTAAGGCTATGAATTACGCTAAACTATCTAAAACATCAGAGATATTTTCCGTGATAGCCTGCTTCTTTTTGAGGTAATCGACCGGTTTCGGGCGTTCGCCCAACTTCAGGATGCGTTTGTCAAACAGTGTGATGTCACGGGAAATATCTCTGATGCTTTCCAGCTCTGCTCAACCACAACAACTATCTAAAATCAATTTGTACTGTAAAAATATTTCAAATAAAAGTGAAGTGCAGTTTAGCATCCCACGTTTAAAGGAAATCGTTGAGTCGTTTTGCAGATAATTCCAAAAAACTCGAAAACATATTCTGTAAAGCAGCACTTCCGGTTAGCCGATTTTCTTCAAATTTGGAATTATAGCAATGCTTCTAATTTATAATAATATTATCCATGTTTAAAGAAAATCGTTGCAGCTATTTTCGAGAAAATCGCAAAAAACTGAAAGATCCATTCAGTAAAGTTGCACTTCCGGTCAACCGATTTCCTTGAAACTCGGAATTTCGGCAACATATTTAATATTACTTAGACGACAGAATTGTATAATAAAGTGAAATAGCACTTTGGAGGAAAAATTTTTTTCGAACTCAGAGACCTCAAACCGGTGTATATTCGGTGAAAAATCGATATTCAAAATTTGATACGATCCCAATAATTTCTCTTACCAGCAGCTGGAGAAAGTAAAACACTCAACAGCGGTTACCAATAAACGAAAAGGCTGTTATCAGCCACCGAAATTCTTGCAAACATAAATGAATCCCGATAAGCGATAAAACAGTAATTACACCAGTGAAGAGCCGTTTGATAAGTGCTAGTTTTAAAGGATATGTCGTTATATATATTTATAAATATATAATATAACTTTTATTATATATATTATTATTCAGTAGTCCTCAAAACATGTAAACTCAATTTGAAAAATCTGACGTGACTGTATACTTCCTCTTACAGTTTTAATAAAAAAAACACACAGTTTTAATCATAAAAAGCAAATAAATCTGGTATTTTTTCCCCTAAATTACCTAGCTAAGTTCCATTTAACATGAATCTGGCGTTGAACACGAATCTCTTATTCCGAAACTAAATCAACCTTTCTTCTAGTTCCTGAAATGCAAAAGGTCACAGATTAATATAAATAATGCATGGGCGTTACACGACGTAAATTATCCAATCTAGTCTAATTAACTAAACAACATATCATCATTAAATGGTTTTCTTTTAAGTGGGCGAAACAAATCTTGAATTTACTGGCTTAGACAAACACACATACAAATTATTGATAAACACATTTAAGTGAAGAATTTAGCTGTTATATTTGAAATAATAAAATTAACATCTAAAATTAGCATATTATATGATTTGTCAAGATATACAATCTTGTTGTAAGTATTTAATGGTGGTAGCAAACTTTCTTATATTCACTCACACAAAAAGAGAATATAGTATACGCAGAAAATGCTTGGAAAACTTCTTAAACTACGTTAGTTTAAACTAAGTTGCTTGTTTTTATTACCCAGCAACATATCTGTAAGCAATAAAGTTATAGAAGTTGAGGTGGGTCAAGCAGGCATTGACAGCATCAATGGCCCATAATTTAACTCAATTTTCACTAAAATTCTATTTTAGGTCTATTCTAGTCTTCTCTGATCAATTCGTTCGCTTTCTCATTGCTCACATAACTTGCAGCATGATCTGGCCCAATGAGAGATTACCAGCTTAGAACAACTTGAGGCCGACTGACGACTAGGCAAATGCCATTTCATCAATTTACGGCTCATAAAAAAAATTTAAAGGCTCATGTCTCAGAGGAGATCAAAATACGCTTAGTGGTTAGAGAAGGAGAATTACATTTGTCTATTTGAAAACAAGTCCAGAACTGCGTCTATTGGTGAAAAAGAGTAATACTGACCAAAAATAAAAATTTCTCAAAAACAACTCTTAGTAGAAGGGAGTCCTGTGTAATGGGATCAATCGCCAGCAAAATTCGCCTCACATAAGCTGAATCAATAACGCTACTAGCAACACCACAAGGCGCCTCCAAGCGCTTGTCATTTACACATTAACCCTCTGCCGTTCACTACAATATATTGGCGAATGGGATTCAATTTCTCATTCAAAATCTCCTAGAAGCTGTCTCTTGCGGTAAGAGAAATTGAATAAAAACTGAGAGGCTTAACGACCAGTCAGTCACCGATAAACTTTAAAGAGTTAAGTTCAGTTAAATTAACTTCACCCTTGGAATGTACAGCAAGCTAGACACATTAGCTCAAAACTATTAGAACAAGCAAGAGTCCTAACAAGTAACATCACTCTCCAAGCGACTCACATCACAGCCAACACTACCATTCTTCATTTATCACGCTACCATCCCTCTTTCTTTGCTCGGTCATTCTACCCTCTACACACTCGAATACAAACGTTTAAATATGTGTGAGTTTAGTACAAGTTCGTGCGTTCTCAGTTTCACCATTCATCAATTCATAATCACACTGCTACTTTTGTAACTTACATTGCCTTCGCAGCCTCATAATAACTTCACTGTAGTTGCAAATAGGAATTTGGAATTGTATTTATTACAGGGGTATATGGGTTATGGGTTTATTTGACTGTTTATGAAGAATTACCTTCACCCAAAAATTTTCGTCACATTATCTACAATCACTCCTGTTATACATATCTGGTAATTTTATTTTCCAATTTTAATTATATGCTAAATATTAATTATTATGTAGATAAAACAAGTTATTATAATATAGTTAATAGTTTGAAAATACACTAATTTCAAAGGGGTATCGCACAGTAAATTTGCATACGGCTCGAGCAGTTGGCACTGCTGATGATGATGCTATGGATAACAATATTAGGTTTACTTGTTTATTAAAAGATGTATCTATTTTTTTAATTACAATATAACATCATCAAAATAACAATCCCTCGATTTAAACATTATAACAGCTGAAGGATACGTAATACAACAATGAGTCACATTGTAGTGTAAATAACTTACTTACTCTTTTGATCTTAAAACTTGACTTCTTACGAAGATATTCTCAATGGCGGCAAGCTTGTTGTGTATTCCATGGTGTGAAATCTAAAAAAAAGAATCAGGTAAGAAACACTCACACGACTTTCTTTCAACTCCAATTCTTATAGTTATAATGACAAACATCAAATTTTTATTTTATGTTAAAATATCAAGTTATACAATCGGAGAATCTAAGGTCAATAAAACGATTTTTTGAAAACTTCACCCCAAACCTCTTTTGATAGAATTTTCTTGGAAAAAAGTTTCAATCAAAAGTGATAGGTTTTTGTCTATCTATAATTAGTATACTAAGTTTAACGAATCCCTTGATGTCTTCATGGAGAATATCGTAGAAAACTGAAAAAAAATATTCAGAAAAAACGCACTTCCAGTCAATCCATTTGTTTCAAACTCGAAATTTTGGCAGCATATGCGATTCTAATTAGTATTATTCAGGTGAAGGAATCGTATAATGCCTGTTTATTTGTCTTCAACTTTAATCAATGGGAGAATCTAAACTTAATAAAATGACATTTTTGGAGCAAAGCATATCCTTCTCCCCTTCCCAAAACTCATTTAAATGAATTTCTCTGAAATACGATTCAAACAAAATTGATAATTATTACATTCATATTTTGTATTACAAATTTAATTGAATCCGTTGGTGTAATGTATGAAGAAAATCGGTGAAAACAGAAAAAAAGCTTCAGCAAAAACCCTTTCCAGTTTACCCGAATTTCTTCAAACTCGGAATTTTAGAAACCTATTGATTTCTCAATCTCACGGGAATTATAATACAATCAACCAAGATAGCACTTTAGAGGAAAACAACCCCCCCTCAAAAAAGTCCCCTTAAATAAATTCTCCCGAAGAAATGTTTCAAATAAAAGTGTAGCTCATTAATGTTAGTTGATATAACACGCTAAAAGAAAATTGAAAATCCATTCAGTAAAGTGGAACTTCCCGGTCTTGACTGATCTCCTTCAAAACGTTATTGTTGGGTCCCATGCTAGCACTTCAAGTTCAACCCATGCTAAATATCAAGTTTGAGCTTTCTGCGATTTTCGCATTTTGAGTTATGCTGGCCAGACAGCACACATATCACACAGAACAATACAGCACACATCTTACACAGATCAATTTCTAAAACAGTTCTAAGGACTTAGGGGACTTCAAAACGTATATTTTCGATGAAAACTCGATATCGAAAATCTGACACAATCGCAGTACTTGCTCTTTACAGTCTTAAGAGAAAGTAAATAGATTGAGATCTCCTGAGTCCCAAAAAGTGGTTTTTAGAATTGATCAGTATGTGAAGATGGTGGGCCAAAAACGGAAAATCAGATAGTTTAAACTTGATATTTAGTTTTTAACTTGGACAAATTCCGAGTTTGAAGAAAATTGGTTCACCGGAAGTGCAACTTTACTGAACACTTTTTTTTGCAACTTTCCCCATCAACATCCCCAACGAATTTCATTAAACTTGTTTTACTAACCATACACACAGACCTATCACTTTTGTATGAATTGCTTTTCCAAGTAAATTCATTTAAGGAAGGAGTAAGGTTACGCTTTCCTCAAAATAGAAGTTTTTATGTCATGTGAGGGTTTCACATCAGGGTTTTCCATTTTTACCCAGCGGCTTCACAACACATATTTAATGAAGCAAAAGGATCGTGAGTTTCGGTCTTTTTTTTGAAAAAATAAAAAAACTTAAATTCTTGCCAACGTTTCGACAAATACATTGCCTTTTTCAAGGCCTACAACATATATTACAATAGCAATATTACCAAAATTCCTATTGAATTGTTTTCCTCCCTACTCCTTCACTGTTGTAACTCTGGCTATTTTACTTATGACAATAAATTTTATAAACAGATTTTTGGCACGGCCATGGGTAGCAGTTTAGGACCCATATTAGCAGACATTTTTATGACTGAATTAATTGAAATTTCTTTGAAAAAACTTCATTTTAAAGTTCCCTTTTTCTTTAAATATGTTGATGACTGCCTTACTGCTATTCCCTTACAATACATAAATATAGTTCTTGAAAACTTCAACTCCTTTCACCAGCGCCTTAAATTCACTTATGAAATTGAAACTAACGAACAGATCAATTTTCTTGACTTAACAATCCTGCGCCACCACAATTCTTTAATTACAGATTGGTATGTTAAACCTATCAGATCGGACCGTTATTTACATTTTAATTCCTATCATCCCTATTCCCAAAAGATCAATTTCCTCAAAGCTTTCACAAAACGCGTCCTCACCCTTAGCCACTCTAAATTTCACGAAAAAAAACTAAATATCCTATCCAAACTTTTTCAGAACAATGGTTATCCGAAATCTTTATGTAAACAAATTTTTGAATTGCCTCATAACAATAGCATTTTGCCCCGTATTTCGGATAATAACCAAATCTCATCCTTGAATCCCAATTCCACATCTATTCCGAAATATATCTCCTTTCCTTATATGAGAAACCTATCAGAAAAAATATCCAAAGTCCTCAGACCATATAACATTATTCTAGCACATAAAACAACGAATACAATACGCAAACTGTTCACTAAATTAAAAGACCCTACGCCGACTGAATTACAATCAAATATTATTTACAAAATAAATTGCCAGCAATGTCCAGCCACGTATATTGGACAAACGAAACAATATTTAAAGAACAGGTTATACCAACACGACTATGACTGTAGAAAAAACAAACCTAACTCTGACAACATAACAGCACTCACTAAACACCATACTGAAAAAAGGCACGATTTTGATTTTTCTAACACCAGTATTTTGGCAACTGAACGTAATAGGAAAAAACTTAATTTTTTAGAAATGCTATATATAAAAAAAAAAATTCTATTAATTATAGGACAGATCCAACGGTCTCTCTTCAATTTATCACAACCTGATTTCCTAATCCCTGACCTTGTTTTTCCAAATAGACCCCTTTCTCCACTAGTCCCGTTATAAATATACCTGCCCGCTGTTCACTATGGTTTATTTGTTCACTATTCTCTGTGTTGTTGAGGTGTTCTCAACTTTTTATTTACAAAATTATGCATAAGTTTTCAAGTTTGATATGTTTTAAAGATTATTTAATAGTTTTTATTTTTTTATTTTTTATGTAAGTAAACCAAAAAATTTTTATAAATTAATCCATAATTTTATTTTTTATTACTTTCTGTTTTTTGTTTTTGATGTTGACTTTCAAAAAAGAACCTATTGTATTTATATGTTGTAGGCGTTGAAAAAGACAATATATTTGTCGAAACGTTGGCAAGAATTTAAGTTTTTTTATTTTTTTCAAAAAAAAGACCGAAACTCACGATCCTTTTGCTTCATTAAATATGTGTTGTGAAGCCGCTAGGTAAAAATGGAAAACCCTGATGTGAAACACTCACATGACATAAAAACTTCTATTTTGAGGAAAGCGTAACCTTACTCCTTCCTTAAATGAATTTACTTGGAAAAGCAATTCATACAAAAGTGATAGGTCTGTGTGTATGGTTAGTAAAACAAGTTTAATGAAATTCGTTGGGGATGTTGATGGGGAAAATTGCAAAAAAAAGTGTTCAGTAAAGTTGCACTTCCGGTGAACCAATTTTCTTCAAACTCGGAATTTGTCCAAGTTAAAAACTAAATATCAAGTTTAAACTATCTGATTTTCCGTTTTTGGCCCACCATCTTCACACACTGATCAATTCTAAAAACCACTTTTTGGGACTCAGGAGATCTCAATCTTCGTGATATTACTCCAGATATTCTAGATATGTCCGATCACGATGGACACGAAACAGAGGTTTCTGATACTCCTAGAGTTTCGTTCAAGAGGAGGTTCAAGCGGAACGCTAATGGATCCGCTGAAATTGACACTTTTTTCGTCCCCCACGTGCTTCTGGGCAACAGTCATCACCTCACCCTCAACCTGAAAAAAATCACTCTCCGAAATTCATCACAACTGGTAAATGAGATAGTAAATAATAAATCTGTTAATATAACTTTTCAAAACATAAATGGTATAAAATCTATTTTGGATATTGAGGTTAAAATTCAGACTAAACTTGCTGATTATGTCATATTAATTATGTTGTTGTGGTGGTTGGTTCCGCAGAGCTGGAAAGCATTTGCACACAGCAAATCTGTGTTGTCACACTGTCTGAAATAACACATCCTGAAGATGGGTGAACGCCCGAAACAGGTCGATGACCACAAAATAAAGCATGCTACAACGGAAAATGTGTCTGATATTAATTATGTTTTCAAGAGACTTGGTTATTAACTGAAATTGTAACATTGCCTAAATATCTCATTAAATTTTACGTTTTTCAGCCTTAAAAGAAAAGGCAAAGGGTCGCTCTGGTGGCGGACTAATGATACTAATAAATAAAGCTGGTTTGTTTAGGCAAGCATTATTTACAAAAATCACGCGTTACTTTTTGTCAGACTGAAAACTGGTAGCACATTTTTAATTATTGACTTAATTATTGGTAACTTAACAAATTAAGACTATTATTCCTTGACTCTAGCAAAAGTTCTTAATGAATTATAAAATAAATATGAAAATGAGCCTTTTATTTGGGTGGAGCAATGGCGACTACTGGTATTCGCGATTGCGCGACTGAACCCCCACTATTTGAAAAAAAAAAATTAAATAAAAAAGTTTCATTAATTATTTTTCTGTCAAATCAGAGAATCAGTCATAAAAGAATAGGTACGTATATCAGAGTATAGGAGCTCCTTTAATATGTTCGTATAATGAATTGTACACTTAGTGAATTGTACGTATATCAGGAGATGTATAAAAAAGTAGGAAGTTGGAGGTTCACAGTTGGGCGTCGCGCTGGAGAATTTAGTATACATATTATCAAAAATTTCTTTGTGTTAGTATAGAAATGTCTATATTCTTGCTACTTTTAAAAAAATAAGAGTGGGGGTTACAAGCGCGTTGAACTTACGATCTTACGAACGAACTTACCCGGAGTTAAAAAAATGGTTTTTAGCAAATGTCCTCTGTGTGTGTGGGTGTGTGTGTATGTATGTACACATCATAGCTCAAAAACGAAAAACCGTAGAAAGTTGAAACTTGATATTCCGTTTGGGCATCACCATGGGATCTGTCCCTACGTTATCTGTCGAAATTCCTTAACCGTAAGTACCACTTTACTACTTGTTTTTTTTTACTTTTTCACAATTTTCTCAAAAACGGCTCCGACGATTTTCTTCAAATTTGGTATATCAACTACATATACAAAGAGCTACAACTTTTATTTGAAACATTTCTCTGCAAAAATTCATTTAAGAACAGTTATGGGCGACGGGTGGGGTTAGGTTTTCAGCTAAAGTGCTATTTCAGTTTATTAGACAATTCTATCATCTAAATAATAAGAATCAAATATGTTGTTGAAATTCCGAGTTTAAAAAATCGGATAACCGGAAGTGCGTTTACTTTACCACTTTACTAAATGATTTTTTCAATTTTTCGCCATTTTCTCAAAAATTGCTCCGACGATTTTCTTGAATCATCTTATCTAAACTAAACATACAAAGATCTATAACTTTTATTTAAAACATTTGTCTGGTAAAATTCATTTAAGGGCACTTTTAGGGGAGGGGTGGTGTTATATTATTCTCTAAAGTGCTCCCATAGTTGATTATACAATTCTATCATCCAAACAAAATTAATTAGAAATAAATATATGGCCAAAATTCTGAGTTGCAAGAAAATAGTAAACCGGAAGTGCGCTTTTACTGAACAGTTTTTTCAGTTTTTGACGAATTTCATTAAATTTGGTACACAAACTATAAAATTTGTCTATTATAATTTTGAGAACTGGTGTAAGAGGAAGTTGTGTGTTTCACACCAGATTTTTTGTGATGTGATGTGCCTGTGCCAATGTGTGGATTTTTATATATTACATTTATATTTTATTTTTATAATTATAAAAATTTAATGTTGGTATTGGTACTTAAAACATCACTGTCTTAGTCGAAATTCTGTCATATATCTTATATGACCTAGCAAAGAATCGATGCCAACTCATTGACACTTTCTTTGAACCGAAACACTTTATTTAGATAATAAAAATTTCCGTTGAGTTACCCACTTAATTTTCGAACTCTAACGGTACAATTCATTTTTTCACAGTTCTTCCCTGGGTGCAAAGTGACAGATTTATTGTTTTTTTTGTTGTTTTAAGGCGCGTCAACATCTATGGTCATTGGCGCCAGAGCCTTCTCAGTGCACTACCGGCCTCCGGATAGTGTTCTCTCGTTACAGACAACACTGCCCATCACCGGACAGTGAGCTATAGGGGCTCCTAGGAAGAAAAAACCCAAGGGCAGCACAGTTGGATTCGAACCCGAGTCCTCCGCGTGGGAGTCCAATGCACTATCCACTGAGCTAATCCCTTCCCTAATAGATTTATTGTTAATTTAACTCATTTAATTGTAAGGGAGGGTTGCAAGTTTTTACCTGGCTTCTGGCTTCCTTCATGATTTCTATCTAGCCAAGCTACTAATTATGATAAGTAATGTAAGTATTTAAAAAAAAAATGTTGAACCCCCACATATCCAAGGCACGAGCCGCCACTCGGGTGGAGGCTTTAATTCATGTTTGGGAGAATTAGGTGAGTTGGACAGTGAAATTTTTGAAAATTCTTCTTTGTACCCCTTAAGAAAATCACTAGATCTAAAGATAAATAAAAGAAGAAATTTATTAAGGGAAGTAAGTAATGGAAGAGAGCGGAATATTTTTATTTAAGGGGCAAAGTGTGTCAGACTCTTCCGCTCAATTTACATATGTAGGTCCCCAGGGGTGCAGCATTCTAATATGGAGTAATTTTTGTGTAATTCCTTTTTATAATAATTATGAAACTGTTTCTTTGTTTCCTGTACATGATCATGCAGCTTGTGTTTTGAATAAAGATTTTCCTAGTATGAAAGAAAATTGCTCAACCACCTTGTAAAATTCTTCCCATACAGAGTAAATACATTTGGAATGATCTGCTAAAGGATTCCTTTGTTAAGTTAATGGAACAAACTAATTTAATTTACTTTTATAGTTTGGATCCACAAGAACTGTTCACAAATATAAAATTAGCTGTTCTACAATCTGCAACCTCATTAAATATTCTCCAGCTACAAACTTACGACTAGTAAAAAATCATTGGTTTGATAGTGATTGTCTATTGGCCAAAAAATGTGTGGCTAAGCTTTTAGTTAAATGTAAAAAATTTAACTTTGAGAAAAAAAATTTGGCTCAATATATTACAGAAGCCCGCGAAAACTATCGTAAGCATTATAAGCTAAAGAAAAAGTAATTTCATAAAAATAAAATTAATAAAATCGCCAACACATATCGCCAGAACTTGACAAGCGGGAGTTATCGGCACTAAATTGTTGGAGTGTTTCTCCCAGGTGTTGGCGCCATCTTTTGAACTGTACCCTGTGTACAGCTCCTACATGTGCTAGTCGCCGAACCTTCTCTCCATGTTTCGCTCAGGTGGGCAGCAATATCCCCTCGGTGATCCTCCGGAATGCTCTGGAGGATGTCCAGCGCTTCACCCCGCAGCGAGATTATCAGAGATGTTGCTTTCTCTTTTTCGGTCCAACCATTTGCAGAAGCGGCAGCATTAAATTGTAGCAAATAGTTTTCCCACGACGATGCTCCGTCATAGGTTGGCGGCTTGATTTGCGCAAGGGCTCTGAAGGCTACTCGGGGGCCTTCATTTTCCTGTATGTCTGCCGTTGGAGTGGCTCCAACTCCAACCTTAGGCAGGCCATTCTCCGCGCTCTCCAATCGGCGTCTTACGTACTATCTCGTCTATCTATTACTGTTCTACCTCGTCTATCTTCCTCTCCATTTCGAATTTTAACTCCTCTTAGACCTTTTTCATTTCTTCGTAGACCTGGTTTATTTTTTCTTGGAACTTGTCTATGTCATTCTTTATTTCTTCTTGGATCACATTTATCTCTCTTTTTATTTCTTCCCTCATTTCACCCTGGCCCCTTTTCGCTTCCTCTCTGCTTTTCTTTATCTCGTCTTTCATTTCATTTAAAAGTGTCACCAGTTCCTCCATTTTCCGCGTTTGACTTCTGGTACTTATAGGCATATAACAAAACTGATTCTAAGCTGTTACGTGCTTAGAGGTTTTATACCACTTCTGACACCAAAATGTAACTTTCTCTCCAACTAGCTACTACCGCAACTAGTTGCTAAGTGGAGATCGTTTAGATGAAACACACAAAACTTTTAACAATACCAATTTATTGTTTAACACAATAAATTACAAATAAAGCACTGTTTAAACCAACCAAAGTTCTCTTAGTTCACTTTTTATTCACAAACGCGTACTCCGTTTGTAACAAGACTGACTCAAGCTGTTCTTTTCCTATTTATGTGTCTGGAACCCTGGAATTCTAGGGCGCGGTAGAACATGGGAGACCGCTATAGAACATTCTAGAAAAGCCTAGAAGCCCCCGCTAGCGCTTCCCAGCGGCCACAAGGAGAACTTGAGGCCTGCTTTTTCTCCTAGATGGCACTAGTGGCTGCGCTACAATATGTTCATCACTATGGATGTCCAGATCTATTCATTACATTCACATGCAATCCAGCTTGGGACGATATACACAACAGCTCTTACTTCTTGGGCAATCACCGTTGGAAAGGCATGACATCACAGCACGTGTTTTCAGACAGAAGCTGAAATCGCTGATGGATTTCATAGCTAAACATGAAATGTTTGGGTCTGTGCGCTGCTGGATGTACTAAGTGGAATGGCAACAGAGACGATTGCCACACGCACATGTAATAATCTGGCTCTGTAATAGAATCACTTCAGACGAAATCGGCGGTGTGATATGCGCTGAAATACCCGATGTTGACGTCGATAAGGATTTGCTTGAAGTTGTGACGAAAAATATGATACATGGACCTTGCGGTACACCGAATCCAAATTCACCGTGCATAATAGAGGGAAAATGCTCTAAACGAAATCCTCGAACATTAGTATTCACAAGTTACAGGAAACGATGGACATCCTTTATACAGAAGAAGATCAGCAGAACATGATCAATACAAATTCGAAACGGTGACGAGGTAGATAACCGGTGGGTTGTTCCATATTCGCCTTTGCTATCAAAAACATACAAAGCGCACATAAACGTGGAATACTGTGACTCCGTTAAATCGATCAAATACATTTGTAAGTACATGAATAAAGGCAGCGATATGGCAGTTTTTGGCGTGCAACCACAAAGAAGTGATAGGAATGCGGTCATACATATCGATGAACTCGCACAGTATCAGGCTGGAAGGTACATTAGCAGCAATGAAGCTGTATGGCGAATTCTTTCATTTCCCATTTATGAACGAAGTCCAGCTGTACATTTAGAAAATGTTGTTCACTTAGCAGTACATTTAGAAAATGTACAACGCATTTATTTCAGAGCTGTAAATGTGCAACAAATAGCCCTGAATCCACCGGCTACAACATTAACTGCTTTCTTCATGTTATGTCAAAATGACCCGTTTGCGAAAACACTGCTATACATATTACAGTAAAGTGCATACATATTACAGAATGCGAATAGAAAATCATTTGAACGTCGCAAATGAGGAGAGCCAGTCGACGGACAATCTGGCATATTCAAAGAAACTACGATAGGCAGGCTGTACACATGGATCCCAATCAAGATGAATGCTTCTTTCTTCGCATGCTGTTGGTAATGTGCCCTGCTCAACGTCTTTTCAGCAATTGAGAATTGTCAACGACGTTATCTATGCCACTTTCCGCAGTGTATATCAAGATCTGAATTTATTGGAGAACGACCGACATTGGGATGTATGCATTAATGATGCATGCAACATGTCACATCCAAATCAAATTCGTGCATTGTTTGCAATCGTATTGACCGTTTGCTCACCTTCATTTCCAACAGAGTTACGGGAGAAATATAAATCGCACATGGCCGAAGATATTTTCCGTCGAATACGCAAGGAAAATTCAAATATGACATGGATTTCATATCAGAAATCTACAACGAAGCGTTGATAATCATTGAAGATTTGTTCTTAGAAATCGCGAACAAATTTCTCAATCAATTGGGAATGTCATCACCGAATCGAAATGCTGCTGCTTCGTTCGATGTAGAATTGCGTCGTTACAATACGGTGATCTTTTGTCGTGTGTGCAAAAATAATCCTAAGCTAACGCTTGAGCAAAAAGGCATTTACGATCAAATAATGCAAACTGTCAGTAACGGGGTTGGGGAAATCTCCTTCTTAGAACTGGTAAAACGTTCCTAATTAGATTGATTCTGGCAGCAATCCCAAAAGTGATATAGCCTTAGCTCTTGCGTCGTCCGGAATAGCTGCAATATTGCTACCAGGTGGAAGAAGAGCTCATTCCGCTTTGGAATTGCCACTCAACATGCAATTCATTGAAACTCCCACGTGCAACATTTCCAAAGCATCCGGCATGGGAAAAGTATTGCAGAAATGCAAAGTTATTGCTTGGGATGAATGCACAATGGCGCTCAAAAAATCGCTCGAGGCTCTTGATCTATCATTGCATGGAAACAACAGACCATTTGGGAACGTATTAATATTTCATGCAGGAAAATTCGGATTAATATTGCATGAAGGAGATTACATTTCCTTAATTCCTCGATAGACACCATCGGGAGAAATGGATGCTTGTCTGAAACACTCTACTTTGTGGCGACACGCAAAGACGTTAAAATTAACTACAAATATGCGTTTCCAGGTGCAAAACGATCGATCAGCTGAAATATTCTCACATCAATTGCTGGAAACTTGGAACGGGAAGGTGCCGCTTGATCTGACCTCAGGACGAATTTCATTATCTCATAACTTCTGCAATTTAGTGACGTGAAAAGAAGAATTGGTTGAAAAAGTATTTCCCAATATTCAAACCAATTATAGGAATCACGACTGGATGAGTGAACGAGCTATTCTTGTGGCCATTATTAATCAGTCTAACATTCAAAGCGAGCCAGTCACACACAAATCCGTCGACACTGTGAGGAAGCACATGAAGCGGTTAATTATCCAACAGAATTTATGAATTCACTCGATCTGCACGTGCTGCAATTGAAAATCGGCGTGCCAATTATCATGTTGCGTAGTATCAATCAGCCAAAGCTTTGCAACGGCAAGCAGCTTGCAGTAAAAAAATTAATGAGCAACGTCGGAGAAGCAACACTCTTGACAGGATCTTTCAAAGGTGAAGATGTCCTTATTCCTCGCACTCTTATGATTCCAACGGATATGCCATTTCAATCAAGAGATTGCAATTCCCCATTCGATTGGCGTTTACAATCACCATCAACAAAGTTAGGGCCAATTTTTAGAACTGTGCAGTTTAAATCTAGACACGGATTGTTTCTCACATGGACAATTATATGTTTGTGTTCTAGAATCGGCAAACCTGACAATCTCTATATCTGCACAGACAGTGGAACAACAAAGAATATTGTATACCCACAAGCACTGTGAAATTAAACATATTATGTACGTGCGCTTCTTCTTATTTTTCTTTTCCATTTAACCAGACTGAGCCACAGCAACGCGTGGCGGGTTGATTTATTTACAGCTAGTAAACAGAAATATTCTGGATAAAGCTAATGTAAAATAAGAATAATTTTAAAATGGTTTTCAAGTCGTCATAACTTAAAATTATAGATGTTTATACTGCAATCCCAAGGTTCTCAACGTACACTCCTCTCGTACTCTGAAGAGCTCCTAAAGAAGGGCAGAATTCTTTTTTCTTTAAAAAAAACTCCTCTTGGCGATACCGTATAAGCATCTCGTTAAGAACAATTTATTTTGAAATTAAAAGAAGTAATCACAGGTGCGAAAAAGAAACATTATTCAATTAAAGAACCTTCTCATCACTCAGTATTCGGAACTTCTATATTCATATAATTAAAGACTAATTTAATGCAGTTGCAGAAAAAAATTAATATTTAACACTTGATTAAAGATTTTTACACTGTAATTCAGTAAATATGTGAACTCGAATGTAAATATCTGGTGCGAAATACTCACACTACTATCTCTTACTGCAGTTTATTAACTTTGAAGTGTTCGCCCACTTGACTAATTGATTTCTTTAAACTTTGAAATTTCTTTTTCACGCTTTAACATAGAATATAGAATGGGAAGTGATATAACCGTAGGCACCCTTGGTTCAGGTAATCAATGTAGTTACATGGTAGTTCAGAAGACACCGTTAATAGCATTGAATTAATTCAAATAAAATTTGAAATTCAACGCCACAATTTCGCAGAACTTCTTCGCAGGAATTCAACGCCATTCTTTAGAAAATTGTAGCTATATTTGAAAAATTACAAAAACATAAAATCCTATTCTATAAAGTAGCACTTGAAATAACTGATTTTCTTCAATTTTTGAATTCTAGCAATATTTCTAATGGGTATTAATATTATACAGATGACGGTACCATATATTTTACTGAAGTAGTTCTCTTTAGAGAGAAGCATTACGCTACCGTTCCCTCAGAAACCCCCAAAAATCAAGGGGAAAATGTTTCAAATAAAAGTGATAGGTATTTATGTGTGTCAATAGTACTGTATGAAGTATTAAAAAACTCGTTGGAGCCTTTTTCGAGAAATTCGCGAATAACAAAAAAAAAAAATTCGCAACAAATGTTCTTAAATAGATTTTAAGTTTAGGTTTAGTTTTAAATCTACTATGTATATATAAAAATTTACTAGTTTATTTAAATTTACTAGTTTAGATATATATATAGAAAAAAAAAAAAACATAATTAGGTAATACATGCTTGCGAGGATGTGAGGGTTGCGT
This sequence comes from Triatoma infestans, assembly GCA_011037195.1. NCBI lineage: Eukaryota > Metazoa > Arthropoda > Insecta > Hemiptera > Reduviidae > Triatoma > Triatoma infestans. Next base: position 203,949 of record JAAEAF010000759.1, read on the forward strand.
GAAAAAGTGAAAGAATGACTGGAATTTCTTAATTCTTTGGAACTGGAAAAACTTAATTATATAAAAAATCGTTCAATTTTAAACGAATGAATGAATTTTAAATGTTAGTTTAATCGTTGTTTAATTTATTTAAATTTATTTTGTGTATTTCTTATATTATTCATATTTTGGTTAATTAATTGTAAAGTAAGTCTCCCTCCAACAACAGAGTTTAAAGATTAAACCCCCACGTGTTGTGTCCACTGTAAGAAAAAAAATTTGCCCTTTAACAACCCAAACACGTGTTTTCCCACCCATCTGGCCCTTTACCCTTCCCTTTACCTAGTTTAAGAGTTTTAAAAATACGTCTCAGTTAGTGTGAAACTAAGTTGCTCTGTGCAAGTCTGTGTTGTCACACTGTCTGAAAAACGCATCCTGAAGATGGGCGAACGCCCGAAACCGGTCGATGACCACAAAATGAAGCAGGCTACCACAGAAAATGTCTCTGATGCTTTCCAGCTCTGCGGAACCAACCACCACAACAAATATATTTAGTTCGTGTGTGTGTGTGGTGTGTACATATATATTTTCAAGTAACCGGGTTAATTTTTTTCAATCATACAGTGTCAATACTGCCAAAAAGAGTTTAAAAGGGAAGATAACAAGAATCGTCATGAACACGTCTGCATTGCGCATAATCAGCGCCAGGTCTGCAATAATTGCGGCGAGGGTTTCTCCTCAAAAAAGACGTAAAATGCGCATATGCGTCGTTGTAGCGATAACACGCCAATCACCATATCTAAAAGAGTCCGCATATATGTCGCTCAGGGGCATCTATATGAAGTGGAATCGGCGTTCGGAGGGACTCTTAAAACATTCTTTCTTCCATGCACTGAAGCAGCTGATGCAATGGAATTTCTATCTGCCCAGACAGCTATCTTGCACCGACTGCTTACAGAATGCTTGGACAAAAGTGACGCTCCCCTCAAATACAATTTGGTTTTGGAGGCGACCTTTGAAAATATTGTAAAGTATTGTATTCCCGCTTTATTTAAGTGAAGTAGGTAAGGCGCATGCGCCATCAAAAAAGGAGGTTAGAGAGAATACCTGCCCGCGTCAGTCGGGTTTTTTATGATGTAGAGAGAGTGTGTAGGTATTGAGTAACATTTTTGTGTTATGACCATTGTAAGTAAAAGCCCTTTTTACTTTAATAAAAGATTGTGTAAGCTGGAGGGAGTGATGATTATTTCTTTCGCCACGTTACCAAGACCTTACAGCTTAAATATCTGGTGGCCTAGCGTTGGGATCTAACCAACCTAAACCAGTTGCATATCTTCACCCTGAAGAGAATTACATCGTAGTTAAGTTAGAAAGAATTTCTGGTCTTAATCCTGAAGAATAACATTGTGTTTTCGCACTGAAGAGTATTCTGGATTGTAACCAATTGTACAGTCTTCGCCCTGAAGAAGGTAAATTTTTTTACAAGCCGACCGAATGTGTGTTTGACTTCAACCTGAAGGATTAACAGTTTTAAGAAGATAGTAGAAAAAGTCAAGTTTAAGTATAAGAAGGTAAATTTGTTATTAATATTTAAAGGATATCTGGAATTAAAATTCTAAATTTCTAAATAATCATTATTAAAGTAAATAGTTTATTTCTATAATTTCAATATTGTCATAAATGTATGAGTAGATTTGTTTGAGCATAATAAGTAAGAAGGTAGAAAAAAAATAAGGAGAAATTATAGAGTAAAAGATAGCGTAAGAGGAGACAAAAAACTACCAACTATTCTACCTATATAAATCGATATGCTGATTCGATGCGGCTAACTTTCTTTGATCTTAAAAAAAAAAAAAAAAAAAAAATTAGGATTCTGAAATGATTTTGTTTCTGTATTTTTTTCAAATTATTTTATCAATTTCTTTTAAAAATTATAAATATATATATATCTTTTATAAATTTAAAAAAAAAAAAAAAATTGAATTTAGGATTTTAATACAATAAGTTCTAATCCTGTTTCTTTTCTGTTAATAACTTTAACTATTTTCTTTTTATTGCAAATTCATTTTTAATTATAAGGTTAATAAACTTTTTTTTACCTTTATACACATATATATATTAATGTTTTTTACATTGTTTTACAGGGTGAAACTAAGAATGTTTTTTATTATTTTATATTTTATCTTTGTTGGAAAGTATAAGTATATTATTCCAATATTAGTCCGGTTAGAGTTTTTTTGGGCTTAATTTGTAAGTTGCTCTAAGAAAAAATGGCTTTCTTAGGTAAAGGAAAAAGGGAAGATCTTATACAATTAGCATCTGCTTTAGATCTACAAATAGATTCTAGTATGAAAATTATAACACTGAAAAAAATTATTGCCACAAGCGAGGAATATGAAGAAGATTTTGTGAGGGAGTTGTTCGCTTCTATAATAGACGAAAGGAAAAGAAAAGAAGAAATTGAAATTGAAGAAAGGAAAAGAAAAGAAGAAATGGAAATTGAAGAAAGAAAAAGAAAAGATGAGTTTGAGCTCGAAAAATTACGAATTGAATCTCAAAATAACAGTAGTCAAGCAGATGTCGGATATACCAATCGAGACTTTCATAATTTAATCCATAAGTACGATTTAAAGGAAGACATCAGTTTATATTTAGTATTATTTGAAAGGCAAATTCAGAGGGCAGAAATAAAAAAAGAAGCATGGGCAGCTTATTTGTTAGGTTTGCTTCCATACGAAATTACAGAAATGGTCGCTCGAGAACCAGAAGAAAAGGTTCAAACTTATGAAGAGGTCAAAGAATTAATTTTAAAAAGGTTTAAATTAACCCCTGAAAAATTCAGACAACTTTTCGTTAAACATCAAAAAGCCACTGAAAGAACTTGGCTAGATTTTTACCATGAGCTTTGCAATTATTTTGACGGTTGGATTTCTGGTCATAATATAACGACGTTTTAGCAACTAAGAGATTTAATAATCGCGGATCAAATAAAGAAAAGAGCACCTTTAGAATTTAAGGAATTCTTCTTAGATGAATGGACAAATATTATTTCTCCAAAGGACTTAGCTGAAAAAATAGAAGAATTTGAAGACGTGAAGAAAACCTTCAAATCTAAAACTGGCAATATACTCCCCAAAACTAGATTTAAGTATAGAAGAGATCAAAACGCTGAAACTCTTCACAGGGATATTAAAGAAGAAGAGAAAGTAAAATATAACAAGGAATTTGAAAAGAGAAGACCTCTTAAGTGTTACGAGTGTGGATCAACCGAACATCTCCGTCCACAATGTCCGAAAGTCAAGAGGTCTGCTGTTGATCCTATAAATAATATTTCCCAAGGGAAGTCATCAGATAACTGTATATATTTATGGGTAAAGTAAACGGCATTGAAAGCGAAATTCTCAGAGATACAGGTGCAACTATTGATGTCACTTGTAGGAAATACATTTCACCTAAGAATTTGACTGGAGAACATGTCTGGGTACAACAACCTCTCGACACCACACCTATTTGTTTACCATTAGCAGAAATTATATTAGAGTGTGATCTTGGAAACATTGTCACCAAAGCAGCTATCATTTCTGACAAGTTGGATCGAGGACGTTACTTATTGGGAAATCGCACTGCTGCTTTGCTGAAAGAAATAACGCAAAATAAAGAAAAGACACATCAATTGAATGCTGTTTTAACAAGAAGACAAAAAAAGTTACAAGAAACTATGAAAGAAGACAAACCCGATTTTCGACAGCTCAAAAGTCGAGAACAAGCGGCAGCTGAGTTTGAACATCAACATAAAGAAGAACCTATTAATTTACCTGCCCAAATGCCTGACGATCCCATTTCTTCGCTGTTAAAAACAAATAAAGAGAAATTGTGGGAGTTACAAAGATCAAGTGAGGATCTGGAGCCATTATTTAAACAAATTGAAGAGATATCTAACAAAGATTCGCCGCAATCTAAATTTTTAATAAAGAATGAACTTCTGATGAAAAGGAACCAAGATAAACTAGGACGTGAAAGACTACTATTAGTAGAGCCTACAGATCTGAGAAGGAATATAAAAATAGCGTGTCATGAAGGTACTTCATCTCATCTTGGAGTTACAAAAACAAAAGATAGATTAGCAAAATATTTTTTCTGGCCAAATTGTTATAAGGAACTGGAAGATTTCGTAAGATCTTGTGACGCATGCCAGAGAGCAGGAAAAGCGGGTGAAAAGAAGAAAGCCCCTCTTAAACTCGTTCCAGTAATTTCGGAAGTTTTTGCTAAAATCAATGTTGATGCAGTGGAACCCCTCCCTGTTACTTCATCTGGAAAAAGGTATCTTGTTACCGCCGTGTGTTTATCCTCTAAATATCCAGATGCTGTAGCTGTATCAGATATATCTTCAGTAACTGTGGTAGATTCGTTACTTCAAATTTTTAGCCGTATGGGCTTTCCAAAAGAAATTCAACACGACCAAGGCTCCTCATTTATGAGTGCTCTAACAACTGAATTTTTAGAACAATTTGGGATCAAGATCGTGCATAGTTCAGTATATCATCCTCAAAGTAATCCAGTGGAGAGATTTCACAGAACTCTGAAACGGATTCTTCGAGTATTATGTCTGGAGGCAGGGCCAGATTGGGACCAGCATATCCATGCAGCTCTATTTGCATTGCGGACCGTAACACACGGATCCACAGGTTTCAGTCCAGCAGAATTGGTTCATGGGAAAAATTTGAGAACACCGGTTACACTGCTTTATGAAAACTGGTTGCAACCTGAGGAAAAGCAAAGTACTGTAGTCGAATATATTTTTAAATTAATCAACAGATTAAAAAGATGTCAAGACTTAGCAGTGGAGCAAATGGAAGAAACTGGGGCAAAACGAAAATTATGGTATGACCGTAACAGCGTGAAAAGAGAGTTCAAAGAAGGAGATCAGGTTTTAGTTCTTGAAACATCTCCAACTAATAAGTTATCGGTGCAATGGCGTGGCCCAGGAACCATTGAAAGTAAACTGTCAAACACTAATTATATCGTAAATCTGCCAGAGAAAAAAGAGAAATCTCAGATTTATCATATTAATCTATTAAAACCCTATTACAGTCGCCCAGACTTCATCAATCTAATAGATCAGGATGAAATGAAAGATCCTCCAGATTTAGAACTGGAATTTCCATTTTTCGGGGCAGATCCGAACATTTTTAATTTTACAGATATTATTACAAACAATAAACTGCAAAACAGATTAGAACCTGAACAAATCGAAAAATTACAAAAATTATTGTTTAAATACAGCGAAGTATTTTCAAATGAGCCAGGATTGACTAATCTTGTAGAACATGATATTGATGAGTTGGAAAGTAATAAGCCAGTTCGTGCCAAACCATACAGGATGTCACCGAGGCAAAACGAAATTTTAAAAACTGAAATTAACAAGATGCTGAAGAATAAAGTTATAGAAGTGGGAGTGTCAGATTATACCTCTCCCATGATACTTGTTGAAGTGCCCGGAAAAGAGCCGCGACCTTGTGTAGACTATCGTAAATTGAATGCTGCAATCAAAACAGAGTATTATCCTCTTCCGAATATAGAAGAAAGAGTCGAACAAGTATCAGTAGCAAAATATATCTCAGTAATGGATTTAGCTAAAGGCTATTGGCAAATTCCTCTTTCGCCAAGAGCTCAAATGATCGCAACCTTCGTTACTAATTTTGGAAGCTATAGACCACTGCGATTACCGTTTGGACTAAAGAATGCTTCTTACTTTTTCAGTAAGATGATGGCAGAATTATTACAAGGACTTGAAGAATACGCATTACCTTATCTGGACAATGTAGCCGTCTTTTCAAATGATTGGGAAGGTCATATTAGACACCTAGATGAAGTGCTTCAAAGAGTTCATAAGGCTAACTTAAGAATTAGACCCAGTAAGTGTGCATTCGCTCAAGAAACAGTAAAATATTTAGGGCATATTATCGGACAAGGGAAAAGGACGCCATCCGAATTAAAGGTTCAGGCTATACGAGATTTTCCTACACCAAAATCTAAAACAGATATCCGAGCTTTCCTAGGTTTATCAGGGTACTACCGAAGATATATTCCTGAATTTTCAATCATTTCAGCTCCATTGACAGAAAAGTTAAAAGGCAAAAAGAAAAAAGAAGAGATAAAGTGGACACCTGAATGTGAAAAGGCTTTTAATGAATTAAAGACTAAACTGACCAGTCAACCGGTATTATATGCACCGCACTATTCAAGAGAGTTCTTGCTGCAGACAGACGCTTCTGACCTAGGCATAGGAGTAGTGCTTTCACAAACGAATGAGAGAGGGGAAGAACATCCTGTACTATACTTAAGTAGGAAGTTCTCCGATATTGAAAGGAAATTTAGTACCAGCGAAAAGGAGTGCGCTGCAATGGTGTGGGCAATTAAGAAACTCGACTGTTATCTAAATGGGCAGAAATTTAGGGTACAAACCGATCATAACCCATTAGTTTGGCTAAACACAAATGCCAGTTCGAATCCTCGTCTGATGCGTTGGGCATTAGCACTGCAGCCGTACGATTTAGAAATAATTCATCGCAAAGGTAGTTTGTATAAAAATGCCGACATTCTTAGTCGCACCCCAAACACCTAATTTAGTAACTTCTGACAAAGATTTGATAAAATAAACTGAAAAATATATTATTTGTGCCCTTATATTATGTTAGGTATAAAAACTTTGTAAAGTTACAGGTTTCAAATCTTTGTCTATCATAACTACCCGGATGTTTGTTCTTGAAAATTGTTTTTAGATATTGTGACTATTTTATCAGTCCTTGATAAATGTATTTTGTTAATATCTTTGGATGATTGTGTAATTAAATTGGAGAACTTTTCCCTTAGGAAAAAGTTCTTCCGAAGAGGGGAGGAGTTGTAAAGTATTGTATTCCCGCTTTATTTAAGTGAAGTAGGTAAGGCGCATGCGCCATCAAAAAAGGAGGTTAGAGAGAATACCTGCCCGCGTCAGTCGGGTTTTTTATAATGTAGAGAGAGTGTGTAGGTATTGAGTAACATTTTTGTGTTATGACCATTGTAAGTAAAAGCCCTTTTTACTTTAATAAAAGATTGTGTAAGCTGGAAGGAGTGATGATTATTTCTTTCGCCACGTTACCAAGACCTTACAATATCAAAGGTGAAACCTGTGATCGCGCCTTCAAGACCAAAAACAAAGCAATATTTGAAGACTCCTCCATCGAAGAATGTTTAAATGAAAATTTTAAGAAATTAGTAACCGAGATGGAGGAGTCTGCATTAAAGGGAAGCGGCTGGGTTCTAAAGGAGTTCGATGGAGTCCTTTTGCGCGTGAACCGGTTCCAACCTTTGGGGGGGGGGACAGCTTCAAAAAATTAAAACAAATATAAATAAATAAAACAAAAGTTTATTGGTGGCGGGTATTTTAAGTATTTAGTGTTAAATTGTAAAAAGATTGCGTGAATGTTGGTAGTGGTTTTGTATGTATGAGTGCGTATGTTTATGTAGATATAAGTTTTTCGATGTGTACATAGCTTCCGAAAGATATATAAAGAGAAACGGAAGAGCGATTCTTGTTATTCTTCACCATGCGCTTGATAACAACATAACACCCTCTCTGTTCAAAACCTGGACGACGGAGCCTCTTTAAAGAAAGAATCCAAACACGGTCCGCTGTTCCCCGATTCCATTAGATTTATAATATGTGGACCATAAATTGTGGGAAAACTAATCTCATGTTGAGCTTAATCTATGATCCTAAGGGGCTAAGATTTGAAAATATTTACTTGTTTGCTAAGTCCTTACAACAGCCCAAGTATAGGATGTTAGCACAAATATTACAACCTTTGAAAGATATTGGATAGTTCGAATATGAAGACAACTCTCGAGTTCCACCACTAAAAGAAGCCCTGTCCAATTCAATAATTATATTCGATGACATTGCTTGTGACAAGCAGGATAATGTGCGATCTTATTTTTGTATGGGACGTCACAATGGAGTCGACATATTTTACCTAACTCAAAGTTATACTAGAGTTCCGAAACATTTGGTGAGAGAAAATGCCAACTTCCTAATACTCTTCAGGCAGGATGAATTAAATCTGCGACGAATTTATGACGGTCATATTAACTCTGATATGGAATTCCAAACCTTTAGAAAAATGTGTCATTGGTGTTGGAAAGATGACAGGTACGGTTTTCTAATGTTGGATAAAGATAGACAAATTAATGACAGCCTATATAATACCCTGAATATGGGTGTAACAATCAGTCTACAAGACATGGAAGAGTCAACTCAAGCAATGCGCGATATAATCGCCGTCAGGAAAGCAATCCAAGAAAAGTATAACTTGCTAAGGAGAAACAGGGAAGAAACTGACGAATATTTGAAAATGAAATATCAGTCTTTGTTGAATCCTTTGAAGGAATTAATGGGTAAACAAGAGGATCATTCGTCTCAACTTAATCTGAAGAGAACGCTGAAGACGGAGCCGATTGTTTCTGAAACACCACCAGCAAAAAGACCAAGATATCTAAAGCTAGAATCTGCTACAACACCCGGAATATCAAATTCCTCGCCTGAGGAAGAGCGGAAGCTTCCAGCAAAGAGACCGCTGATGTGTACTCCACAGTCGGCTGAAACTTCAGTTCCATCTACCCCACTTCAAGAAGTACAAAAACTTGTACACACTCCCAAAGGAAAAGAAATTTCAGAAAAATATTTGAAAGAAGTGGGAGAAATATCCTCAAATTATATTGCAAAATTTATGAAAAATGAGACTAAGGATTTGGATGTGGTATACGGTGTAGTTTATGATGGCCAGAAGTTCACCATTGGTGATACGGAGATCTCCATCAGTAAAGACATTTTGTCTGTTGGCGAAGATACCTTTTATGCTACTCCAGGACTTTTTGAATTGTTATTTATGAAATATCCAAATTTAGCGCAGGTGAAAAACACAGATTGCGATAATTACAAGCGAATACTACAACAAACGAACGCTCATAAAGAAGGACACAGTCCAACTGGACCAGTCAAGGAACTGAAAACAAACATGAAATATAGGAAAGTGATTTCAAAACTGTCTCCATCGAAAAAAGGTGCTGGACATGTCGACCCTAACAAGCTTGTAGACATATTAAGAGTGTTATTTGGCGCAAAGAATGCTGGTGCTGAAATAAAAAGAATAGAAGATCAACTACGAGACGGAGGTATAATAGCTTAGACTAACCTACGATACACTTCATTTCATCATGACATCCGTTAAGGAGCAGATAGATCGTGCATGAGTAGCAAGAAGAATATTCAAGAGAAGATCAGTTTTATTGAAGGGAATACACGATTTGCGGCAAATTGATCTCGTGGAGATGCTTCCCTATGCTAGATTCAACAAAGGCAACAAATATCTCTTGACAGTGATTGATTGTTTTTCCAAATATGCCTGGGCTGTACCCCTTAAGAATAAGTCAGCAATTGAGGTGAGCAGAGCATTTGAAAAGGTATTGCAGGAAAGAAAGCCAAACAATCTACAAACTGATAATGGCAAGGAGTTCTATAACAGAATATTTGCCAAGCTGATGAAAGTGAATGGTATAAATCACTATTCAACCTTTAATAATTTGAAAGCTTCAATTGTTGAGCGATTCAATCGAACTTTGAAATCTGCAATGTGGAAAAAGTTTAGCCGGCAAGGATCCTATGATTGGCTAACCATCATAAACTCTCTGGTAAAGAAATATAACCAAACTAAACATCGGACGATCAAAATGGCACCAGTTTCTGCACGAGGTAAGGATGTAGAAGAACGGCTGTTACATGATGTATATGCGAAGAAAACAATCACTACAGTTCCTAGATTCGAAGTAGGCGATCATGTACGGATATCCAAGTATAAAGCGCAATTTGCCAAAGGCTATCATCCTTCATGGTCCACAGAGATTTTTAAAGTTGTAGAAGTTAAGAATACCGCACCAGTGACATATCATCTGCAAGATTATAAAGGACAAATAATTGGTGGAGGTTTTTATCAAGACGAACTACAGCTAGTGAAATATTCCGACATCTATCGGGCTAGGTTTAGACAATTCACACAACAGCTGGGAGAATGTGAAGAATGTACTTATATAAAGCCGGACAAGGCTAACTTCGATTTAGTTCATCATGAGACGTGCTAGAGACAAGAAGAAGAAGAAGAAGAAGAAGAAACGAGTCATTCCTACTCCTAAACGGATTGGTGGGAATTCTCCTAAATTGAGTGGTAAAGCTAAATGAATGCTGGATGGGCTACCTCGTCTGCGGCTGAGTAATTTTGATCTACTCAGATTAGCTAAATGGAAGAAAATTCCACATTTTAGAGGGGTATTCATGATTGATGAATTTCCAGTGAAACCGTGGAAAAATGAGCGAGCTATTTTCAATTTTGATAGTAGTTGTGGGTGAGGAACTCACTGGGTTTGCTATAAGAAGAGAGGCGTTATGTTCAATTCTTCGATAGCAGTGGAGCCAATCCACCTTCTGAACTGATCCGCTATTTAAAGACTGCCGTATTTCCTCGAACAGGAAGCAATATAAAAAAATGGGCAGCAACAATTGTGGACAGCTGTGTTTACTTTACTTGCTGGATTTGCTATAAAAGAAAGGATTATAGCTGTGTGCATTCATTTGGTCGCCAGACAGCGATGGGTTTGGACTTTAGGAGAGTAAATAAAAGGACAACTGCAGAGAAGAAAACCATCATTCCATTGAAAACAGTTGACGAGAGAACATCGTTAACCAACAGCAATATTCGTTTTCTTTAAGCGGCAGGTTACTACGTGTTATCACCAATATGGAAGTGCTAGATTTGGAAGAAAGACGTCTGTTCGACAATTCAATTGAATGCATACAATTGCATTCACATCACCCTTATGCATCATCAAAACTGTTGCCTGGTGATGAAATTCGTATAAGTGTACAACATCAAGATGCCCAGTCAAAGTTTACTCTATTTGGAGGGTAGGTTTTTAAAGGAAAACGGCTCAGCAATACCAACTTCATCAAAATTAACCAATAATGCATTTGCATTTCTATTTGATGAAATAAGATATGAACTCAGTGGAGTTGAAATAGATCGTGTAAGAAATCCAGGAATTGCTTGCACACTTAAAGGTTTGGTTTCACTAAGGACGTCTGTCAGTACATAGAAAACTTTTTAGAATACTATTAGCAATTGGCTGAATAGTAAGTTTCGTTGGAATGATACAGAAATATTTTTGCCTTGATTTGTGTGTGTGAATGTGGTCACTGGCGATGCATTAAATTGGACGCAAACCTTGAATGTTGGTCACTCGCGTGGTAGAAATATCGTAAACCTGACTGCTGGTCACTGGCGAGGTTATAAAAAACCCGTAAACCTTGAATGTAACGGTAAAATGTTTGAATGTGTATCAAGGCAAAAACTAGAAAAATTAAATTCGATATTGAACATTTCTTTGACTATTTGTATTTTCCTAAGTTGTATTTTGTATTAAGAAGAAGTTAATTTTTATTTTAAATTTGAATTTTTTCCTGTTTTTTCTGTAAATATTTTGCATTATGTTTCAACAAATGAGTAAAAGATATATAATTTTGTTTTTATTAATTTCCTTACATTTTATTTTACTAAAAACTTTCTCGATTTTAATTTTTCTCGATTTCTCGAAGTTAATTTTTATTTTAAATTTGAATTTTTTCCTGTTTTTTCTGTAAATATTTTGCATTATGTTTCAACAAATGAGTAAAAGATATATAATTTTGTTTTTATTAATTTCCTTACATTTTATTTTACTAAAAACTTTCTCGATTACCCCCACCTTGACGTGGTGAGAAAGCTTAAAGCGAATGCTGAACAAAGAGGGTAAACAAAATTAATAAAGAAACTATGAAAAATAAATGCAGGCTGATGCATGTTGAGACATGCATGATGGCTCATTGTATATACAAATCTTTTTCATAATAGGATCCAGTATTAAGAAACATGCTAAGAAGACCTGTGGTAACATGTCCGAGCAGGCAAAAAAGGTAATGAGTACAAAGTTTAATTTTTAAATAATAGGATTAAGTATTCAGAAATATGCTAAGAAGACCTGTGGAAACATGTCCGGACAGGCAAGAAAGGTAATGAGTACAAAGTTTACTTTTTACATAATAGGATTAAGTATTAATAAACCATTTCCTGGATGACTCAGTGTAGTTTCTTTGCATTTTTCTTAATAAGTAACTAACATGTTTGGACAGGCAAGATATATGTTGTTTTGATTACAAAGTTCAATAAACAAAAGAATACAAAGCGATTAAGGTAAGAATAGATATATATATATTTTTGTTTATTAGTACAAAGTTTAATTTCAAAAGGTGATGCAATAACTAACCTGTTGTGGTAGAAATAATAGATAGTGCTGTTTTTTTTATTAATAAATTATATTCATAAAATCGATATTAATTGATATGGATAATCGATATATTGCGATTGGCAGTGAAACACTATAGACTGTGTGACGTTATCTGAATGGGGGATTTGTCTAGAAGGCAGTGGTAATAAATATGTATATTTTTAATCTATAAGGCACTGGCGATACTATTGCTGTGTGACGTCATACGAATAATATATTGAAAAAGCAGTGGTTTTGTTATACAATATAATAAAATCGATATTTCTAATCTATAAGCGGCAGATATGCGCATGCCCCAACTAGCAATGACGTCATAGGAGTGGGGATAAACGTTACTACAGTAGATTGTTTTGCTAGATGCAGTTCAGTTCTGTGTAAGTGCGTGTCGTGTTAAGTAGAATGAAATATCAGCAGCTGGAAGCGGTAAGTCAATCTTTTTTTTTATTATTTTGATTATGTGGTGAAAGTTTGATGTCACTCCGCCATATTGTTTTTTTAATTATAATTGAATTTTTCGTGAGTGGGGTGAGCGGAAATAAAATTATGATAGTGCGGGGGTTAAGATAGAAGTGTACGTTGGAAATTATAGCTAGCGAGAGGACCATTGTGGCCGACTGGTTATGGTGATGGACTTTCAACCTAAAAATTGTAGGATCGAATCGCAGGTAACACAAGTTTTTTCATAAATTATAAAAAATAATTCCCCTTTCGCCCAGAGTAAGGTGATGATGGCAAGGGCTGGGGAAATTAAGAGTATAACTGTACGTTGAAAACTACAGCTAGCGAGAGGACCACTATGGCCGATTGGTTAGGGTGATGCACTTTCCAATCTGAAGATTGTAGGTTCGAATCGCAGGTATGACAAGTTTTTTCATATAAAATAAAAATAAAAAATACACCTCCAGCCTAGAGTGAGGAGAAGGGTGGTATGTTACAGTGTTAGGTTCCGCCATCTTGTTGTGTGAATGAGCTGTCTGGTTGGAGGTGGAAAGAAAATGGAATGGCTATTCCCTCTCTACTATATACCGACCATTCGAGAAATGGTTACTAGAGTTAACATCGAGTGGTCTTTGTTTTAATTTTTATAATAGTTACTGGTGACTGAAAGTTACAAAAATTTGGTTAAATATTGATCATCGTGCTATTATTATTTGTGTTAAATTTGAGAAAATTTTAACGAAAGGTTTCTATGTAATTAACAATTTTTTAATAAACTTGAAATTCATTAGTTTAGTGGTCTGAGTGAAGTAAAGAAGAGTGGGGATTACAACTACACCGCTAATGTAACTGTATGTAAGCAAAAGTTCATAGTAAATAATACAGTAGTTCTAATAAATACAATATGACAGATGTAATACCCTCTATTGAACTAAAAGAATTTCTCTTAGAAATAAGACAAGATTTAAAGAAAAATGTAGACAATTTGTCTGAACTAAAAACTGCAGTAGAGCTGAAGATTTCAAATTAGTTTCAAATTATTAAAACTAAATACGAAAACCTGAACGAAATTTGGATAAAACAAGAAATAGAACTTAATTTTTTAAGAAATAAGCATCATGTAAATAACTTGATATTTTTTAATATAGAAGAAAGTAATGACAAGACATACGAAAAGTTGATGGACGTCATGATAAATCTGATCAGAAAGACAATGGAGGTCGAAATAGAATGTTGTAAGGGTTCGCAGATTAGGTGTTCATGGAAATAGCCGTCTAGTTTTGGTTAAATTGGTCTCATATGCAATGAAAATTAAGATTTTAAGGGCAGCCAAACATTTATCTGAAACCGAATCAAAGTAGCCCAGGAATATCCACCGGATATTCGAGAGTCCGTAAACAACTCATTCCTTTTTCGAAAAAGGCTTATTAATGGAGTCAGTTATTCACTAGAACAATTAATGCAAGAGGAAAACAAATATTTACAAATATTTTCATCTGTTAGCGAGAGTGAAACTTCTGACAAGGATAGTGCTCCTGGGGTGAGAGATAGAACACCAAGCAACAAAAATAGAAAAAACACTAAAATAGTTCGGCCTAAACAACGAGGTCGTTTACTGGAATGGTTGCATCCCGTTGGAAAACATCCTTCAGCCCATTTGGAAAAAAAGAGAAAAATGGAATCGCGAGCCTGGTAGCCTAGCAACAGAGTACCTTACATTTTTGCGAGTTTTTACATAAATTTAACGTTTTTTTGCTTTTCGAAACTTTTTTAATGGAAAAAGAGTTTTTCAAATTACGAATTATTGTATATATCTGCGGTTAAAGAAAAAAAGTATGGAAGGGCAAGTGGGGAATCAATTTGGGGAGTTAATAAAAAACTGGTGGAGCGAAATATCGTTAAATTTATTAAATTGTCAAATAATGATCTAATTAAAATTAACTCCAGCTCCGGTATGCATTATATCCTCCCCGTTTATTTAAATTGTAATGCATGGTCTCAAGATTTTCACCAGCTCTACGATCTGGTTTATATGCACCAAATTTAAAATTTATTGTTATCGGTGATTTCAATAGCCGCGTTAGCAATTTACAAATTATTCCTAAAACTGTAACAATGGGTTAAATTTATATACGCATAGAAATTCTAAAGATAACGTCAACATGAATCGAAAATATTTATTATCATTTTTAGAATATTTTAATATTATATTATTGAATGGCCGGATCAAAGGGGATACATGTGGAGAATATACTTTTATTGGTCCCACAGGATCCTCTGTTATAGATTTGTGTGCCACTTCTGCAGATATTTTGCCTAATATTCATAATTTTGAAGTCTGTCAGAAATTTTTTCTCAGAACACCTCTCTATTACTGTCAAGTACTTAATAAATAGTGCCCAAAATGAAAATATTGTTCCATTACTACCAAAATTAAAATAGAATATTAAACTAAAAGAACTGTATATGGAAGAGACTGAAAATATTTGTGAACAGCACTTATTAGAAAAAGATCCTAAAACAGGTGTAAGAAAGCTAACAGGAATAATTATTAATGTTGTACATAAATATAAATGGTATATACAGACAAACCAGCTATTTATAAACAGAGATGGTTTGACGGAGAATGTCTGAAAATGCGAAAATATTTATTTATGTTATTAAAGGCATGTAGTAAAACTAGTTGTTCTAAAATCAAAACCAATTATTTAAAAAGCTAGAAAGATTATAAAAATTAATGTAACTTTAAGAAGAAACAGTACAATGACAGTGTAGTTATTAAACTCAATTTAGTTAAAGACTCAAAAGACTTCTGTAGTCTGGTGCGAAATTTCAAGTCTAAAAGCTTCCAAATAGACACTAGTATATCCTCAAATGAATGGGTTGATCATTTTAGGAATTTGCTGAATTTAGGAAATTAGAAACGAACAGAATGGTGTACGCAGAACCTTACATCTCTGACGAATTTCTTGATGCCCCTTTTCTAAGATCTGAATTAACTTACGTACTTAACAATGCTAAAGATATTAAGCACCAGGATCGGACCGTATTACCTACAAATTCTTTATTTATTGCTAACGTTGCTTATTTATTTCAATAGAATCTATGAATCTGGTGATGTTCCTGATAGATTTGAAGAGTCGATATTTTCCCCGTACATAAAAAAGGTCTAATTAATCAAACAGCAGCCTGCGCGAGCTGGAGTTTAGGGATATCTTGGGATACTGTAGACTAACCGGTAAGCTACCGGGGGAGATTAATTAAGGGGATAGGGTGGAATCGGGGGGATAAAAGCCACATACGCTTAGGTCCCGCGCCATTAGGCACCCGAATAACAATAATAATAATCAAACAGCAAACTATCGAGGCATTTCTTTTTGCAACGTCATAAATAAATTATTAGTTACTGGCCTCCTACTGCAGAGACTTGATCAGTGGACGGAAACGAATAGGTACTAGAGGAATTCCAGCGGGTTTTCGTAAAACTTACTCGACAATTGATAATATTAGTACTCTGATGAATATTATCAAAATTACGCTGAACCATAAAAGGCAGAAGGTCTTCGCCTTTTTTGTTGATTTATCATCGGCCTTTGACCGCATAGATCGGCTGGGTTGTTCTACAGGCTTTATGAATTAGGAATCTCAAATATTTATAAATATCCTAAAAAGTATATTCGCTGGGACTTACTCCTCGGTATGGTGCAAGCACGGTCTTTCGGAGCCCTTTGAAACGCATACGGGAGTCAAACTGGGATGTTTACTGAGCCCTCTTCTCTTTTCCCTCTTCATAAATAATATTGCTGATAGTATGGATGGAGGGATAAGAATAGATTCCATTTGAGTGAAAGTACTAGCTTATGCTGATGATTTGGTGCTATTAGCTCCAGACAGACTTACATTGCAATCCACGATAAATTCCCTAGAAATAAATAGCTCAATGTGGAATCTGGAGATAAACTTAAAAAAAACCAAAGGTACTCGTCTTTAGAAATGGAGGCAGACCAGCCAAGGCAGAGCAATGGTACTTTAGAAAACAGAAAATAGAGTTGGTTAGCATTTTACAAATATGGGCTTAATATTAACTCCAAATCTGTCGCTAGAAAAGCATATTAAAGAGAAATCAGGAAAAGCAAAATTTGCTTTAAATTGATATCAAACAAAGATATTTCCTTTTTCTCCAAACTAAATATTTATAATGCAGTATCACGATCTATTCTTTGTTATGGGGCACAGATTTGGAGTTATCAGATGTACAAGGATGTAGAAATTCTCTTCAGATTTTTTGTCAAAAAGTGTCTGAATTTACCCAAAATACCCCGGATATCATAATTTATCTGGAAACTAATCTGCTGCCCATTTTTCTGTACACTTTTAAACTGCATGTTAATTACATAAATAAATGTTTAAATTTGCCATCAAATAGATTCCTTAACTTTTTTACTAAAAAAGTGATTGAAAAAAAGCATTTTGGTATAAAGACTGGGAACAGCTTTGTAATAAATATGACATTAATATCGAATTATTATTAAAGGAAAAGATGAATTTTAATATAGAAAAAAAATTAAAAGATTATTTTGTAAACAGCTATAAAAATAAAGCTTTGCAAGCGCAGAAGCATACGTTGTACAAACATTTGGACAGTGGCAGCAAACTGGGATCAGACTCCATAAGTATTTTAATAAAAGTGAGAGGAGAACTGCTGGCACTGAATAAGTACTGTTATAACAAGGATATACATTTGTGTTCGATGTGTAACATGAAGGAAGAAGAATCCATGCTGCATTTTGTTTGTATATGCCCTGTTATAAAAGAATTTCGCCAAATGTGCTTCAAGACAATAACAATGACTCGACAAGACCTATTAAAGATTTTAAATGGTAAAGAATGGTCTAAATTAATTTCATATGTCAAATTAGCCTCGAATTATAGACAGTTTCTAATAAAAGAATTTAATTATTGAAATTATCAAAATTGTCTAATTATCATTTATATTTAGTTTTCAATTTGTTTATTGCGTATCCCAATTCAGATTGTATCTTTTATTATGTATGAATTGAAACTAATTTATTCCGTTAATCTAGAAGTCAATCTGTTTATTCTTAAATAATTTACAAGTAAAACCTTTATTTGATCAACTTTTTTCCTTCTTTTTTTTCATATAACTTTTATTATATTTATCATTTACTGCAGAGAACTTTAGTTTTTGTATCTATGTTTTGCTTTATTTCAGTTATGATATTTTAGTTCACTTTATAGAAGATGTTATGTTTGTATTTGTTACCAGCTCACCTCTAACGGTCTAAAGACCAAGAGTATGTCTGTTTGTTAACAACTTGTAAAAATGTACATGTACATAAGCTATATTACAGACAAATTATTATTATTATTATATACCGACCATTCGGTAAAATAAAAACTTTTTTCTAATTCATGTACCGAAATACGTATTTCCTGTGTAAATACAATTTCAAAAATCTAGAACGGTCGCAATACTTCCTCTTAAGAGAAGTAAGAGAAAGTAAATTAATTTTCGTACGATTACATATCAAGTAGTGTATACATTAATTAACAGTTAACAATATTTACGTGTAATTTTGATAAGTTTTAATGAATAATAAATAAGAAAAAAAGTGTTTTTATTGGAGGATCTAAACTTTAATTTATAATACAAGGTTGGTTTAATCAGGCAAAACTAGGCAACCGCCTTAGCGATGGCCTTTAAGGTTTTACAGTGAATGTATGTTGTTTTATAGCCCATATAATGATTAGAGAGTTCGTCCCACGCATTACGCAAACAGGCCAGGCCGCACCTAGCCAGCGAATGGGTAAGTGTTATAATTAATCTGATAATGATACATATTACGTAATATCAGTACCAATAAATAACGTACATATAATCAACCAGTTCCTGGTTTATCTACACCTTGACTCTACGGAATAATTTAAATTTTTGAAATATTTGTTTGATCAAAAAACAGGACATTATTTAAAGCAAAGATTGATATTCGCTCGCGGCACTGCCTAGAGATCTACATTTTGAAAATTATTAAAATTTGTACTTTATGAGACTGCTATATGAGATATGAAATTTTCGAAATTGAGTTTCGAAGGACACGTACAGAGACGTTTCACTTTTGTCTCAAACATTTTTCCGAATAAATGCATTTTAGAGGTACATGGGTTAGCTGTCCTCTAAAGTACAATTATTTCACTTTATTATTCGACTTCTATATAATCAATATAATACTGAGTACTGTTAAATGTGTTGCCTAAATTCTGAATTTGAAAAAAGTCAGTTGGAAGTACGACTTTACTGAACAGCTTTTTCAATTTTTTTGCGATTTTCTTCATTAAGATACCAACGGATTCCATTAACCTTGGTATACTAACGATACTCACAAAAACATATCACTTTCGTTTGCAACTTTCTTCCGAGAAAATTGATTTTAGAGAAATGGTGGTGGGTAGGGGAGAGGTGGTGGTGGCAGCGGTGGGGGGGACTGGAAGGTCATCCTGTATCAAAAAATATAGATGATAACTTAATATTTAGTAATAATTATAAGTCTGAGAAAAGGTTGTCAATTATAACTATGTAAATTGTACTAGAGAAAGGCATGTGAGTGTTTCACACCAGAATTTGTATTAACTCCCAAAATTTGTTTTTCATAAGTGCAGAAATATTTTCCCTACCATACTATAGATTTACAGCTTAATCGACATTTCTAAAGCATTCG
Source organism: Triatoma infestans (assembly GCA_011037195.1). Classification (NCBI taxonomy): domain Eukaryota; kingdom Metazoa; phylum Arthropoda; class Insecta; order Hemiptera; family Reduviidae; genus Triatoma; species Triatoma infestans. Next base: position 223,514 of record JAAEAF010000759.1, read on the forward strand.
GGTCAAGGGTTCTTCAATTAATATCTATTATTTGCATTGTTGGTTTAAATTACTAAGACGTTTCTCTTCTCCATTATTGTCATTATCTGCTCTTAAGCAATTTATATACATCAACATATAATGCAACGACACACCATTAAAATATCTCACTGAATGTATCATGTGAGAACCTATTATTTGGTGTCTGATCACGTAAGAAATTGAGTTCTCACAGTTAGTTTAAAATAGTACTTTCTTATACAAAAGAAAATAAATACAAAAACTGATATATAAAAATAAGTACAGTAGGCATAGCTAAAGCCGTCTGCCGGAGTTTGTCTTAAATACAATATCAAAAATACATACAAAAATAAAATAACTATTTGCAATTTAAGCAAAGTAATATGTAAATGTAAGTAGAAGAAAAATATGAAAAATTAATAGAAAGAAAAAATTAAAAGATTTACAATAATGTAATAAGTAAGATATAAATTAGGAAACTTTTACACAAAAAAACAAAGAAAATACAGATATAAAAAATATATAGAAAAAGAAATTAATAAAATAACATAAAAATAAAAAGAGACAAAAAACTTTTTTTATTAAATTCTCTGAATTATACTGTTTAAAAAAGTGTACATTCATTATGTGAAGAGTACATACAATATTTAGTTTGATAATCTTAAATTTCTTGTGCCCCAAATATGACGAGCAAATTTAAGCAATAACCGATCTGAGGTGGAAAACAATTCAACAATAAATCTACCAGAAATGAGATCAGAGCCGAAGAACCTTTTTCGCGAGTCAACAAATGCTGGACATTCCCCAAGAAAGTGATAAAGAGTCTCAGGCTGCCGAAGATTACACACCTGGCAATACTCCTTGTCCGAATCCCTCTCCAACCCTCTATTTACTCTATTTAGATTTAAGAGCTCTCTTTTGAGTTTAAACCACAAACTCAGATCAGATAAATTAAAACAAGTCACTGAGTTCAACCCGCAATGAGTACCGAAATCTTCTTTGTTTTCTATTAAAGCTCGATACAACAGATACTTATCAGAATTTTTAGCACGCTCAAGAGATTCTTTCCAATAAAAATGTGTTAAAGAAGAAATTTAAGAGCCTATTGCTTTGACCATACGGATTTATCCTGGATTGATGAATCAAAGTGTACACCATGCAGTTGGGATAAACTAATCCACGAAGAAAACCATGATAATTTACGCCTAATTATTTCCATGGCCACTATCTTACGCAAGCGATGGTCAGGTAATCAAGCAAATCGAGGCAATAACTTATATTAAGTTTCAATGTGAGGAGAAAAACCGGATCTAAGGAAGTTTTGATATGCAGCATATAGTTGGAAGTGCAGGCAGGAAACAACTTTTTAAGAAAGTATCTTTGAAATTTCTCTAACAGTTCATATTGTTCATGCCCCACACTTGAGCACCATAACATGCTACTGCCCGAGATACAGTCTTATAAATTTGATATTTGACCCGCAATGGCGCATCAATCACCGAAATCACATTAGCCCAAATGGTATTGATACCCAGTTTGGCAACTGAGATTTTCCTCTTAAAATGTTCATAAAAGAAGAGCCGACTAGACAGTGTGATCCCCAAATAGTTGTAGGTTTTTACAATCTCAATTTTCTGGCTCCCATATCTCCAGCACTCACGAGATCCCAATCGACCACCTCTACGGAAAACTAGGATCTTAGATTTACTAAGATTAATGTGTAAGTTCCATTGCTTACAGTATGCTTCCAAAATATTTATATTTCTCTGTAAGAGAAGCAGGTTATCCGCCATTAGGACGACATCGTCAGCATACAATAGTAACTTCACCCTAGTGGTTCCTAGTCGGACTCCGCCCTCTAACAGTAGGGGCACATCATCTAAAAATATAGAAAACAAAAGAGGACTGAGGACACAACCCGGTCTAACCCCAGTACCAACAGAGAAAAACTCAGACACCCCATCCTTGCTTCTGACGGCCGATTCCGAGCACGAATACAGAGCTTGGAGAGCCGAGATGAGCTTGGATGAGAACCCAATATTAAAAAGTTTACAAGGAAGAACGATGAACACTGTCAAATGCCGCTCTGAAATCTACAAAAAAGCACTAGAGCTTTTTCCAGGGCTGAGCAAACGTGATATTAACAGTATTGATTAGGATAAAAAGATTATCCAGGGAAGAATAGCCTCGCCTAAACCCAGCCTGGCATTCGCTCAATAAGTCATTGTCTTTGACAAAGGATTCAATGCGACGCAAGAGAAGACTGGAGAAAATATTAGCCATAGAATCAATACTAGAGATACCCCTATAGTTGCACACCCTCTTCGCATCTCCTGATTTGTGCAGCGGAACTATTATAGATCTTGAAAATGTTGGGGGCATTGTACCAGACTCAAAAATATAATTATACAGTGACAGCAGTTTATGTAGAAAAGATGTAGGGGCATACTTATAAAATTCATAACTAACTCTATCGTACCCTGGAGATTTATTATTTTTTAGATTAGGCACTACCATATGTAGTTCCTCATAAGAGAAAGGGGCGTCCAAAGAAGGAGATATAACACAAGGCTCAGCATACAGAGTCGGGCAAGGATGTGAGGGGGGATTAAGCAGTGATCGGAAGTGTGAAACCCACTCACTTAATGAAATTTTATTGTTATAGGCAAAATTGGACCTCTTAGATGATTAATCAAAGTCCATAATTGCTTGGAATCCCTAACAGATTTCAGCTGCTCATTTATAGAAAGAAAAAACTGCTCCTTCTTTGCTTTACAAAGTAAATTGAAACTGTTGTTAGCTTCGTAATAAGCTATTTTAACTATACAAGAATTGGTCTTGCGAAACATTGAGTTCTCACAGAAAATACATGTTTAGGAATCCTTAGTTCGATCAAACCTTTTAAACAAATGTGTGAGTGTGCGTATGAACTAAATATCGGAAGTGCGACTTTACTGAATGGATTTTACATTTTTTGGGAATTTTCTTGAAAACGGTTCCAACGATTTTCTTTAAATTACGTATACAATCTACACACACAACAGCCATCACTTTTATTTGAAACATTTTTTCCAGGAAAATTGATTTTTTGGGTGTTTGGGGGGAAAAGTAACGCTAAGGATTTCTCTAAACTTACTTTAGTAAAAAAAAATTTGGGGCGAAACCTCATACAACTTTCTCTTACTGCAGATTACAAAATTGTAACAGACAAATTTTATAATTAGTATACACCAAATTTAATGAAATTCGTCGGGGATTCATGGAGAAAATCGCGAAAACTGAAAAAACTGTTCAGTAAAAACGCACTTCCGGTTTACTAATTTTCTTGAAACTCGGAATTTTGGCACTCTATTGAATTCGAATTAATTTTGTTTAGATGGTAGAATTGTATAATAATCAATTAAGAGAGCAGTTTAGAAGAAAATATACCGCTTTACCCGGAAAATGCAATGCCTTTACCCAGAGAATGTTTCAAATAAAGTTGGAGCTCTTTAAATGTGTAGTCCACATTTTAGTTAAAATAAAATCTTGGAACCGTTTAACAGAAAATAGCAGAAAACTGAATAATACTTTTCAGAAAAACGCACTTCGATTTTCTTCAAACTCGGAACTCAACAGCATAAATAATATTATTTAGATGATAGAATTTTGTGATAAACTAAAAGAGCCTAACCATTCCTAAAAGAGCTCTAAATGAATCTCCTCGAAGAAATGTTTCAAATATAAGTTGTAGCTCTTAATACGTTTATGTAATTGATATAACAAGTTTAAAGAAAATCATTGGAGCCATTTTCGAGAAAATCGCAAAAAAGTTAAAAAAAAAAAAAATCATTAAAGTGGTACTTCCGGTTCATGAATTTTGACAGATAACTTACTGTCGGATACCATGGTGATACCTAAACAGAATATCAAGATCGAACTTTCTGCGATTTTTTATTTTTGAGCTATGCTGTTCAATACATACATACGCGAGCACACACTACACACACACACACACACACACACACACAGAATTGAGTTAAGATGGCGTCTGTTACAGATGATATGTTTTCTAACGCTCTTGAATTATTAAGAAATGTGACAAAAATAAGTGGAAATCTAAAAAATGATCTTAAAAAAGCTATTCTTCATGCTGTGACTGATATTACTGAAGAACAAAATGAAAAACGAATTGAAGGAATGTAAACATCAGTTGAACGAGAAGGTAAACACCCAGTTAGTTTCTAGCGGGGAATTTACAAAATATTTTGATGAATGCAGCTCTCTAATCTATACCCATGCATACCATCACTAATGCATATCTGGAGTTTCCACCTGCTATTTGATTCTCAATCAAAGTAAAAAACATGGTTAAAAAAGCTTACTCTAGGCATCGTCTTTACTAGATGAAAAAATTCTCAATATACTAGTCAGCTTGGTATCCAAACTTTTGCAGTTACATAAAAACTCTTCGTGGAGCAATATGCTTCCAAACTGTCCCCACATGAAAATAAGTTATACTTAATTGTTAATGGATAACATATTTGTGCTAACTAATATAATTCAGCAACATCTGCAGTTGAAAGAAAAAAAAATTATGCCTTATTTGTACGTAGATCTGAAGCTTTTGATACAGTTAATCGTTCAGCTTTATTCTATAAATTAGGATGCTCAGGGGTATCGACTAAGTTTGTAACAGCTCTAAGAAATCTATATTCCAAAAGTAATGCAGTTGTTTGGAATCGGAATGGTATATCGCACTCATTTACAACAAATATTGGTTTAAGGCAAGGTTATAATTTAAGCGCAATACTGTTCGACCTTTCTATAAATGATTTGAAGAATTAGGAGGCGGAGTAACTATTGAACCGACGAAAGTCAACCTATTATTGTTCGCGGACGGTATAGTGATAATAGAAGATTCACCAACAAAATTAAAAGATGCCATACTTAAATTGGAACGACATTTAGATAAGTGGGAATTGCAATTAAATATTGAAAATACAAAAATTATGGTTTTCACTAGTAACGAAAAGGGGAAAAGAGCCAAAATTAAATTTAAATTTAAATATAAAGGGAGCGATGTAGAAACATTAGAAATTACAAATATTTAGGCATCACCCTCGCAGACAATCTATCTTTGAACGAACATTTTAGTGAAAAGATTAAATCAGCCAAGTTGGCTATGAACTATGTGTGCAATGGTGCTTTCCAATAGTAGAGTACCTATTTCGGTGAAATTTAATATATATGAGTCTGTAATAGAATCAATGGTATGGGGCTCAGGTTTGGGGTTACCACAAATATCAGCAACTTGAACATTTATTATTACGAAGATCTTTTGTCTCCCACTAAACACTCCTAATTATCAATTATATTTGGAAACCGGTAGAAAACTTATATATTACCACACATTAGAGCTGAATGTAAATTATATGTGTAAAATATTGAATTATATCTGCCCAACTTCCGTATATTGTATCTATGGAAGGTATTAAAACAAAGAGTAGTCCATGGTTTAAAGAATGGCTAAATTTGGCAGAATATCTAGACTGTGTTCTAGATAGAGAACTTATAACAGTAGATAGATGGTATAAGCAGATGGTAAATATAATTAACAAAGGAATACAAGATTTTAGGAATGAGATTATATACATTAATGATGAATTTAGTTTGGATTTAATTAGAACAATATTTAAAGCAAGATGCGAATTATTTAATTTAAATTGTAAACCATGGATAAATGATATAGTGTACACCTAGTCCATGTGTAATTTAAATGAAGATGGAAATATGTTGCATATAATAGGTAGCTGTCCTATTATCAGTGGTTTTAGGAAAAAATATTTGGAACAAAATGTTTTGAATGAACAAGTTATGATGTGGTTAAACGAAGGACTGGTATAAAATAAAATGGTTTTAAAGTTCAGACAGTTTTTTAGTTTCTGAATTTAACTTTAATTAATACGTATATATTTCTTTTTCATAATTAAATGTAATTGAGTTTAGTATATTTCAGTTGGTTTGTTTTTTCCTCCTGTTTTTCTTTTTTATTGTTAAATAAAACTTTAAAAATTAATTCGAAGGACAACTCTGCCAGACGGATATTTTTTTTTTGGGGCATTAGCTTTCGCCATCAGCCATAATATACAAAAAGCAAACCATCACTACTGTAAGATATCCAGCACCTGTGATGCGTTGCAAAAGCAAAAACCAGCTCCATCGTCTCATACAACACAATCGTGTCTGTGATTACACTTATACCTTTCTACAGTAAACATTCGTCTAAATAAATGCATTCATTAATAAAAAATCAATCATTCGGATAAATACATTCATGCCAATGAGAATTTATTTAAGGCCAATGGAATACGTTCCGCTAAAATTTGGGGTGGTTTTTCCGATACTTACGCACCAATTATTCTTAAACCTAAATTAAAAATATGTACATTATTTACACTGCTATCACACTCACATGCATACAGGTGCCAGGGTAGCCAATCCCGGCTCAGACCCTCCCCTCCAAGAGACAGTGGCTCCCAGAATTAAAAAAGTGTAGGAAGACAACCCACACGACCAAATGTTGCCATCCCTGGCCGGTATTGGTCCCCCCCCCACACTCATTCACACAAGCCATTCATTCCTATAAAATTATTAAATAACCCATTCACGCTAATAAATACTTGCATCCTAATAATACATGCATACCTAAAATGTCAAGAATTAAATACTATATATATATATATATATGCTCTTATATCACATCTAGAAATACAAACACACACCATGCACACGCGCGCGAACACACCAACACTCACACACACACAGACTCCATGGGGTGGAGTACTTGATATTCCTCGCACCCCGTTACAACTAATCCTACAAATAAGCTACAGCTAGATATTAAGAAATTCACCGAGCTGGATATATCCACAATATATTAAGTACAAACATTCTTCAAGTATTTTATAAATTTTACTATTATTGCAAGTGAGTATTTCCTTATAATTAATAGGAAAGCGGGTAATTGTTTCAAACTTGTAGAACATCTCCCGTCTTTCTGATTCGTACGCACTGCACCGTATTACAATATGTTCCAGGCTTTCGATTTCCCCACAGTTGCCACATAGAGGAGAGGAGGTCTTACCAATTTTATGCAAATACTCCTTGCATATCCCATTTCGTATAAATCATGTATAAAAGAACTGTTTCTTATTTGTTTTGGGAATGTAGAATAATCTTTCAAAAAAATTACTTGCGGTTTAGATTGTTTAAGTAAAGAATAATTTGTACGAAAGCTCAATAATGATGTGTCAGATCTTTTAAATTTAACTGGCAGAGTTTATTGTACAGTTCGCTATTAGAAGACGAAACTCTTAAAAAAAAACTATTACACAACAATTCCCTTCTTTGTTCCGCAAACAACTCCCCACAATCTGAATGGATCACATCCGTTGATGTGCTTTTTAGAAAACCTAAACACAACCTGAGACATTTATTTTGTAATACCTGTATAGGGAGCAATAGTGTACTTCTCGCTTGCCCGTATAGGAAGCATCCAATATCAAATATACTGCGTACTGTGGCTCTATAAAAGAGTAGAGAAATATTTGGGTCAGTACCCCATTTCTAAATAAAACTTTAAAAATTAATTCGAAGGACATTCCTGGCAGACTGATTTCCATTGCCTATCGAGTGTTTTCATTTTGTATTTAATGTAAACAATATTATATATTTGAGCAAATAAACACGTTTATCTATCTATCTATCTATACAGAATTGTTAAAGGTATACCTATCTCTGTAAGTTCTGCCACTTTCTTTAAATAGTAGCCTACCAAACAACAGACCGACGAACAATTTAAATAATTATGCTTACAGACCCCAACATAAGCTGCTATATTGGCCGACTACTTTGCAAAAGTTCATTCTATGAACACTGACCTAGGTATCTCTTCTTTCACGCGACAAGTTATTTCCGTCACTAGCAAATTTCTCAAGCCTCATATCAAGCATGAAAATTGCAAACCAACTTCTCCTTATGAGCTTAAGAAAATAATTTCCAAATTAAAAAACAATAAATCCCCAGGTTTGGACGGCATAAACTCTCGCATAATGAAAAACTTAATAGGAAAAGTTTAATACATATAACTAAGTGTATAAACTATATGTTAATGTATGGCTATTACACTTGGAAAAGTGAAAAAATTATTGTAGTTTAATTATTGTAGTTATTGTAGTTCATCTTGAGCTGGTCAAGATGTTACCCTTTCTAGGAGTGGCCGTCCTATTTCTTTGCTACCTTCCCTCAGTAAAGTCACTGAGCGCATGTATTAAAAGGACTTAACTTATTTATGAGAATATAACAAACTGTCCTCTGATCAGTTCGGTTTCAGTGCGGGTCTCTCAATAATTGCACAACTTGCTAGAGTTACTGATGAAATTGAACAAAACTTCAATTTAAACAAGCACAATGGGATGGCGGTGATGGATGTGGAAAAAGCTTTCGATTGCGTCTGGCACAAAGGTCTAATACATAAGTTAATTCAGTAAAATTTCCAAAGTACTTAATCATTTTGTAAATAGTTATTTAGTAAACAGAAAATTCTGTGTAACAATTGGAAATGCTACATGAGGCCTTAGATCAATTTCAGCTGGAGTGCCCGAACTTAAACTTATTTTGTTTAGTGCTTTTATATTGTATTAGTTTAGAGAAAGGACAGACAGAAAGGCAAAGTGAGTACCATATACATTGCTATGTAGAATTTACTGCAAAATTGCTATTGTCTGAGATTTCAGAATATTTTAGAGCAGTATTTAATTGTAGTAGTTTAGATGTACAGAAGTGTAGGTCTCGGAGAAATGTATTAAAATACATTACTAAGGAAGATGAAGAATATTTACCAAATTGCCGCATTTCAGAGCTGTCGTTACGTGCACAGTGTTTTTATTATTTCAAAAATATGGCGAGTTTTCAGTTTTCTCATCCATTCATAGTAGAACACAGGAATAACTACAAATTTTTAATGAATATGTATGAGGAGGTTAGATTGAAGACTAAAATTGGTTATTCATATATTTATCCCGAGATCAGGGTTGATATTGATTGGGCTTCTGATGTATATGAATGGTGGGACACCTATGCTACTACCAAGTATTATTACAAAAAGAAGCACCTTTATTTATATGGACCTTCTAATGTTGGGAAAAGTACCTTAGTTAAACAGCTTGTTTATGGACTAGGCGATTTGGTGTTTTATGCCCCTAGCTTAAAGTTAAATTTTCCATTTGATTTGTTTAACTGTACTCACCGGTGCATAGTCTTTGAGGAATTTAATGTTCATAATTGGGACTTTGATTTTCTCAAGAAATTACTTGCTGGTGACTATGTTACTTTGAATCGGAAGTATTGTGATAACAAAAGGTACAAAAATGAATATCCTATAATAATGGTGTCAAACTATCCTCCTGATACATCAGCGGAATTCCATAATCGGGTAAAGGTGGTTTATGCCCATTCTTTTTGGTTGCAGGTACCCGTAGATTCGTGTATTACTACTACTGAGGATGCCTTTTTTATACCGTCGTCGCCGGTTTCCTCGGACCTATTATCGTCACCGATATTATAGATTACGGAGAGGTAAAAATTCAAATAAAGTACATACAACTCTTTGTACGTCAGTTCGTAGTTGTGCACGTGTGAGTGGTTGTTTGCAGGATCACCACCATTTTAAACATTTAAATGTATTAAATTATGATTGTAATAACGATAGTAATATATTAACGGGATATAGTAAGCAATTTGGTAAAGCTAGATTGTTATCAGTTTTATGGATTATTGATTTATTTGATATTCATCATATTAGACATATTAATACTGGTCAAAGTAAAAATGTTTTGATAAGTTAAGTGGTTATTATAATAGTAAGTATAACGAAGAAAAATTGGAAGGTGGTACTTATCACTTTGATAAAGATATTACTCAGAATGATTTATCTGCTAATGGGCCTAATTATTTTGAATATTTTTATGATAACGGGTGTATTAAGGATGATGTTACGAAGACAACGTGGAATCCTCCAAAAACTAAAGATGTGGGTGAGACAACTGTTGCGCATTTTAAAAAGAGAAATGTTAAACGCTCTACACGTATTAGAATTAAATGGAATCCGAAATGCAATGCTATTGATGCGGCGACTGTTTTACAGGATCATGCTTCTGCTGGGTCGTTTTTAACCGCAATGAAAATAAATAAACCGCCTCCACTTCTGTACATTCGCCCGTTTAATGGCGAACATAAGAATGAAAATATTTCTGACAATACGCAAATGTTTGCAACGTATATAACGTGCAGGATACGTACTTACTACCGTTTTCGCTTCAGTGGAAGATTGTTTAATGAAGTGGTATAAAATTTACAGATGGATATGGATAACATTTTTTACGTTATGGAAAGAAGATATTTACTGTCTACATGGCCAGCATATTTTTATCAAATTGTATTTTTTTGTAGTAATTTGAATTACTACTCAGCTAGAATACGTTTCGTTGTCTTCTGTGTAATTAATGATTTTGATTACGACATCGTTATCAAGGTTTTGGAAAAGTTTCATGGGAATACATCGGAAAGAAATTTAACTAAACTATATGCCTTATACCAGGATTGTTTAAGGAAAAAAAGCATATACAATTAGGTACGAATCGTATAATGTAAAAGATAAAAAAGCGCAAAATATTGGTGGACTTAAATATAATTTGCCTCCTGTAATTAGCATGTCAAACATTTATACATTAGACCATGAATGTAAATATAAATTAAGACAGATAGGTCTAACTGAATTTTTAGGTGTCGATAGGATGCTATTTGCCAATGAATTTAATGAGTAATGTAAATATAAAAATAAAATAAAGTGTTTTAAAAGAAACAAGTGTGATTATTTATAAAAAAAGGCGCGAAGCGCCCTTAAACCCGTTCATTAGTATAGTGGGAGATGAATGTATAAAACGTACGCGTACGAGTATATCTAGTGTTACTTATATACTCGTACGCGTTAAGGAAAGATGGATAGCAAGAAAAAGTCTAAGTGTCAAGGTCAGAAGGCGGAGCAGTCTGATGCATGTTCCAGCAAGCAGGGTCAACGGCCTAGACAGCGTGCCTCCAGCAGTTTTTTTATTACGTGGCCATATGGTGGGGAGACTCCACCGAGGTTAATAAGAGATCTGGTACTGTTAAACTTAAATTTATTTTGTTCAGTGCTTTTATACTGTGTTAGTTTAGAAAAAGGGCAAACAGGAAGGCAAAGTGAGTACCATATACATTGCTATGTAGAATTTACTGGAAAATTGCTGTTGTCTGAAATTTCAGAATATTTTAGAGCTGTATTTAATTGTAGTAGTTTAGATGTACAGAAGTGTAGGTCTCGGAGAAATGTTTTAAAATACATTACTAAGGAAGATGAAGAATATTTAACAAATTGCCGCATTTCAGAGTTGTCATTACGTGCACAGAGTTTTTATTATTTCAAAAATATGGCGAGTTTTCAGTTTTCTCATCCATTCATAGTAGAACATAGGAATAACTGCAAATTTTTAATGAATATGTATGAGGAGGTTAGATTGAAGACTAAAATTGGTTATTCATATATTTATCCCGAGATCAGGGTTGATATTGATTGGGCTTCTGATGTATATGAATGGTGGGACACCTATGTTACTACCAAGTATTATTACAAAAAGAAGCACCTTTATTTATATGGACCTTCTAATGTTGGGAAAAGTACTTTAGTTAAGTACGCCCATTAGTACCCCACACTGGGGCCCGCCGGACGCAGAAACTGGTTAAGCTAAGGTACTATTGGCCCTCCCTGGCACGAGATATCAAGGCCTATGTGTCCGAGTGCGAGGTGGGTGGGTAAATACTTACACAAGATAGTTAGTTAGTAAATTTTGGATAGGGTTACAATGGCGGAGGCCCCCAGAAGGGGGGAGGAAATGGAGGGTGATGATTTGGTGGGCGGAGATGAGGGGCACGGGGGGATGGAAGCATTGGGAGTCAGCTTAAAGGTGTTGGGGAAGGTAAATGGACGACTTCGCTGGGGAAAAGGAAGAGATTAGGGGGTGATTCGCCCCCTGAATTATTGCTGGAAGCTTTCGGCGTAGAAGCAGGGCAGATGAGACATTGGCTGGAGGTGGCTATTCGAGAGGAGGAGAGTCAATGTAAAGAATTTATGGATCCGGTTAAGCGAAACTTGTCGCAAAGAGCAGCTGGGTTTGTGGGAAAAAAAAGGTGGCCAAGTTTATGAGCGTAATCAAGGAAATAGCTGTAGAGTATAAAGGTGTGGAGAAGGACCACAAGGGGGATAGGTCAGAGTGCCTTGTGCGTCTCTGTCCGCTTTAACTCCCCAATTTATCCTCAACCTTTCTCCATAACAACTCGTATATTCATCTTAATCTCCAACCCCATTTCGGAATCGATTATGATGCCAAACTTTATGTATTGCCATTTTCCAATGACTATCATATGCTACTTGGAAAAGAAACAATGACTAAACTTAACCTGGTGTTAGACTTTAAAACAAACACAATAACATATCTCGGCGTCACGATACCTATCAAAAGCTCGGAAAATCATGACATCTCTTTACATATTAAACACCACAACAAACTATCTACAAACGAGATTGAAAGAATTATAAGGACCGAACATATGCTACCAGAAGAAAAGAAACATCTCGTAGAACTTTTAACAAAATACCCTCGAATCATAAGACTAGAAACGATAAATTAAGCTCAACCAATTTACTAAAACATGAAATCAAAACGGAAGACGAAACCCCCGTGTATTCTCACAATTATAGATACCCCGTAATTTATAAAGACCAAGTAAACCAAGAAATAAAGAAACTATTAGATAACCAAATAATCCGTCCTTCAAACTCACCCTACAACTCCCCTATGTGGGTAGTTCCAAAAAAATTAGATGCATCCGGAAAAGAAAAAAATAAGCGTTGTAATTGACTATAGGAACTTAAATAAAAAAACAATTAGCGGCAAATTCCCTCTACCCAATATTGAAGACCTACTAAACCAATTAGGAAAAGCCAAGTATTTTAGCGCAATAGACCTAGCATCAGGTTTCACCAAATCGAAATGGAACCCAACTCAATAGCAAAAACAGCATTCAGCACTGACTCGGGGCACTACGAGTTCTTGAGAATGCCCTTTGGTTTAATGGACGCTCCGCCCACATTTCAAAGAGCAATGAATAGCGTGTTTGCCAACACTGAAAACATATTGGTATACATGGATGATATAATAATATTTTCAAAAACGATTGAACAACTAAATCTCTGATTTAGTCCACTAAAATGTTAATAAATTCTTGTTAAAAAGAATATATATTTTACTTTTTACACTTCATTCGATACTGTCTCTCGATTCCCTCCGGCCTTCTTAGGTGGACTGTTTCATCGGGATCACAAATGAGTTTGTGAGCATGTTTACTTCCATCAAGTACTCGCGCACCATCTCTTCGTCTTAGAGGCAGTTTTTCAATAGGGCAATCTAAAGGAAAATATATTAGCTAACTCTTACGAAAAGAGCGAAGCATCATGTAAAAAGAACGAAACTTTAAATTTTTAATACAAATACTTCAATGTGAAATAAATATCTACAGTACTATCAGAAATAAAAATGATTTACCTAATATTAAAGTAATCTGCCCACAAAGACAATAATATATATGAAGTGGCTTATCTTCGCTATATTCTTGATCTTTCACATCAGAATAAACAATACTTCGAGTGATTACTTTAGGCATTTCAAATACCTATTTCAAATATATATCTCTGATTTAGAAACCACCTTTAAACTGCTTGAAAAACATAACTTAAAGATCCAGTTAGACAAAACCGAATTCTTCAAAAAGGAAATCATATTTCTAGGTCATATCATATCTGCTCAAGGAATAAGACCAAATCCAATCAAAATCCTAGCGGTAAAAGAGTTCCCTATACCGAAAAACCAAAAACAAATCAAACTATTTCTAGGCCTTACGGGGTACTACCGTAAAATGATCAAAAATTATGCAAAAATCGCGAAACCTCTAACAGAAAAATTAAGACAAAATAATGAACCTATTAAAATAGACGATGCCTATATAGAATCTTTTAACAAACTGAAAAATATGTTAATTAACAGTCCTATATTACAGTTCCCTGACGTTAGCAAGACATTTACACTATCCACCGACGCTTCTAACTGTGCTATAGGAGCAGTTTTATCTCAAAACGTATCTGAAAAGATCTCCCCATTTCCTATGCCTCACGCAGTTTAAATACCCGAGAAGAAAATCTTAGCACCATAGAAAAGGAACTACTAGCCATTGTATGGGCCTGTAGACACTTTAGACCTTACCTTTATGGCAGAAACTTCACAATCTGTACTGACCATAAACCATTACAATACCTGCACAATATGAAAGATCACAGTGCGAAGCTCCTCAGATGGAAAAATCAACTATCTGACTATGATTTTGAAATTAAACACGTAGTTGGAAAAACAAATTATGTTGCAGACGCCTTGTCCCGAAATCGTCCCCTTAAATATTATACTTGAAGATATCCCAAATATCGCAACACCATCAGACCCAGCTGACGATATTGACGAAGTCTATCCCTTTGACCCTCTTGAGCCCCAATACCTAGAACAAATTCTAGAAGAACCCTTAGAAGACGAAGAGATTTCGAGAGTAATAAACGAAATCAATCTCCCAGAAGAAATACCCCCAATGGACTTAGATGAAATAATCGTGGACACCCTAAAAGAATTTGACTCCCAAGAAGAAATAAATGATCCCTAAATTAACTCCCAAAATGATAATAAGGAAATAACGGAAGAACCAATCCAAATAACTGAAGAAGCAATTCCAAATCAAATTATAATAATTTCGGATAAGAAGAAATCCGTAGACATCGAAAAATACCAAATCCACAAACATTGGCAATCCCGCGAATAGTAAATCGAAAAACTATTTTGGCAACCACACGAGATTAATCTGGCAAGTAGCATGGCCACACAAAGAAGTATTGACCAAGCACTGCTTGGAATTCCTCAAACCGAACACCACATACGGGCTATACTGTTCCAATCAAGCAACGGTAATGAACAATATTCTAGAAGACATATACAAGATATTCGAAAACATTATACTAACAACCTACCCTACAGTACGTATAGAAAGATACTTTAAAATTAATATTGACGTCGAAGACAAAGACGACCAATTAGAACTAATAAAAAATCATCATATCAGCAAAACATGCCACCGCGGTATAAATGACACCTCTGAAAAACTGAAAACAAAATATTATTGGCCCCGTATGATAGACAACATCACTGAAGTTATTAATAATTGTGATACATGCAAAAGAATCAAATACGAACGGAATCCCCCGAGACAGAAATTTAGATTAACCCCAACTCCTAGTAAACCCTTTGAAAAACTGCGAATCGACACGTTATTTTTCTCTAATAATCCCATCCTAACATTAATTGACTGTTTTTCTAAAAGAATGACAGCCTTTGTAATTACTTCCACCAACAGTATCGAAGTTATAGATAAATTAAGAGACTATCTCAGCAATTTCCCTGCACCCCGCGAAATTCAAGGCGATAATGGAAAAGAATTCGCCAACAAAGGATTTGAATCATTTTTGAATTATAATAACATTACCCTCTATCTAACTACACCACACCATCATAATCCTAACGGCCTTATCAACAGAGCACACTCTAATTGATAGAATTACTTAATCTAATCCGAATAGACGAACCTAAATTACCTCTAAATCAAACATTAAAACTCGCAATCATAGCTTACAATAACACTCCAAATTGAACATTGAAACTTAGCCCTAACGAAATTAGTTTTGGCATTACTTTCCCAACAGAACAAAACCAAGCCACTATTTTTGAAATACAAACTGAAGAGTACCACAAAGAAAAACAATTAATACATAAAGCCATCAAAACTCTAATCGAGAAAGAAAAAGAAGAAAGAACTAACTTACTCAACAAAAACTGAGAAAATATTGAAATTCCCTCTGGCAAAATTTACGTAAAAACCCATAATCGAAACAAAGCAAAACCTAAATACAAACCTGTTATATACGATCAGAACAAACAAAAAATTCTAACAGGCAAAACTAAAGAAACGAAAATACATCCCACACAACTCAAACGCCCTAGAAAATTCGAAGACCATTCAAGTGAACTTTCTTCAGGAAACAAACATGACTACCCCAATGACTCTTGATTCTCCTAAGCCTGGAACTAGCAGCAGCTTATAAAAGTACAAGCATACACAAAGGCCCCGGCATTATCCCAATTAAAATACAAGATTCTTACATGATTAATAACTATTTTACCTACATGCATTCCATTAATATCACTTCCCTTCAAGAAGAACTAAAAAATAATATTGATTACACCCTTAACGCCTTAACTGAACCAAAAAGAGATCCAAAACAGACCTACACTGAACACCTTAAAATCAATTCCCATTCACTACTACGGTCTTACAAGAAAGCCCATATTAAGTATGCACAAAATAAATTAGACCACGTGCTTGTAAATTCGAAAGTCTCAAGACCAAAACGCGGCCTAATAAACGCCTTAGGCACAGCTATCTCGTGGATAACCGGTAACATGGATGCCAATGATAAAAAGTATTATGATTTATGACCAAGTAACAAGAAAAATAGAAAAGAACGACTATCATTTAGAACATGATGTCTTACAACAACTAACGGTTAACGAAAAATTAATAAACGAATTTAATAAAGATATCGCGATCATCCGCGACAATAATCTAAAAGTAAAGAAACTGTTAAGCTACGACATTAGCAACACCCTGGAAATAAATCAACTATACACCACCCTCCATTCGGCCCTTACCCTTATAGTTAACAAAATCAATGATCTAGATGACTCCGTAGAATTCTGTAAATTAGGAATAATCCACAGCAGCATAATTTCGCAAAAAGAATTAATGCAGCTACAATACCTTAATAATATCAAATTGATATCTAATAATGCTGAAATATTATGGCAAATCGGAAAAACCTATTGTTCCATCACCCCCACTCATCTTCACTACTTAGTCCAACTTCCAGTTGAGACCCCTTTAACAGAAACATATTTCCTCCTATCTTACCCCTATGACCACTTGAACCAAACGTTCACCATACCCACATTTCCCTCATTAATCCTGAAAACGGATAAATTATATACCGCTCAGTGTGAACTATTATTAACTAACTATTATTGTAAAAACTCAACAATAATTAATAATGAATGTATATTTAATCTGTTAAATAATAATATTGAGAATAAATGTAAGACAATAACTATTCCCAAGCCAAAACCGTTTGTAAAATATATAGACATTGTTAATAAGTATTTGATGTATGAAACTCCAATCATAAATATTAATAAAAATAATGTAAGCTTTACTGTAAATATTAAAAACACAGCATTGTTAACTCGCGAAAATGGAGAACAAATTAGTAATTGTAAACCAATTTATATTTATAATGAATTTGAACATGTATTAATCAACCATCTATTCCCAGCCAATATGATCACCTTAATATTTCCCTCCTTGACCTTCACGACTCCCTTGGAAGAACTCGAATGAAGAGTCCCTGGAATGAAACCCTTGGAAGAACTCGAAGAAGAGTCCACCACAGACCACACTTCAACCTTGCTCATCATCGCCATCATCGCTCTCTGCCTCTCAATCGCTCACTTAATAATTACTTACTTACTTCCCTGGTGCTACAGCCCGGTCGAGCCTTGACCTCCAAAAGAAATTGACCCCAATCGTCCCTATCCAAAGCCTTAGACCGCCAATTCCGCGCGCCTAGCCTGGTTGCATCTCTTCTAACCTGGTCCATCCATCGAGCCTCTGGGCGTCCAACCTTTCTGACACGATAATTCATAATCTCTTCGGCATTCTGTTGTCTTCCATCCTTAGAACATGTCCCACCCACCGGAGCCTATTAATGTGGATTACTTGCACTGCAGTATTATCTTATATTTATCGTAAAGCTCTTGATTATGTCTCCTTCTCCATTCACCATTAACTTGGACTGGTCCATAAATCCGCCTTAAAATTTTCCTTTCAAAAATGGCAATCCTTTGCTCGTCCACTTTTTTAAGTGTCCAGCATTCTGAACCGTAAGTTAATATCGGTCGAACCAAAGTTTTATATAAAGTAGTCTTGGTTTTTTGAGAGATTAGTCTGGAACTAAAATGTTTGGTGAGTCCGTAATAAATCACTTAATAATAACAACTTAATAATCACATAATAAGAAGAATCTACAGACTTTTAATAACTCCAATAAAAAGGGAATCACGACAACAAGAAATAGAAAATCCAGAGGACACACCAATGTCTCTTCTACAGCAGCCAAGCCATACATTGTCAACGACCATGGCAGCATACCAACAACATATCCAAATGCAATAACAACCCAGAGCTTCCAAATTTCGTGAGGACACGAAAAACTTAAGGACGGAGGAGTTACATAAACAAAACGTGCGACATTGCACCTTATCATTTCCTCTTCCTGGAACCTTGATAAAAGGCCATCTTTTTCTATATATATGACAGTCCCCTCCTGACCAAATCAGTTCTGCTCAACCCAGCCAAGTGACACCATTCTATCCAAGTCAAGTAAGTCGTGAATTTCCCCCTTTTCCCTTTACATATTATATACTAACTGTTTATATACATGAACTTTTGTAACTACCATTTTTGTATTTGAAGAATAAATTTGTGCTTTTTAAAAAGACTAAAACAGTTGTATATGATATAACTCGGGTGAGGTCGGAGGTGAGCACGCCAAGCACCGATCCGGGCGTGCCCGAAAGGGATAGTAAGAGGGCAAAGGGTCCTGACGAGGTTCCTTCGTGTTCCTTTAGGGATGCCCTTAGCTCCCACCAAATGGCGATCGCTCTTGAGGCGTATCCAAGCGACCGGCTGACAGAAAGTCATGCGGAGCGGATACAGACTAATATCGTCGCCAGTATAGTTGGCGAGAGCAGGCCCCAGTTTAGGGGGTGCTACTGGTCCAGGGGCCTACTCGTTGTTGTTTGCAACAATGAGGCTACGCGCCTCTGACTGGAGCAGTTGGTCCCCACTCTCTAAGTTGGGGAGGGCAGGCTGAGGGTTGGGCTCGCCAGAGATATACTTAGGTCGGCTAAGGGAACCGTATGGATATCTGGCTCCCTGAGGGAGGCTTCTCCAGCGGTCGTCTTGGACAAGCTTCGCATTCAAAATGAGGACTTGGAGGCGGCTGACTGGAGGCTTATCAGCAGAAGAGTGGAGACTCAGGGGCAAACCCTGGTCTTCGATGTGGCTGATCAGATCCTGGAGAGACTGAGGAGATCTGGGCTCGAGGCTTTCCTCGACGGGATGGATCTCGTCAGGTTCCGGGTTATATCAGGCCCAAGGAAAATGGACAGGAAGGCGAGGGACCCCACACTCCGATGGAGGTTACTCCAAGTAAACCTGGTAAATTCATTAAGCGTCTGACTCCAACCGAGTCCCAGATGTTGGAAGACGCTCTGCAGAAAGCATTGAAAGAGGATGAAAGGGTGATCGGGGCAACAACACTAATACAGCATGTCATTAACGTAGGTGATAATGCACCAATTAAGCAGCAGGCTTACACCGTCTCTCCCATTATCCAAGAGGCCATAAACGAAGAGGTGGATAGGATGTTGGACGAAGGGATTATCGAGCCGTCACAGAGTCCTTGGGCTAGTCCGTCGTGATGGTTCGGAATCCCAATGGTAAATACCGGTTCTGTGTGGACTACCGTAAGGTAAATTCCTTCACGGTACCCGATGTTTACCCACTCCCTAATATGAACTCGTTATTAGATCAACTACGAGAATGCCGACATCTGTCGAAGTTGGATTTGTCCCACGCTTATCACCAAGTTCCCTTAGCTCCTCATCGCCGTGAAATCACAGCTTTCATTGTGTTAGGGGGTGGACTTTTCCACTTTAAACGACTACCGTACGGGCTATGCGGAGCCCCCGCGACGTTCCAACGTCTTCTGGACAGGATCATAACGCCTGACTTATCCCCAGCCTGCTTCGCATACCTGGATGATATAGTAATAGCAACAGGTACCTTCAACGAACATCTACACTAGCTTCGGCTGGTTCTAGATAAGCTTAAGCAGGCAGAACTGAAGCTTAACCCTGACAATTGCAAATTCGGGTGTAGCGAAATCCAATATCTGGGTTTCCTGGTTAATGAGCAGGGCTTGCAGGTAGATCCAGAGAAAGCAGAACCCCTACTCCAATATCCATCTCCTAAGAATGTGAAAGAGCTAAGGCGACTAATTGGATGTCGTCGTGGTATAGGCGGTTCATACCTAACCCATCCGACCTTATGAGGCCCCTCACGGAACTATTAAAGAAAGGAAAGAAATGGGAATGGGGAGACAAACAGCAATCTGCTCCTGACAAGATAAAAACAATTCTTAATGAAAATTTTAATAAAGAAATCCAACATGAAGCACGAGTATTATGTTTAAAAATAAAAGACTACAAATTTCTTTGCTCTATAATTTGGCATGACTTGCTCAATAGAATAAATCCTGTAAGTAAAATGCTTCAAGACCCGAATATTAATATTACACATGCATTAGAATCAATTGAAAATTTAAAAATATTTTTGCAAGATTATCGATCAGAACTGAAATTTAAGGATGTTCTAAAAACAGCAAAAGAAAATTATGTGTCCCCTGCAAATCCAATAAAACCAAAAGACTCACTAAATATTACTGTAAATTGTGCAATATCAATTTGTGCCTAGAACATTGTGCAATGGTATGCAAGTCAGAATGCAGTGTCAGTAATGTCGATGTCAGCGATAACGAATAATTTTCATGGAAAATATTTTAAGAGTTTGATTTATACATAATTTTTTTAGATGAAAAAGAAATTTGATTCGCTTTAGTTTTAATGAAAATTTTAATTACTCAATATTTGTTCTTAATTGATTCTTTACCTCTTTATTTTTATAAATACACAATTAAAAAAGATATTTTGGTTAATATGTTTACGTTATTAAAGATTTACCCACTTATGACAAAATGAAATTAATAGGATCTCTGGGATACCCGCGCCTAATATTGTCGGTTCCAAGACCACGCGTAGCGCAGCGTTAAGGTTATAAAGTAGTGTTAACAAGTTAAAGTTTCAACTTTCAACAGATTAATTGTCAGGAAAAATGTTCAGCAGAGGAAAATTATTAGTCTCTCTTTGCGAAAAAAAAGGTAATTATTTAATTTAATAGTCATCTATTAATTTCAAATTGTACCAAAATTGACAAATAAAATCATTTTTAAAATCAGATGCCAGCGAAGTGTTTGCAGAAGAAAACGTAAACAAACCATCAGTTTCTCTCTGCCAAAAAAAAAGGTAGTTGTTTAATTAATCAAAATTTATTAATTATCAATAGGTAATAATTAATTTCACAAAATTATGGTAATTATTTACTTGCGTGCCCCCAATATGGCCGACCACTAGCTACAGTAACCTTCTCACTCCCACTCTTCCTACATTCACATGCTGCCTTCATTCTTCCGATTATACAAATATCGATTTCTTTTCCTATTATATGTGTCACTTTAATTTCCACTTTTCGCTATTTATTTATTTTTTGGGGCCCTAATAAAAGCAGTTATTACAATTTAACAAAATATGTTCATGTTTTTTATTTTATTCCTTTTAATTTTTTCTTTGCACTCTACCCCCACTTTGGAACATGGAAATCTCACACACACACATACAAAAGGAAATCAAAATATTAGCCGTTAACGGTCGTCTGCTATAATTTTCTCTTTGCACACTACCCCCACTTTTGATTTTTAAAATCTCACACACACATATACAACAGGAAATCAAAATTTTTGCCGTTAACGGTCACTCTGCTATCAGTGCAGATTGTACAGAGCTCCAATACACTTCCAGGCAAAGTTTTACAGTTCTCCTTTGTATCTAAAATTTTACTTTTATCTGATTATTTTACATTTATACCTTCCTTTTTTTTCTTTCACTGGTATTTCACATACAATAAACAAATGTGCGACAACTGTGAATACAAATTAGCTAAAGCTCTACGTATGTCCCCGGATGAATCGGAAGTCATCGCGTTTTTGCAGAGGCACGGGTGTTTACTGATTGAAAAAACGTGTCCTTCTGGCCACCTTTGCAAATTTATTCAAAACCAATGTAGATTTCGGTGCCGCAAAGTTAATGACCACGGAAGAAAGTGCGATTTCACGCATTCGCTTAGAAAAAATACTTTCTTCCATAAATCCCACCTAACGATACCCCAAATTTTTGAATTTGTTTCTTACTGGTTAATGTTAAATCATCCCCGTCAAAAAATAATTGAGGATGAATTAGAAATATCCTCCAGCGTAGTTGTTGATTGGAGCAACTTCTGCCGTGAAGTTTGCTCTTCCATCTTGTTAATTAGGCATTACCAATTGGGTGGTCCCGGGACTACTGTGGAAATCGACGAGGCAAAATTTGGGAAACGTAAATGTAATAGAGGTCGCGTAATCAAAGGTCAGTGGGTATTCGGTTGTTTTGAGAGGGGAACTAAGAAGTGCTTCTTCCAACCTGTTGAAAATAGGACCGGCCGCAACTTTAATGGCTGTCATTCGTGATAGAATTTTACCCGGGACGACTATTATTTCGGATTGCTGGAGGGGTTACGAACCTCTACTAACTGACCGTGATTACCAGTATTTACGGGTTAACCACTCCGTTAATTTTGTCGATCCTCAGACTGGGGCGCATACGCAGAATGTAGAGCGTATGTGGCGCGATGTTCGTAGTGGCATACCGCGTTATGGAAGGCGCGAAGAACATTTCCTGGGGTATCTCGCGGAACATTACTGGAAAAGGCAACATCCCGTCCGCAAGAATCTCCTCCATCATTTCTTTAAAGATGTTGCCACCGTATATCCCCCCTAAATGATTCCCGGACAACGAGCAGTTTTATTCAGGTTGTTATCACATTGTATGCATGTTGTTTATGAGAAATACTATTAAATTTAAATTCCTAAAAAAAAAAAAAAATAGTTATTGCCTTGTTTTTTAAATGTATCAGTTCTCGGCATGTTTTTGTTATGCATTTATTTTGTTACAAGCATGATTAAGTTTAAATTACAAGCATTATAAGCATGATTGTTTTTTAAGTAAAAATAAGTTTTTTGTTTTTTGATTTATATATTATTTTCTGTTTTACGCATGCCATTTATGAATAAGATCATCATTGGGAGATTCTGGGCTGTTATGTTGTTCATAATTTTGTTTCAGCTACAGGTGTTATAATATGACTAGGAAAAATGAGTTAATAAATTAAAATCCCAAAAATAGATGTAGAATGTTTTAAACTTCATTAAAAAAAAAATTTTCCAAATTGTAATTGTTGTTTAATTGTAAAAAAAACAATATAAGCTCATTTGTCATAGTGTAACTAGGAGAAATGAGTTACTAAAGTAAAACCCAAAATAGATTAACTTGGAATCCCAAATTTTTAACTGATGAATGATTGTAATTATTAAATAGCTCATTTAGCCTGGTGATCGCTCACCTAATAACAAAGCGAAGCGCACCAGGCAGTACCGCAAGGTGGTGTGGAAACTGTTGTAAGAAGAAAGGAATAAATACAGTTAATGACAGTCATATTCATACAGTAGTCATAATGTGCTGGATAAAACGAATTTCTTTTGAGGGCTCTACGAACAGTCACAGGATTAACATTCCTTCCCAACCTAGAACTCATCTCCACAGCTAAGCTTGGGGCCCTATTTTAGGATTTTCTTTCACTTTCTTACTAGGAATTGTTCATCATTATTACTGAGCAACTTTCTATTTAAATTTCTTGCCTTATTTTCAATTCTGTTTTCATTTCTGTATCGGTTAATAATCCTTTGTACTATAGCATGGCTTTTATTTATTAATATTTCAATTTCACGCAAACTTTTCCCTTTTTTCCTGTTTTCAATTCTGATTTTACGAATTTCACTACTCGTGTCTTTACCTCTTCGCATTTTCACGTTTAAATTTAAATTAGACCCACCAAAAATGATAGAAAACATTAAACTCAATGTAATTTGAGAAGTGAATGTCTGATGAAATAGTAAACAATTATTGGATAATGAATGAGTATATGTAGTGTGTATGAATACGAAATTCGCAACAAGTTGGTACTTTGTGATATTTAAATTATTCTACTAAATTTCTTTAGATACAGCAAATGCTACTGTTTAATAGCAAGTAGCTAATTGTGCCAAATATATTTCAAAAAGAAGTACATGTAGCTATAGATTATGCACAGAATGTACATTCTGACTACTGTATCAATATAGCTGTTATTATCTGTATATTATTACTTTCATGGCTGTAAGAAGATAGATGGTTAAATCGATACTATCGATGTCATGGATTTCATAGTGACTGTGACAGAAGATGGGAGTGAGAAGGTTACCTGTAGCTAGTGGTCGGCCATATTGGGGGCACTAAACTAAATAATTACCATGATTTGTTTATATCTAGAGCTTTACACTTCCAAGTTTAAAGAAAATCATTGCAGCCATTTTCGAGAAAATTCTTTTACATTCATATTATTCAAGTGATAAAACAATAGATTATACTGAAGTCAGAGGAAAGAACTCAGATAGGCCCCTTCCCCTCCAAAAACTATTTTCCTGGAAAAATGCTTCATATAATAGTGATGGGCAAGTATGTTGCGTAAATAGGACCCAGAGTTAAAAGAATATCCTTGGAGCCATTTTTCGGTAAATCTCGAAAAATTCAAAAACCTAGAGCTAAAAAAAGTATAGGGTTTTATCTAAATATCATCTAGGTTACAAATAAAAATCATAAAGTTTATTTATGTGCAGTTAGCATTCCATGTTTTTAAAGGAAATCGCTATATTTGTTTTCAAAAAAATGTAAAAAACTCAAAAAACTCGAATCTGGTTTTTGGCATTTTCGGGTTTCCGATTTTCTTCAAAATAGGAATTCTACCAATGATTCTAATGTATATTAATATTATATAGGTGATAGAATCATACTTTGTATTTAAGTGGTACTTCTGGGGTAAGCTTAGCCTAGTGTTTCTCTAGGATCCTAGACGGAATACTAAGTTTGAGTATTATGAGTTTTTTTTTTTTTTGGTAATGCACAGACATACCATTCGTTAAAAACATTTTTTCATCCTCATGGGACTTCAAAGCATGCATTTCCAGCAAAATACATACTGAGAGTAAAAAAATGTAACAAAACAGTTCTACCTAAATGAAATATCAATGTTTCCCTCAATTCATTTTCATTTTCTAACGCTCTCTTTCTCTCACACATAAACACATGCACCACTTATCTCAAACACACATACAGACGCGCCCATTTGCTAAAACAATTTTTGTTTTCTTTTTATTTTGAAGGACTGACTTCGTGTAAACTCAATTTTGGAAATGTGACACACTCATATTATTCACTATTACTACACACTCTGAAGAAAAATAAACAGATCAGATAACGGGAAGTGATTGATTCCTGGGATAACGGCTCTCCTCAGCTCGGTAACTCAGTCTGGTATACAGACGGCTGCAAGACTTCTGGGAGTAGGAGTCCGAGTCTATCTGGGTAGGCAGGCCTAAGGTCTAATTAAAGCCAGTCTAGGAAAATATGCCAGAGTCTTCCATCTGAGATGGTGGCGCTACAGGTCTGGGCTGGAAATTTTAAGGCAAGGATTAGTGGGGACGGGAGTCCATACTGCTTTCTTCACACCAAATAGTCTCGCCACTGGTGTGAGACTGTCCAGCTGAAATGGACGTTCGGCATGCCGAGGCATGCAGGATTTCCAGTGAAAAGACGGATTTACAGGCGAGGGAGGGCTTGAGGGACATTTTCATTGGTCTTGAACCCTTCTGCAGCCTGTCCAGAAGCCTGGTTCAATTCAAAAACAGTCATCAAAGTTTGGATATAGAGGATCAGTGTCTGCAATGTTGGGAGGGAACACCACGACAGAAGCAGGCGAAGCTGGAAGACGTGCTATTAACAATGAGGATCCACAAAAGACCTCCTACTAAACTAGGTGGAAAAAGGCTTTTGCCATCTCTTTACTAATCTAAACGATTAGAATTATAGAAAAGTATACTACGACATGAATTCTACGAAAACAATCTGGACCTCCATCAACTGTATGTTGATATTAAGATGGCCTACGACTCTATTTCATGCTTTGGGCTCATTGAATGCATGAAAAGTTTGAATATTCCGGCAAAGGTGACCAGGCTGGTGAAGATGACGCTAACGCATACAGTGGCCAAGGTAGCTGGCCCAGGAATTTTATGTTAATGTAGGACTTAGACAAGGTGATCCGGTATCACCGGTTCTTTGTAATCTGGTCCTAGAAATGGTCATGAAAAAAGTAAACATCAATCCAGGAGGCACAATATTTAACCGAGTAAAGCAGCTCCTAGACTATGCGGACCACGTGGCGCTTACATCAAGGTCAGTAGCCGCAACAAAAAGCACTCTTATGGAATTGAAAGAGGGTGCAGCCACATATGGCGTGCAGATCAACACAGAGAAAACAAAATATATAGTGACTACCAGAAGGAAAAGGAGATTTGGGGATCTACTAGTCGAGAGAGTGAGGAAATTTAAATATTTAGTAGCTACACTCACGTCCAAGAATGAGGTAGGCGAGGACATTAGTAGCAGAATCTCGGCAGCTAACAGATGTCTGGGGACGATTAGCAAGTAATAAGCAAGTCTCCAGGCGGACGAAAGTAACCATATATAAAATAGTTCTCAGACCGGTATTGTTATATGGCTCGGAGGCATGGATGTTGAGAGCAGCGGAGGAGCAGAGATTGAACTGCTGGGAGAGGAAAGTTTTGCGGTATATTTGTGGCCCAGTAGTTGAGGGCAGAGTGTTCCGTCCACGTAAAAGCGCTGAACTATATCAGCTATGTGGAGATGAGACGCTTGTGGCTAGCATAAAAGTGGGAAAGTTGCGCTGGTTGAGACACCTCCACAAAATTTGTGTGGAAAGAGCCCGTCGAAAGGTCTATGAAAGGCACCCAGGAGGTACAAGACCTAGAGGCCGGCCAAGGTTACGTTGCCTGCAGGATGCGGAGGCGGAGCTGATGAAGATGGTTGGAACAGTCTGCTAAAGGAGGCCAAGGCCCTGCAAGGGCTGTAGAGAGAAAGAAAGATACTACGACATGGATAAAATCTCAAATCCTAAAGTATTATTATAATTTTGATCTCAAGAAAAGGGATTATTGTGGAGAGGGGCGCTAGGAGCAACCGCAACCAAATCTATATCTAATACAAAGTTTTCTTTATTATGTAGCTCATACCCTTACCTAGTAATGGATCAGGACGGTGTTTCATCATCAGTATCGTCCTGTTCAGACAGAGACACAAAGAATGATTGCAACGAAGCTAATGCAACTCCCTTGCCCGCATGTTCTACATCGCAAATATGTTCATCCTGACGTGGATCTTTCCAACGAAGGAATGCATCACGAGATATTGTGCCATTCTCATATAATGTTTGAAATGTCTCTAGTAAAACACCTAAAAAAAGAAAAGAATTATACTTTTTTTGCGTGTGAAAAATAAGTTGACCTGAAAAAATACGCTCCTCTTTCTTAACAGATCAGAAATTATTATATATTCAACTCAGCTGGCCCCACTATAGACCAAATTCAGAGAGAAGATTAGTCTAAATCATCATATCTGTTTTATTAATTCTCAAATAAAAAATACTTTCACAATAAAAAATAATGAATAACAAACATGAAATTTTGAAAACATATTCTTATTATTCCGTATAATATCGGGTGAGCGAGTGGTAAATGGGAGGTCAGTACTCGTGTCAGGTGGAATGTTTTGGGAGTTCTGCGTTGGAGGGTGGTTTGTATAGTTTTGGATGGCTTTGAGAATTAGATGAATAGGATAGTCAATTTTAACCAGTATTTCTTTCATTTTTTTTTTAAATATTTTCCTGATGGAACGATAAATATTGGTATAGTCCTGGATAAATGGATTGCACGGTTATATAAGTTTTTATGGTGTTTATGTTTGGTGTAAAGGATGGTCTGAATGGAAGTGTAGTAGTCTTCCAGAGTAAGTGTTTAGTGTACCGATTGTGTGTGAATGAGTTGTTATGGTTGCGAATGATGGTGTGTCAAGAAAGGCTATATTGTTATCTTTTTCCGTTCCTAATGTGAATTGTATGCGAGGGTGATAAGAGTTGGAAGGTAATAAATATTTGCAAAGTTTCGAAGATGGACTGTCTAAGTTACAGATAATTGGCTTAAATGGAATGTTTTTGTGGCTTTTTGGTAAACCATAGGCGCGTGGGGCAATAGTGTTATGGTTGATGAGCTTATGAGATGAGTGTCAAGATATCAATGTGACCGTCCGTTTTGAGCTGTTTGATATGTTTGTTAAAAATTGTTTGCTTTTTGGGAGTGGGGTCTTTGTTGAGAAGTTGTAAGTATTAGAGTCGGAGAATGAGTTGTTCTTTTTTGAATATAGACGGTCTTGACCGTTACATTGCCTTTGTTGGCTCTGATAATGAGTTCGTCCTTGTGGTTTTTAACGAATTGTTTAGTTTTTACAAGAACAATATAGAACTGTGCTATTAGATTTAGGGCGATTTTTGCCTCGGGGCAGTTGGTTGGTTACTATGTTAGTGAGCTGTAATCTGGCGAGGTTAGCGTTATCTCCTGTTATACTGCAGGATCTGATAATGTATTCTAAATTGAGAGAAGGAATGTGATTTTTTATTGTTAGCGGGAATGGAGAAATGTGGACCTAGATTGAGGATGTTGATGACTTCAGAAGGAATAATGACAGAGGATATATTCTTGATTCATGCGGGGCTGCTGCTGCAAGGATACTTTTTATTACAGGAATAATGGATATTTAATTTATCGAATTTGAGTTAAAGTTTAGATTTGTGGATAGAACAGTAGGAAGAGAAGAGTTTAAGTAAAGGAAAGGCATCAAAATCTTGTACACAGAAGATCGACTGAATGAATATAATTTATTAATTGTGATTTTTCTTTTTGTAAAATAGAAATTTCCCAGTATCAGATATCAACTGATATCTGTATTTAACAAAGATTTCTTGAATCTGACAACATTATTCTTGAGAAACAGGATGAGGTGGATTCGCTAACTTGTTACACGAATTTTCAATGTGCTGGGAAAATGTGTTGGATGATCGACACTTTAGTTTTAATACCTTTTTAATTCTGTTAAATAAAATACAATTGAATAACCTTCTTCTAACATTTAATTTCGACTACCTCTCCTTGACAGTAAAATAATCTTTTTTTTTAAGTAAAAAAACATTCACTCTGGCCTCTGCCAACCATCGTTTTGCTTGTATTATTTGTTCGATTTTTAATACGTTTTTGTATGTATTTTCCTCAAAATAATTTTTTTTTTTTAATAAAGTCTCAAAAAAGTCTCTTATGCCTCGGGTCCCCTAATATATAATCCGCCATTGAATATTTTAAAATATCTATTATTTTATAATAAATAATATACTAACTAGGTGCTTGGACGAGTTCATTAACTAGCAGATTTTGAATAGAATACAAACACGCTAATTCTCTACCTTCATCGTTGTCAACGAATTTTTTAATTAATTTTTCATTTTTTAATAATTTCGAGCTGGAAAACTTATCTCCTTCTGCAAAAAAAAAAAAAAATTAAATCAATAAAATATAATTATTGATCGATTACAACGTACGTATAATAAAATCATAATCTTATAACTATCTTATCAACAGTATAAAGTTACAACTTACTTAATGAAGCTTTAATTACGGCTCTGGTTAAAGCTTTTATAAAGTCATTTTCTTTAGTCTTCTCACCTACATTCGCCTATAGAAAATGAAATGCAAAATATGTAATTTGAGAAAAGGAATGAATATATATGAGAGAAATTCAATATAAAACAAAATAAGATATATCTTACATTGAGCCAATCACCAATATGATCGAGGACTTTATCGTTGTCCTTATATAAAAAGGATAGTATCTTCTCTTCAACCATAACGGGAGTTAAAGAGGCATCCGCCACCCCTTGAACTTCTCCTTCACCCATAATAAAACCTAAATTCTATAATTTTAATAAAAACATATTAATAAAAACATTAGATGTAAAAGAAGAAAAAAAAACCTCATCATTCTTATTTATTAACTAACATTTTCTTTTATAAATTTATCTACGTCCTCTTCGGGGACGAAATCTTTCATTTGGACCCTCGACGATTCCCATTGTGTCCTGATCCATCCAGGACCCTTAAAAAAAAAAAAAAAATGTATATTTATATATATTTACGAAAATATATACAAAACGTACAAACTAAGAAAAAAAGCAATAATAATATAAAGTAACAAATTTTTTTATTAAATTTCATCGTAAACTGATTCACAACTTCATTATACTCACGTAATTTTTTTTATTTAAAAACAAACTTGTCGATAAGCCTAAAAATATCTATAGTGTGAAACACTCATACATCTCTTAATACGCTATCCGCACAGTTTGGATGGACATAATTTTATTTTCTCTTACTCTTTTAAGAAAGAAAGATGACGATTGTGTCAAATTTTCGATAAAGAGTTTTCTCACCGGATATATGTTTTAACATCGCCCGAATCCCAAAAAGTGGTTTTTATAAAATGGTCTGTGTGTGTATGTGACCGTGTGTATATGTATGTGACCGTGTGTATATGTATGTGAGTGGAACAGCATAGCTCAAAAATGAAAAATAGTGAAATTTCTAACTTGACGTTCCGTTTCTCCGGGATTTTAGGCGAGGGTGGGGATATGTTTTCCTATAATAGTTTATTATACAATTCCTTCGTCTAAATAATATTAATTAGAATTATGTTTAGGGAAAAATTCGAGTTTGAAAAAAAACGGTTGATCGGAAATGCGTTTTCACTATAGAGACCTGTCACTTATATTGGAAACTTTTTATCCGAGAAAGTTCATTTAATGGTGTTTTGGAGATTAAGGTTTTCTAAAAAAATTTGTTTCATTGAGTTTAGATTCTACCATTGATATAACATTAAAGACAATTAAACATTTGGAAAGAATTATAAATTTGAAGAAAATTTGTCGCTCATAATTGTGTATATTGCAAAATTCTTCATTATTTGTCAACTTCAAATAATTTAAGCTGGAACTATATAGAATGATAATCTGGAACAGATTCTAGAACTGCGGCAAACCTTGCATAATTAATGTAGAAGTACGATTTAGATTTAAAAAGTCCCGTGGAAATGATTTATATGAATTGTGGACAACTTTGGCTAAAGCTTACCTTATCTTTAATTAATATTCGTATAATTTCAGCTAATGCCGTAGCAAATCCTTTAGAAGGCCTTACTTGATCAGCTGTACTTCTAAGATCTGCAAAGCTAAATACTTCTTGAGCAATCACAGGCCCTGCAAAATGGCATTAATGTTTATTAATCATATGACTAATAATTACTACTATATTTTAAAGAAGAAGTAATAAAATTTGATGGGTGAAACAGAGCGGAGGAGAAATAAATATGTATTTACATACCTAAAAGTTCTCCAATATATTTCCATACATGAGGTATATCTACTTTATAGTCGTCACCCATTTCGACAACAAATGCAAATCTGGTAAAAGAGAAAAAGTTTTGTTGTTAAATAGAATGAAATTCAATTTTATAGCATTTTCCAGTCAAAATAAACCTTTTCCCTTTTTATTGAACAATGTATTTCCTATTACTAAACAATTTTTCTCTTTCATTAATCCTTTTTTGAACCAAACTGTTACTAACTGAGGAGCTGATTTCAAAACTTACTAAATCCATTCACTGAATTTTACAGGAGAGCGAAAAAATGGTGAATTTTTTTAAAGAATTTTTTGGTATATTTTCTTTTTTAGTGTCAGGACCAGAATCTCTAGACACTGATTGAACAAAAGAACTGACTGAACGTTAGCACTGCATATTTTATTTCAGTTGATAATGGGGCTAGCAGATTTTGGAAACAAAATTGTCCTTTAGTATGTTTTGAAAATAATCTTCAAGTGTTTAGCTAGTTTTAGAAATAAAGTATAATTATTTGGTTACTTCTGGAAATAAGTAAAACAAACATGTTCTATATATAAAAATATTTTAATAAATCTTTTAAATCACAAAATGACTGAAAACAAATGTTTTTATTAAAAACTTGTCATTTTGCAGTATTCTTTGGATATTAGCAATTGCAATACCTTCACAAAATTGTTAGTTCACCATGTTCACTGCTTAAATGTAGTCTACATTTACAATAGTTATTTCACAATATTCATCACCGTTATCTTGAGCAGTTTCGAAACATTTTCTGTAAAATTCTGTGTTCTGCCAGTCAAGCCCCATTGATGCCAAGAGTGATTTAACATCATTTGCCTTAGCTTCACTAATGTGATGACTATTTTCATTTTCAGCTCTCTAAGCAACAGAGATTCATTAAAAAAGGTGATATTTTTTTCAACACCTTCTGGTAAGTAGGGGCTACTGTGTACACTTGTCTAAAAGCTAATCCCATCAGCCTTTAACACATTCACTGCATACGTCTGTTTTCATAGACCGAAAACCTAGGTTAAACTTAACTCACATAAATTCTATAACGTGTACTATTATAAGCACTTATTTTCATAGTCTCCACAAAAAAGCTTCCACATCTTTTTAACTGATAGGTGATGGGCAAGATAATTTCGGCCTGGGGTATTATTCCGATCGTAGTGCTTCTCTCTACACTTAAACATTTTTATATGGGCAATTATCTCTTCATTTAGAGCTTCTTTAGCCTTATTAACTCTAGCTCCCCCTCTAGTCTCCTTCATTGCTGCACCAGGCTGCATAATGTCTTTAGCTGCTTTTTCAACCTTTGCCCTCCCTACACTAAGTATGCTCATATATGACTCTTTACATACCGGCAAGGATTTGTCTTGTGCTTGAACTAAATTTTGTTGACCAGGTTCTTCTTCTTAACAAGCTGTTTCCAAACTTTCTTCATGAGACTGAATGTACCACTATAAAAAAGTTACGCTACTCAACTGCATTATCAATCAATACTCCAATATTTATTGTGGAATGTGTGAATACAGTCCTCAGTTAACTGATCAACTTTACAATAACTTGTTTTATTTTTATGATTGCAAACAATTAAATACCCTTTGTCTTTTGCACTTCTTTTTCTTTCCTTTTCTTGGTACTTCATCCACTTGTCTCATTGTCTTTTCCTTCTCCTAAGTTTTCCGTACATTTGGGTTTGTCGGGTAAATAGACGATAACGTCAAACATTTTACTTAATTAACTTCACGTATAATAAGCACACAGAATTGACTGCAACTGCAATAGAAAGCTCGTGAACTTTGGAAAAACTTTCACTTTACTGCTTACATCAAACACTGAATCGGTAGCTGTTTTTTTCCCTTTTTCTAAACATATGTTGATTTAAACTGCAATTTCCCGCTTTACAGGATAGCCAACCTAACATCTGAAATATTTCAAGCTTAAATACTAAAATAAATAAATAAAGAGCAATATTGTTCGGCGAATTCTTGCACATAATGTATTACCAGAAATTATTTTAGCATGTTTTAGACAGAAAATTTTGTTAAGTATGATACTTTTTTGTATCTTTAAGAAAGTTTTGGAAATAAACTAAGACTTGAGGAGTATTGTAAAAGTGTTTTTGTATTTTTTGGAAACATATACCTGGGATTGATATCCTGGGATATTGCGGACTGACTAGTAGGCTACTGGGGGAGACTATTTAAGGGGATGATATGGGGGGCAACGGGGGGTGGGGTGGTAAAAGCCATATAGGCCTAGGTCCCATGCCGCCAGGCACCTGGTCTAATAATAATTAATAATTCCTGGGAAGAAAACGAAAAAAATGACATGCTTAACTCATAATCTCAAAAAATGTCCTTTAGTAGTTTTTGGAAATCAGCTTCTCAACTGTGAATAATTTGAACACTTTCCATGCCAAAATTAACATTTTTTACCCAAATATTTCATAATTTTGAACACTTTAAATCTTAATTGAGTAAATAAATCTTATTTCATTCAGACTGAGACCTATTTCATCTCAATTTAACATTTTCAACTACATTTTAGTCAACAAATTAATTTGTTTCTGAGCCAATCTGTAACCTCATTTGAACATTTTGTACCACTTTTTAGACAAATTTATCCTTTCAAAGAAGAATCAAGGTGATCGAAATGTTCAACATGAAGTAATAAAGTAGTTCAGAAAACGATAAATTTGTCTAAAAAGTGTTCTTAATGTGGCAATAAAAGACAATAAATCGGTTCAAAGAAGGATCAAGGTGGTTAATAATGAGGTGACAGACTGATTCAGAAACAAATTAGACTGACTAAAATGTGGTTTAAATATTCAAAATAAGGTGAAAAAAGCGATGAGCTGGTTTAAATAGGTTTTATTATACTCAATTATGGTTCCAAGTGTTCAAAATTAGGAAATATTTGGATCGAAAAATATTTATTTTGGTGTGTGAAAAGTGTACAAATTATACACAATATGTAACAATTTGGTTCAAAAAAGGATTAATGCGGGAGAAAAATGAAATATTGTTCATAAA
Organism: Triatoma infestans; assembly: GCA_011037195.1. Taxonomy (NCBI): domain Eukaryota; kingdom Metazoa; phylum Arthropoda; class Insecta; order Hemiptera; family Reduviidae; genus Triatoma; species Triatoma infestans. The sequence goes on from JAAEAF010000759.1 coordinate 258,273, forward strand.
TAGGAAATATACTGGTCCAAAAAAGGTTTAATTTAAATGGAAAAAGATTTAATTTGAATGAAATATCATATATACATATAAATATAAAATATCTTATTTTACGCTACAATATTAACGGATCTCTGACGACATGACGTTCTGATGAAAATATCCGAAGTGATTCCTTTTTTTTTTTTTTGCACGTACCCTGAAGAAATACATATAGCTTGAGAAAGTCTGTAACAGACATACTGTCTAAGAAGAGTCAATGGACGGTGTGCGGAATCGGTCGGTGATCAATAAAATGAAGCAGACTATCATGGGAAAAAAAGCTGACGCGAAACACTCACACTGAACTTTCTCTAACAACTGATAATTGACACAAACACATACAAATGCTATACTGGCAGAAGAAAAACATTTGGGCGAACAATCTGAAAGGGAAAACACACAAAGAATATGTATTTTCCCACCTCATCAGTCGAAAGATCTAGCACACTCTCAAAATTTGACTTCTACCTAATACAGGTCTTAAGCGGACATGGCAGAAATAGAGCTTAACTTCCATCGCTTTCAGATCATAAATGATCCCAGCTTGCAAACAACAGTACATCGTGGGACCATATCATTCCTCAGTATTCACTTTTTGAACAAGGAGGGTCGCGAGTTTGTTATTGAAACAAAAGTTTTATGGACGTTTTATATAAAATTTCTAACAAGTATAGATTTCTATTGGTTTTAAATTTAATTTCTCAAATTATTGTAATGATTTTCATCATTTCACATTATTGTTTATAGTTTTTTTTATCGAAGTGTTCAAGAACTCCCTGGTGTTAGGGGGTACTTGCATACATACACACACACGCAAGCTTCGGCATTAAGAGAGAGAGAGACAATCGCTAAAAATACGTTTCTCGTATTCAGGAGACCTCAAAACAAATATTTCCAGTAAATAATACTCAATTCCAAAAATTTGACACGATCGCAATACTAGGAAAAAATCACGTTTACTAGAGCACCGTGGGGCCAAATTTATCCAAGAGTATTTTTTACTATTCACAGACCGTTTAATAAAAATCTCACTTGTCATCTAAGTCAAAAAATGCTTACATAAATAATGCTTCAAAAATATTCAAAAATGCTAAATATGCATATGTTATTTCGCCAGTTTTTTGTTTTGTTTTGTTTTTTAATATATATATTGAAATGTCACCATATTTACTTCAGACTCAATGGAATCGAAATCGTGAGCTGTCAAATTTGTTTTTATAAATATCTTGGAGGTATTATACGAAATTCGAAGTAAATTTACTTTTTTAGGTGGCCTAATTATCGTAGTAATTCAATCTATTTTCAGAATATTATTAATATAGATTGTAACAAGTTCAACACAACACGCATCACTATAATCTAATACTTCATCGAAACTGGGAAGTCTCTAATCTCTGATTAAAATAGATAAATTTAATAATACAAAAAAAAAAAAAAAACTTTATATATAAACTCACTCTTTGATTAATTCTTGATGTGGTAAGATATTTTCTTGAACAAGTACAGCCATTAAATGACCAGTCCTCGGCCTTGCAATCACTTTCCTATGGTCTAGTACTAAGTTGAGAGCCGATCTCAAGAATAACACCAAATTGGGTACACCAACGAAAGTATCTTGTACAGTTTGGACAGTTTCCTGTAAACAAATACATTAAATTTTTACATTTATATAAAAGTAGAGAGGTGAACTCGATTCTAGTTTGGAAGACTTAAATTTTAAAATCACTTCTCCTTAAATGACGAGAATCTAGCGTGGGCATTCAGTAATAATATAAATTTCGGGTATAAGAAGTTCTTAATACAGAGAATTCACAACAGACTCAAAACTATTAATTTTTTAACAGAAGATCTGATAAGAGAATTTTGAAGTAATAACTTCTTTTCATAAGTTCTAGAAGAAAATGGGATATTCCATGTAAATGATTGTAGAAATTAATTTAAATTTTACATGAAAATAATGTCAGTTCAATTCATAATTAACTCGAGAAGAACTTATTTAAAACCAGGAGAGCAAACCTTCTTTTAAATTGCGGATTTTCGACAGCTTCACAAAATTAGTGTTTTTCAATCTAATTAGACTTTATACCCGATAAAGTTAACTTTTTTTTATACATAATCTATTTTAACATTTTTTTTTCCATAAAATTAATAATTTCACTCGAAGACTTTCAATTCAATTAATTTTTCAGAAATGCTTATTTTGCTTAAACATGATTTTAATTTTATTGAACAAGACTTTATGTCCAAAGACAGGTGAATTTGATTTAAATAAGGTTTAAATTGCTTGAAACTTGTGTATTTGATTGGAAAATGCTCTATCAATTATGAACTGGCTGCTGTGATCCACGCGCACAACCTTAAGAGTTGAAATGTTACCAATGTCTGAACCGCCACGATAGAATTCTGCATATTTAATTTGCAAAGACGTCCTTAATTCATAAAAGCTCATTCAAACCGATAATGTACAGTATTTAAACGCAATTTAAAGTGCGTTAATGATTGAGGGAATTAATATTCCACAGTAAATTAAGGCAAAAATATGTTACTGGTGTAGATAAGCCGTTGGTTTGCGCGGCAGCATTTCCTGTGTACATACGCGTCGTCCCGGTTATACGTGAAGTACTAACCTGAATATTATTGTTATCCAACCATTCCATGATGATAGTCTTAGTTTTTCTTTCACCTTCTTCTTCAGACATGAGTGGTGCAATTTGGACAGCTGCAACCGCCGGCGTTGGTACAGGTGATGGTTGGCTACTAACACTACCACCTGGTTGCATTCCAGTACTACTGCTAGTGCTAACATTGGAACCACTGAGAGAGCCGCCACCGTATCTCAGCCGAGAGCTCTCCCTGGACGGAGGACCACTGCCTCCACTTCCTGCAGCCCTTCCGCCGCCACCAGCACCTCCACTACTGCTCACACCACTACGCCCGCTGTCCAACATTACTGTAAACAAATATGATCAATAATAAAGTAAAAAAAAAGTAAATTAATGCCTATTTTGTCAGGCGGGCTTAACGTCCAACTACCAAATTAGTTATGATCAATATAAATAATGCTACAAAGAGAAGTAACTATTTTCTTATACCACAGTTATCTTATTAATATAAAAATAAAGACAATTAAATATAATTGTCATATTGAAACTGATGAATTTCATGCACCATCTAGGTCAGTATACACGAAGTGAGAATCTCTGCTACGCTTATTCCGAACCCAAATTAAAACATGGGGCGGGGTAATTGGATAAACGCTTTTATATTGCTAGTGTTCGACCACAACCGAGAATAGAAAGATTTCCGTAGCTATCTTCCAACCTACATACTGAAGATGATGGACAAAAGTTGCAGTGAAAAAGAGAGAGTTATAACTAAAAATATGTCTAAGAGTAGTAATATGTCTAGCAATCACTCTTCTTTTTAGAGTATCAGATAATTCTTTAAAGGCAGACAGATCTCAATCGCTTATAAGAAGAGCTCAACCCAAATTTAAATTTCATGTGATGTTGTTTCGTTTTGGGTATAACCAGAGGATCTACTAAACGAAGGTTCTGCCGGTCAACATCGGTTTACAAAAGCGAGACTTCACTGAAAAGATTTATAGTGTCATCTCGATTTTCACGAAAATGGTTCCAACGATTTTCTGAAAAATTCTCCGAAAACACTGATTTTACAAGAGGTCTTTCTAGGGAGCGATGTTTTTAGGCCAGCTTCGAAAAAGCTATTTGAATGGTACGATTCTCTACTGTAATTTATTCTTTTAATAAAAATTCAAAAATGAAATTTTATCAATCAGCAATTAATTAATTGTTCGACTAGATGTAAATTCCGCTCGTAGTAAACGCAAAACAACTTGAAATAGCACTACATAGAGCCCAACTTGAAAACCAGCGTGGCGCACTTCTGAAGAGATACGCTAAGAAGATCTATTTGAAATTCAGTTTAAACTATTCATTGTTAACAATGCACAAGAGGGAGAAAGCTGGTGTGCAACATTCAGACCACTTTCTCTTACTGAAATTGTTTTGATTCTAATTCAGAAATTTTCTTCAAATGTGGAATTTTTATCATTTAACACTTCATATAAATAAATAAATATTGAGGGGGTTCTCTTGCTGGTTTTTGAGGCTTTAGGTTTCAAGTACATAATTACATAGTATTGCAGCATTTCTATCAGTGTTCCAGTAAAATTCTATAAAGACAGTTTAAAGTTAAGCTTTATGGATTTCTCAGAACCCCAATAAAATCAACCCCCCCCCAAGGAAGTTATATATATACTGTTCCCAACTGTTTCAAGTTAAAAGAAAACCACTGAGGCCATGAAAACATTGACACTTGGTTATATAAAAGTCGCACTTCCAGTTAATCATATTTTTTAAATTTGGAATTCATCAAGGAATGCATTTATAATTAAGTACCTTACAAATTGAACCGAAGATTGTAAAGAAGAAGCACTTTACAGGAAAACTGCAGATCTCTCCGAAACTTACCAAAAATCAATGTTCTCCTCCCAAGAAAATTTTTCAAATAAAAGTGATGTATAGTAGATGGTAAGCGAATTTTAATGAAAACATTTTGTGAGAAAAATGCGAAAATCAAATAAAAATAGTAGTTGTTGCTGAGGTCTGCCCAGCTGGAAAATCAGCACTATCTTTAATAACCGGTTTTGTGTCAATCTTTTATAATCAAATTAGGTTATAACAAAACACTTTCCAAAATGGTGTGCACTGTGCAAGTCCGTGTTATCACAATGTTTACCAAGAACAACATGCTCTGATGATTGGAGAACCCGCGAAACCCGACGATGACCACAAAAAATCGAGCATGCTATCATGTTAAAAAATCTCTTCTGATGAAAAAATTCGCACGGTTGCAAGAATTTTGAGCGAAATCTTCGCGTCGGATACGATGGTGAGAGATGGGATCTAAAAGGAATTTTCCGAGTTTGAACCTTTGGAATCTCGTTTTTGAGATATTTTGATCTTTCTTTCTCTCTTAACAACACCCTAATAGGCCACTTGTTAAACATATTTTGCATATAATCTCAGAGGACCTCAAAAAATAAATCTATTTCTGGTGAAAACTTGCAAAAAAAAAAAAATTGAATAAAAAATCAAACATTTAAGGTCAAAATCATATTTTTATTTTGATATTGGCCTTTTCTTATTACTTTTTTTTGTTATTGCTTCACTAACCTTCTTTAAGTGCAGCAAAAGCACGATCTTTCTCTAATGAAGGTGACGGTGTCACACCTTTCCTATTCATAATCGAGGACATTGTTGGTTTTCTATCATCTTGATCTTGCCTACTTAAAGCGGCAAACTTATTGTTAACATGTACTTGAGGATTGCTAGACTTTTTAGTGCCGGCACCAGTAGTCCATTGTCCCCATTGATTGCTAGATCCTAAACTCATTGAACCATCTATTTCCTATAAAAATAGAAATATTAACCGTCAAAATAAGTTAATTAGCTTATTGAATTTAATATATATATATAAACAATATACAATAAAAGAAAAGTACAATAATTTACCTTGAAAGGTTGTAATTTGGATGGTTCTACAGAGTAGCTATTTTTGGTGAAGTTCTTGCTCGAACCGACCGGATGCCAGCCGTCTTCACTTTGACCGCCACCTCTCTGACGACCTCTTCTGTCGTCACGTGAATCATGGCGGCCACCCCCGCCGCTTCTACCTCCGGTTCCTGTTTATAAAATCAATATTCCTTATATACACATATTATAATAATAATATAATTTATTCCTGTCCTAAAAATAAAATTCAAATGGAAGTAAAAAACGCGATACATGATGTCCTCTAACTGCAATTCTCTCTAAGGGGCAAATTTTCTTAATCATGGGAATTTTCACTAAATATCTCCCGGGTGACTATAGGTTCCTAGCGTCATTCAAAATACTGTATTTTTCGACAAACTGAACAGATTTTTTCCATTCTGCCATCACGCCTTGTAGTCCAATATATTTTTTCTTCGTTAGAAATAAGTGAAGATCTCACACTCAAAAAGATGGTCTACTCCCCCGCAGGTAATAATTATGTTGGTGACTTAATCAGAAGCAGGCAAATGCTTCGTTCCGAGGCAGATTACTTGGCAAAACGCAGTCCAGCGCTTGTCTTCAGACCGTGGAGCGAGTTATCCTGACATTCCTTTTTTTTCTTTACCCGCATGCTTGTTTGGCCGTTGGGGAGTGGAACCTCCCCCTTCCCGGCTGGGTCATACTCGGTATTTCCTTTGGGTGCCGCAATTAATTATAGATCAATTGTAAAACTGTTACTATTCCCTTCACGATGAAGACGACAATGATCTTCGGGCACTGAATAATGTCGTTAGATTAGGTCGTAGTCCAGTCAGTCAGCAACATTGTCGCCGTTGGGAATAATAAAAAAGACCACCTTAATCAAATTTAATTAAACTATTCGTTTCAAGAGTGACAATTCTTCCGTTCTGATGTTAAAAAAAAAAGGTACAGATTCCTGCACGTATGTTAAAGATAGCATTCATAGCTGATTTGAATAAACAAGCAACCACACATAGGCTTTCAGGGTATCTCGCGCAGATAGTTTTAATGGTAGGGAATTTAATTCATATTTCCGAGTATCATCTGCCTTAATCTCTTTAATAAGTCCTTAAACTCCTTCGAGGAGGTATTTCTGGGCATGTCTGTTGTAAAGTTGGTTCTTTTATTGGAACTGCTTGCATAGTTGCTAACTTCTCAACAATCGATAAAAAAATAAAATACCTTAACTTTGTTAAAGTATTCGCAATTTTAACCTTGGAAGAAGGGCCAACAGCCAAATTGTAGAAAAAGGAGATTTGGTAATAAGTTAACCGAAAAAATAGAAAAATCAAATAAAATACAAACCTTGCGAAGAAAGCAACGCTGATTCTAACATTGTTTCCCTTTCAGCATCTTTATGAATTTGTTCAATAGTTTTAGGGTTGTTCTCGTCCCTACGAGGTACCCAATTCTTCAGACGCAATTCAATAACGTCTTGTAACATGAACCGAATACGTGACGAGACTAACGTATCTGGGCCTTTCTGCGACAGTTTTAGCATTTTCTGGAAGTACTGATCGAACTCCTACGAAAAGTGTATTTTTTTAAATTAATTTCTTGTAAAAAACAAAAAAAGTAAATAAGAAAAATGATAAACTACTGTTTGTTTTACCTTCTTCTCAGACAACTGTTCAAGCTCTTTTCCAATAGTAGTTAACAATTTGCATAGGCACTCTAATGATTCTTCGTCTATTTTTTCTAGTAATACATTAATACACCCATGCATAATTTTGTTCGTCAACATTTTCAGTTTGTAAAGTTCACCAATAAATCTATAAACAAAATTAATAAGATAAAAATTTCAAAAAATAATATTTGGAAGTCTAAAACAAAGGAAGGCCCCCGGTATGCGCCTTTATTACTGGCGTCTCTTTCATATGAGATCAAGTATTAGAATATTCGTTATGATAAGTGCTGTATTATGTGTATGGTTTGTGAATATTGTTGACTTTTCTTCTTAAAGCTACTCTCACTATTGTTTTGGTGTTGTGGTTGGTTCCGCAGAGCTGGACAGCATCCTACTTCTTTTTGTGGTCATCGACCGGTTTCGGGCGTTCGCCTATCATCAGGATGTTTTTGTCAAACAGAGTAATAACATACGACTTGTACCGAGCAAATACCATTTGTACCAGTGTATCAACTGTTTTTGCTCTGTGCAAGCCTATGTTATTATACTGTTTGACAAAAACATCCTGATGATGAGCGAACGCCCGAAACCGGTCAATGATCACAAAAAGAAGAAGGCTATAACGGGAAATGTCTCTGATGATCAGTCTCACTATGGTTGTCTAAGATCAAATCTATAACTGTAAAGAAATGATTTAATCTGAGTCTTGCTAGAGTTTATCAACTATCTACGTTGAATGAAAGTGGCAAGACACATTTGTGTAACACGCATTTAAAGTTTAAAAAAAAATGGCAAACAAACAAAAAATGGAAAATCCATTAAACAAAGAGTACTTCTAGGTGAGAGATTTTTGACGTCTGTAACTGCCAGCTATATCATCTGGTAATACTCAAACGGAATAGTTTCAATATCCTGAGATTTTCTGTTCTTTAATTCTAGTGTCCACCTGCATATATCATTTACGCCAATTTCTAAAAACTACTTTAACCGACTCAAAGCGCCTCAAAACCTGAATTTCCGGTGTAAACTCAGATCCGAAAATTTGAGGCCACCATACCATACTACCAAAAAACACTGACCTTACTAAACCAACTTTCTTAATTCTGATCCGTCGTTCTTCTTCTTCTAATTGTAATTTAAGTTCTTTTTTCTTTTCCTGAAATATTTAAAATATAATTTAAATCAGTCATTATTCCAACGTACATTTTAGATAATTAAAAATAATAATCTATTCAAGACCAAATATTTAATTATTGTTATATGACTGACCGAATCTGTACATTCATCTATCTCTTTAGTCCTAGCTTCAATGTTCAATTCATCAGTTTTATTTTTCTCGAACTCTTCTTGACATTTAGTGAGTAACAATTTCCTAAACGATGCAGAATGCTGTTGTTGTTGATCACCCTGCTGTTCCTGTGGTTGCTGTTGTTGTGGCATTTTATTCAATGATAAACGACGACACAATTCAGCATACTCTTTGGAAAAGGATGGTTCATCAACAGCTTTAGAAAATACTAGATGTACAACTTTAGTTAGCCTTTCATTAGTATCTATAGGCAAAGCAAGTATTTGATTCAATAAAGTTTCGAATTTCTGTGGTGTTAATTTGTTTAGTATACCACGTACAGCCTTCAATAATTTCTAGAAAAAAAAAAGTTTAATTAAAAAAAATTGTTATTTTTGTTTTTAGTAGGTTATTCGATAAATCGAAAATAGCACTCACTTCGGTCCTCAGTTCTTCTTCCGACTTATCTTTATTATCTTGATTCCTGGAAGGTTTCCAAGAATTGGCAGTCTTGTGTAGCTGCGGTTCTTCGCCTCTATATGGCGTCATTGGACCACCAAACGAGCCGGCTCCTTTCATCATCCGATCTCGGTCGCGCATAGATCCACTCATTGAACCGCCTCCGCCCATACGGGGACCGCCTCCACCGCCGCCTGTTCCTCGTCCTCCTTTAGAGGATATCATCTGCGAATACTGCAGCGTAGTCGAAAACTAAGGAGGAAAAAAATTAGATTAACTAAAATTTAAAACGTATTTCAAAAATCTTTAAGTACAATGTTTTCAGAATGAATTTTATTTTTTTGCCTGGAATGGAGCAAGTCCGGAACAAGAATGGAACAAGTCCGGTTTTGCAATCCGGAGTCCACAGAAAATGCAACAAGAAAAAAATCTACTACCTTATACTTTTAACATCACCACATATAGGATTGCGGTGAATCTTAGATGGATTAGACCCAGGTCTGGATATTTGTTCTAGACCCGATTTGTTGTTGTTTTTCCTGGGGTAGCTATATGGGCCCAGTGGGGCTTTGGATAGCGTAGGGTTTGGTCCCTCCCCACAGACAAATAATAATAATAATAATAATAATAATAATAATAATAATAATAATAATAATAATAATAATAATAATAATAATAATAATAATAATATCACCACCACACCACTGCGTTGAGCTACAGGACCTCCTGTCCAACACTGCATCGCTGCCCCATTGAGTCGACAATACCTAAACATCGATCATTTCTACGGCCAATAGCGTTACCCACCAATCAACCAACATTGCTTCATCCAAATCATTAGGAGAGGAAGACATTCAAAATATTTTTTTGGAACATAGTCCCTACATGCAAAGAAGAATTCATGAAGTTTATACCTGTCGCTCTCTAAATCCAATTCTTAAATAATACGGGATAGCTTATTTCCAGTTATAAAAAAACTACTAACTCTTACGCATCTCCTGCACGCATCTCCACTGTACAAAACATGTTTTTACCTTTTTATCAGGTTAACCTACCCTGAAATCTGGAAGTGTAATATTCCACTCAGTAACATAATCATGTTCTTGCAGGAAAGGTTACTATGTAGACACAGAACAATAAAATCAGTGCGAAATCATAGCAGAACCGCCTGTTGAAATAACAACTACCCCCTTGGGAGGAGACGTATAATTAACTGCCAAGTCACATTTCTAAAAACCATCAATAGACAAAGCCAATCCAAACAACTGCTGGGGACCCAGTAAATCACTTAAAGAATTTTTTAAACCAATTTAAAAGATAAGCTACTTTGTTTCTTAATTCTAGTAATATAAATAAATCATACAAAAGAAGAATTAAACAAATGAAGGAAATACAAAAATGTACTCACTCCTCCTCCCCTTTGGCTCTGGGAACTTCGCATAAACGTGGGCACAGCATTATCGCCTCTATTGCCCAAGGACATACTATTTGAAGCATGTACATTTCTCCTATTATTATTATTGTTATTATTATTACTACTAATGGCGTCGTGCGGCTTATCCCTACAAACGTCTGGATCTATATGATTATTCGGCTTCCTAGAAGATAATGGATTTTTCCTCACTTCCAACAGGAAATCACGATCGTAAACTTTCTTACCATCAGTGTTCAAAGGGCTCCACTGTCCTAAAATAAAAAAATTATAAAATATAAAAGTGAAAATGGGTTCATTTGGAAATTATCTGAAATATAATATTTGAATTTATGGAGATCTCATTTCAATACAGACTATTCTTAAAGATAGCCCAATTTCCGTTGCTAAACTCTGCATCCTCCATCAATCCAGAAGAAAAGCATTTATAACTTCTACAAATTATATTTCTACTAGAATATTTTGTAATGAAAATAAATGTATGTATAAGTCTTGGATTATAGTGAGCGAGTGTGGTTATATCACGCCAAATCCATTGCGACCTAAAAGGTGTTGGCTTCCTTGTGGTGGTCTCACTGTATTTGTACATCTGGAATGTAGTCGTCTGTAAAGTGTGTAGTGACATGTGAACAGTGTGGGCCTAAATGGTGAGTAAGCTAAAGTTTATCTTGGGCACGCAACTACTATCTCTGCATACACTATGTATCGTCTAGCATTGAAGTGTCAGTGTAACTGTTACTTCATCTTGTTAAGAAGGTGGAAAATCTGAAGAAGTAACTAGCCCACTTCCCGCTAAGGAAGTTATAAAAAACCGGGAGTTTTAAGAATATTGAAGTATCACACACCAAACTGTAATCTCTAAAATCTATTTAGAAAAAATGATTTTAGCTAAGTTCTGGGTTATTTTGTTAGTTTCTCTCTCATTTTAATATATAATTAGATTTTATTTCTTACTGTTATTACAAAGGAATAAAAAACGAAATATGTCAAATATTTATCAAAATTAATCCGTTGGTATCATAACATCTCACAGTAGTAAACTACTACCTTACTGATTTTTATTTATTTTCTAAAGTTTTTTGCTCCTTTCTCAAAAATGGGTCCAACAATTTTCTTGAAATCTATACTAATCTCTACATGTAGTACAACCCTATCACTTTTTTTGAAAACATTCTTTCAAGAAAACTGATTTTTGGAAGGCTCCAGGGGCGCTACAACGTTAAAAAAGCTTTCTTATAAGTTGACACCTCAATATAAAGTTCACCTATGTAATACTATATATAGTTAAGACTTTGCTAGAATTTCGCTTGTATTGCGAAGTAGAGAATAGAAAGACGAGTCAAGAAAATTCAAGGATAATGGAGCTGAGACTAATACGGTTTCTAAACAATTTTTTTAGATAAATTGCAATACAATTATCTATAACCCAATAATTAGGATAAACTTTGATAATAAAACAATAATTGTGTTGATTTTTTTTTTTGTTTAAATTTGAAAAAAATCGGTTACCCGGGAGTGTGATTTTAGAGAAGAGATTTCGAGACAATTTATTTTTTAAATTTTCTTTAAACTTGGGAGAATGCTGCACAGATAAACATAATTTCTAGCTGAAACATTTTTTCAAAAAAATTGTATTTTTATGTTCTATTGATACTGGAACAAAACTTTATCTATACATACCTTCCTTATAGTTATATAATAGTTGGGGAGGATGCGACCTTTCAATAGTCATTGTCTCGATTACGGTGCCAGCACCACTTTGAGGACTATCGCTACTTGTTGTGCTCACTTGTACATCATCGTCTCCACTTTTAGAATTATTATTATCCGTTGTAGCAATATTACTGCTATTATTATTATTATTATTATTTATATTATTATTATTTAATAGCGCCGATACTTTAGTGTTTTCTTGATTTTTCGCAGCAACCATAGCTTCTATACTACTGGAATCAGAATCATCTGATATTGGGGTAGCCGCGGGCGTTATCTGTACGGGTGTAGGAGATATGGATGTGGTGGTTGTGGCCGATTCCACCGATGCTGAAGATGTTGACGTTGTTGAAGGTACGGACATCGTTTCTGATGAATCTCGTTCATCCTAAAAATAATAATAACTGATGAATCCAAAAAACAAATAAAAAATATTCAATCTTAAATAAAATGCCATTTATACATACCTGAGCTTGTTTAGGAGAAGACGGGGAAGAAATCACTGGTAATCTCTTTTCTAAGGGCGGTGATTGTTGTGTTGGAGGTTGTTGTGTTTGTGAAGAGATTATAGAAGTAGGAACGGAAGTAGTAGCACTGGTAGTAGTAGAAGAAGCTGTAGGAGGAATCATTTCCTGTATCACAGTAGTAACAACGGTGGTTGTGGCCGTACTAGTACTGACTGTGGCTGTAACACTAAGTGCTGTCGGAACAGCACCGGTCGGAGGCGATGGTGTCACATGCTCCACGAATGCATCCATGTCTGTACCTTCCTTCTCAACACCTTTCCTATTCAAGTCTTTCTTCTTTAATAATTTACTTTGTTTTTGCCGCTGCTGGGCTTTACTACCTACTGAAAGAAAGAAAGACATCCTTATAGACATACTGCCATAGGACATTTTTTGGAAAACAAACTGCTTTATTAGTATCATGTAATAATATGTGTAGACATTTATTTGTAACAAATATTAATAGTAGAAATTACTGTTTCTTAAGTCGCTATTATCAGACTTGGAAACGTTTAAGAAGTCTACACACATTTATAATTCAACTAAGGATTTCAATTTGAAAGCATTACTATGCAGTATTCTCATTCTTCCAAAGCAATCACACATCAAAAAGGCATTGTATCCATTTAATCCTTAATGCTAAAACCCACAGAGCTTATCATCAAATATGGACTCTGGCAATGAATCATCGGGAACCTTGCACTGGTTACTAAATCCAGATATGGCAGACTAGTACAAAGGGCCCGCTCATTTTCCTCTCTCTTTCTATCTTTACGGGAGAAATTAAAAACACCCACATCCTTTTGATTTGCCCCATTTGGCAAGTATTACGGTATTTTATTGAGGTTTATTAGTTTTCTTGAGAGATGGAAAAAAAACCTTTTGATATGCAGATAGAAAAAGTAAATATTCAATGATGGATGCATGTATGTAGAGAGACTGCAGAATAAATAAGTACAAAATGTAGCTTTAAGGAAAAAAAAAAGCAGGTTAAACAAGAGGTAAGTTAAGTTTTCCATCAGAGATATATAATTTATGATTTATAACAGCAAAACTGTCTCACAGGATCACTCACTCGACGTTGGCAAAATGCTTCGTTAAAATACAAGATACCAAACTACCATTTCCACAATACCTACACAACAAACAGTACCGTACAGATTTCGTGGCCACTTTGCTAGCAAAGCAACCGTATGATATACTATTTTAAAACCAAAACACAACCCATACCCATGTATTGTGAAGTAGAGAATAGAAAGACGAGTCAAGAAAATTCAAGGATTATGGAGCTGAGACTAATGCTGCTTCTAAACAATTTTTTTAGATAAATTGCAATACAATCTATAACCCAATAATTAAGATAAACTTTGATAATAAAACAATAATTGTGTTGATTTTTTGTTTGTTTAAATTTACCTGGCATTATGTTAAAAAGAAACTATCAGGCGCGCAGTGTTGCTATATTAATAGTGTTCACAAAAATCTTCAACAGTATTATTGTGTTCCATATTATTGATGTCGCTTCCATCACTTCTTTCTTTTTATAATATAATATAATTTTGCACACACAATAAACGTTGTCGACCAACCATTTGTTAAGTTTAATAGTTCTGAAGGATACGAAAAATTGCCACACAACTAATTGATATTATACATAAAGAGAGAAATGTTCCATTATACTTTAAGAAAAAACCATAAAATTTGATTATTTTTTGTTTTTGTTTTTAAATTGTTAATAATAATAATACATTTAATAACTTTATAGGAAAAAAATTAATAAAAACAATAAATTAGGGTTGGACTACTTGATGGTAATAAACAAATATGGTGGTTCCATTTTGATATAAAAAATTTTTACTTTTTTTTTTGGAAAAAACCCATATGATTCATTTTCGTAAAACATGTGTGAATTACTGGAAATTTTATGTAGCTTCTTAATTTGATTTACCTCGTTATGTGCAATTATTTATCGGGTTCCGAAATTATGTTTCCTAGGAGTAAGCTAATAACTACAGAATGATTAAAGAGAAATAAAGAGTGTTGTGTTGCTGAGATGATTTATTTTGTTTTCCCTTTATTCTGCTTTCAACCAAGGTTAAGCTTGCGAATTACAAGACTCAAGAGTAAAAGAAGCTGCCGCACGCAGATCGCAGCAAAAGATGGCATACGCATTTGTATAAATCCTAATATATGATTGTTCAAGTTGTTGATAACCTTTACTGATGCTGCTATAAGAGGTTTGTATGAAATTATCTTATTTGGTTTAACTGATATTTATTAAATTTATCTGTTTTACTCAACGAGTAAACAGGCTTTCATAAAGCAATACACAAAAATCGTAGTTACAAGTCCAACAAAAATTTCGATTTCGAAATACACATTTTCATGATATCCAGAAATATATCG
>JAAEAF010000760.1:0-240776 GCA_011037195.1 Triatoma infestans
GTTCTTCACATTGTGATGTTCATATAACCATCTTAAATGCAACTTTATTTCACATAAAGTTGGCGGAATAGTTGTTTGTTGTTGATTTTTGCGATTATAAACTATTTTTTCTTTCTTTTAAAAGTTTGCTACTTATTAGTTAAGTAGCAAAGTAGGATTCTTCATTTTATAATGCAGTAAGTAAAAATAAATTACTTTCATATAATCAGGGAGCATCAATAATTAAATTATTAATTAATTTATAATTCTCCATTTTTATTTACGTATATTTTGAAGCAATACGTTCTACACACAGTAAAAGAAATTGAAATACATCTCCAATTTCTCTTACTGCTGTAAGAGTAAGCAATACGATTACAAAATTCGGTTTTTTCACAAGCGATATTTGTTTTCAACACCTGTTTGAGTATGTATGTTTGCCTGTATTCAAGTAAAATATCTCTAAAAAGTGAAAAGTTGCAAGAAGCTAATTAGGCTTTCAGTTTATTTGTATATTCAACAAGGTTCATGACATTCATTTACGCCACAAAACAAACGTTCCAATCAAAATCCATAATAGGAAGTGCTGCCTACATACTAACGAATACATACCTAACTAAATGTTTATTAAACATTGCATGTTTAAAGGAAATTTTGTCAATAATTGCATTAAGATAATAATTATAAGAGTGTATCATACAATATTTTTTAATAATAAATCTAGTGTGAAACACTCACACAACTTTCTCTTTCTCCAGTTCTCAAAATTATAATTGACAAATTTTATAGTTAGTGTACTAAATTTAATTAAATTCGTTGGAAACTGAAACAAAAACTGTTCAGTAAAAGTGTACTTCAGGTTTACTAATTTTCTTGAAACTCGGAATTTTGGCCATCTGTTTATTTCTAATTAATTTTGTTTGGATGATAGAATCGTATAATAATCACCTATGATAGCACTTTAGAGAAAAACATAACCCCACCCCAGCTCCAAAAGTGGCCTTAAATGAATTGTCCCAGAGAAATGTTTTACATAAAAGTTGTACATCTTTCTATGTTAGTTTACATAAGAAGTTTCAAGAAAATCGTCAGAGTCATTTTTGAGAAAATCGCGAAAAAGAGACAAAACCATTTCGTAAAGTGGTAAAGTAAACGCACTTCCTGTTATCCTATTTTTTTTAAACTTGGAATTTCAACAACATATTCAATTCTAATTAACATTATGTAGATGACAGAATTGTCTAATGAACTGAATAGCACTTTAGATGAAAACCTAACCCCACCCCTCACCCATAACTGCCCTTAAATGAATATTCCAGAGAAATGTTTCAAATAAAAGTTGTAGCTCTTTGTATGTGTAGTAATACCTTGATTGTAGAAAATCGTTGGAGCTATTTTTGAGAAAAACGCAAAAAAGTAAAAAAACCAACTAGTAAAGTCGTACTTTCGGTTGAGGAATTTTGACAGATAACAGTCAGATCCCATGGTGATACCTAGACGGAATATCACGTTTTAACTTTCTACGGTTTTTTGTTTTTGAGCTATCTTTTCACACACACACACACACACACACACACACACACACCCACATTTGCTAAAAACCACCTTTTTTGGACTCAGGGGACCTCAAAATAGATATTTCTGGTGAAAACTCGATATCGAAAATTTGACACAATTACAATATTTCCTCTTACTAGGAGTAAGAGAAAGTAAAAATTCTCTTGATATTTTTTATACTAAATTTAACTAGTTTCAATATTATAGGTTTGCCTCTGGCATAAAATTCTTTGGGTAGATCTCGAAGCCACTTTTACGCCTGATTTTTAACTTCTTCATTGGATTAAAAATGTTTTCCACGTAGAGCCTCTTTAAGGGGTCCAAACACAAATGGAAGTCCGATGGGGAGAGGTCGGGGCTGTAGGGGGGATGTGGAAGGATCGCCCACCCCGTTTTTTCTTAGTTTATTTGTGGGCGTCCGTAAGTTGTCTTGGAAATTTTCTTGTACTGCAGCTGAATAATGTTATGGACAGTTCCAACATTCGCGTGTACTTCTTCAGCTACCAGTTCAATAGTAATACGCCTGTTGTCCTGAATTAACGCGTTAATGAGAGATTCAAGGGAGGAAGTTGCAACTTCAACCGTTCGTCCACTTCGTTGCTCGTCGCAGACAGTTACACGGCCACTTTTAAACTGTTCTATCCATTTGTAAACATTCGAACGGTTCAAACAATTATTCCCGTACACTTTCAACATTCTTTCGTGGATTTTACTACCTTCTGCAACTAAAAATCTAATCGCTCAGCGTTGTTCTACCTAGGTGTAATCGTCGAGCAGACTCGAAATTATTAACTGAATACATTTGTGGTTATGCTTACGAAATACTCTCGAACAGCTGATGAAAAACTAAGTACAACGATGCCAACTTGACATACTGAAACATATTGAGAACTATTGTCTTGAACTATTCGTTTCTGAGCTACAGCGATTTGTCTCGTTACTTAATGAATGACTCTCGTATAACTGGGACACCCTAAACTTTAAAAAAGACACTTGGGGGAATCCTGAACTCGCATCCTAATATCTGCCTATGCAGAAAAATGTTTTTAAGAGACATGATAAGGCTATAAATGATGGATATGTGCAGTATTTTGATTCCAAGTCTAAAGAAACTCGTTGCAAAACTGAAAAAACCGTCGCAGTTTTGGTAAACCCATTTCCTTCAAATTCAGAATTTTAGCAACACATTTAATAATATGTAGGGTGATAGGATTTACATAATAATGCGAAAAGACCACTTTAGAAAAAAAAAGATAAACATCCCCCCCCAAACCCTCCTAAAATAAATATCCCGGAAAATCTATTTCAAAAAATTGTTCTAGCTCTTTATATACGAATATTTAGTTAATATAATATGTTTAATGAAAAGCCGGTTTCTAGGAAACTAAAATAACCATTCTGCGAATTGATCCTAGCTTTGGAACAATTTTTACCAAATCCTTGTCAAGTCCCCCGTTGTAGAACGAAATATCAAGTTTGAACTTTCTGTGTCTTTTTTCATTTATTTTACACATACAGAGGCACAGAAGTCACTCAAAACACACACACACATATATATATATATATATATATATAAGGAGGAAGAGAAATTTCTAAAAGTCCTTTCTCAGAGTCAGGAAATATTAAAGTTTCCGGTGAAATTCGATATTCGAATGATATCGGAAATTTAACAAGTTCGCAAGACTTCCTCTGACTAGCAGTAAGAAAGTAAAAAAACTTTTACTTTATAATCTTTATTTTATTTAAGGATTATTAATTGTATTTACTTTCTTTCCACATTGTGAAATCTAGTATCAGGGTTGCTTTTTTTTTTTAGTCTCATGCAATCAGCCACAAAAAAAATAAAATAAAAATGGAACACTTAGTTTTTTCTATTAATTATTAATATTCAGTGCAATAATCTATTTTTAGTACAATTCTAGCAATTCTTGATTTTGATTGATGTAAAAAAATTAAAAAGCAAAACAGTGAAATTCTTGTTTACAAAATTTTGATAAATTTTTTAATTTTGCTCATTTCCTAGTACTTGGTATTGTTTCCTTGTCTCCTCAGGCAATACTAAAGGCAATACAAAGGGGCATAGATGCAATCAGGTTTTGAATGATTTCTGTTGACCAGCTCCCGCTCTTCTTTTAAGGCAATGGGAGCAGTTGCAGAATAGTTGAAGGTTGATCACGAGGTTCTAACACGTATCTTGAGCATGTCTCATAGATGTTATTTCGGATTAATGTCCAGAGAACGTGCAGGCTAATCGATCACATTTATAGCGACTTGTCATCCAAGAAGTGGATGACAACTCTCTCTGTGTATGGTCTGTGGTTATCATGTATTAGCATGAAATTGTTCCCGATAAATGGTTGACTGCTGTTCTTGAACTTATCAAGCAGCGGTCTTTGCGCCATTTTCAACAGCAATTAACTCGGTATTGGCCTCCAAACTTATCCCACCCCACACTGTAATTGGTTGTAGTTGAAACGGAGCACATCTGCTAGTACCGCTCACCCTACCTTCTCCACACACTGTATTCGACCATCTGAAGAATAGAGACCAAATTGCGATTCATCTATAGAGAGAACAGCCCTCCTTCTCCAGTCCAATGGAGATGCCCACTGGTAAAAGCTTACCTGCTGACACGATGGTTCCTGGTTAGAACTGGCCCTAAATGCTGCCATCTGAATCCTGGCCATCAGACCTACGTCTCGCGATCATCTTGAAATAGTTTCAGAGCTCACGATGACTCTAAGAACTTGTAATAAGTTAGCCCTGTGCTCTGTAGCTATAAGAACTGAGTGCGAAAAAAATCGGCCGTCCTGATCTTTTATGACCTTTCTATGCCCACTTCCGGCCATATTTGCCAGTTTCCCTAAGATTGTCCGATGAAACGTAGAACGAGACAGGCCTAACCGTTAAACCACATACCTATCGTACGCCATGTCCTTCTTCCTTCCACAAAAGTGATTGCTGTCATGGCATCCTCAAAAAAAAAATCACGAAATTTCTGTTAATAAAGTTAAGGAAATAAAGTAATTTAACGATAAAAATTAAAAATAATGTGGAGTAAACAAAAAAAAATATCATTACTTACGATATCTGTCCCAGACCAGAAAGCCACAGTATTTCTAGTTTAGGAGTTTTTGTGATTTAAAGTATTGTACAAATAACACTTGTATTAGTTATAAAAATAAATATACCAATGCTAGTACCAAGTACAGAGTTATTGTGTTATTTGTATACGTAATTGGTAAAATCGGTTCTATAAAGACATCTACTGTTTTCTTCTTCAATTCCAGTGTTTTGACTATACATTGATAGGATCTATCGTTTTGGTTTGTTAATTCGAAGAAAATTGATTTTTTTTTTTGACGATTATTAATAATTTCAAATTTCAAGAAAATTTATCATTTAAAATTGTATGTATTTCCGGTAAGAAAAACTACAGTGAAATGCTGATAATTTGTAAGGTGCCACGGGTTTTCCAGTACCCGGAAATTTAGAAAGAAATGACATCATTACACAGGTGACTAATAGATAGATATATGTAACATGACTAATACACAAGATAAAAAATAAAAATAGATTTTTTTTATAGAAATAGTAGTTCACTAGGCTGTATTTAAGCCTCCCTGTAACAATTTATTTATTTATTTATTATAAACCATATAAATTTTGATATAAAAATATTACAATCTGTACTATAATAACATCGTATTTTCAAGTGTCCTTTCAGTGAGGTCAGGCAATAATATTTCGAGAATAGTATATACATGTTACGTCAGTCAATAAAATTTAAAGCAGTTTTATTTATTTTACTTCAAAGTGTATTTATTTTGATTAAATTACAAAATTGTGTTAACAAAAAATTTTTATTTTTAGAATTAATCTGGGTGAAATTTTTGGTGGAGGTCGTATTTTGTGTGAAATGTGTTATATTTTAAATGACCTTCAAAATCAGCTGCCTCTTTACACACTATTTTTCACACTATTACACAATTTTCTCTAAAATATATTTTTATGATTATTATTTTTATTAAATTATGTTTTATTGTTTATTTTTTATTTTATAAAAAAAAAAAAAACAGTAAGAGGAGAGACAAGACTCAATGTCTAGTAGAAATCGCGTATAAGTTGTTAGCAATTACCTCATTTTGTATCATTCCTTTAGTTGTTTTTAGCCTTGGTTCAGGTTGATCACACAAAATAAGCTAGCTTGTGTTTTTTTTTTTTTTTTAAAGAAAAAAACACAATATAATGCAATACAAAACAGATGTTTTTTTAAATTTGTTTTTTTTTAATAGATTTAATTTACCACCTTATATGTACACAATTTAGTCACCATAGAATTTCTATTATTACCTGGAACGATAGTAATATTTATTTTTATTTTTATTGTATTAATTTGAGAAAATGTTATTTTGTTTTTATCTGAAAGTTTTATATTTTTGTTGTCTAGTTTTAATAAATATTGTAAACAGGGATTATTATGTTTTAAATATTTTAAAATTTAAAATTAATAATAACAACACAAATGTTTTAAATTTTGTTAAAGTATTTTTGTGTAAACAACTTTTTAGCATCGTTTTGTTAAAAAATTTAAATTATTCACTTAATTCAACTGTAATTAAAATTATTGCATTCGTGATTTAAATTTTCTTCGATAAAATTGTTTTGAGGATCGTTGAGTAAGAAAAAGTTGATTTTCAGTTTCCAAATGGCAGGTTTTCCTCTAACACGGAATGTTTACTATAATACTTTGGTTTATTTGTGAAATATTGGTGAAGATGATGTGTTATATGTTTGTAGTAGCATGAGTGGTTTTGTAAAAGGGCTTGGAGTATGTGTGTTGTGATAGAGATAGAAGTGTTAGAAATAATCAAGTGATCACCACTGTTTTTGAAATAAATATAATATTCTCTAAGTGAAATTAAGTTACTTTAAAATATCACAATAATACTCTTATAATTATACTGAATTTAATTGGAATAAACTCTTATGTTATAAGTTAAACAGGCATAGATCTGATGTGTTCTGCTTCGGTGTCTACAACAAAAACTAATCTTAATAAATGATCTAGTATAAAGGCAAATCTCTATCACTGGCATGAGTTTATGAGAGCGATTCCTAAAGTAAGTGTTCTGGCTTTGTAAGCAGAATGCATACTGTCTTGAAGGAATGCCCTCTCTCACAAAAGAGTTGGCCCAACGGATTCCTGCGTCTTTGCCTGTTTAGTTGCAATGACCTTATATTTTGAGTATCTAATTCTAAATACACTCTTTTTGAAGGCAAATTCACTATTCACCCTCCAAAACTGCCTCACTTAAATATTGTCAAAATTCACCCAACTATCCCCCAAAACTACCACCCCCGCATTTCTTTCTTCCACTACATTTGGTATTATGTAGAAGAACTTAAAAACTATAGTAAAATGAAACAAGTAGCGGGGATTAGCACAGTAATGGCGCACTGGACTTAGGCAAGTAGATCCTGGGTTCACGGGACCCCCCCCCAGGAAGCTACTAAGCTCACTGTTTGGTGATGAGACGTCGGTCGACAGTGCACTGAGTGAGAAGGTTCTGGACGCCAATGACCTCAGATATTGACGCGCTTTAAAAAAAAAACAAAAAAAATGGACACTTTTAAGTGAAGCATAATCTCCCACATAAAATAAATTTTTTTCTGTAATAAGTTTCAAACAAAAAGTGTAAGATCTAGAATATAAGAGAAAATTGCTGAAAATGGGGGGGGGGGGAGTTCGTCAATCTTGCACTTCCTGCACCCGATTTTTTTTTTCAAACTCGCAATTTTTGACAGTTCTTATCAATATTGTAGATTAGATTAGATTAGATTGACAGACGGGGAGGGCGAGTCTCATTCCACTGTGACCTGCATTAAGAGGTCTATTGTGGGTCCTGTAATATATAGTATTAAAAGGTAGAGGTTGGAGTTGGAGGAGGTTTGCTGTTGGTTATAGTTGTTGTTTGTACGTACGATTATGACATTCTGTTCAGATTGTATTTTATATTGCAACATTTGTTGTTATATTGTCTTTAGAATTAAAATAAACTAGTTTCGAGTGTTACCGTTTTTAGTTGTTGTTTATTGTGATTCTATGACAATCCCATAAAATCATAGTACATCCTTCAGCTTCGCCCTCTTAATCAGGCCTAGCATAACTGAAAGAGGCTGCGTCACATAGCTCATAGCTTCGGGATTGCTTGTCTTTCGGTTGAAGAAACCTTGTCCAACCTGGCCGGTACACTCACAAAGGATGTGTACCGGAGTTTTCTTCTCGGGCTAGTAAAATATTTTTTATTATACAATGAAATAAAAATGTTATATCATAAAAACATGTATTTTTATGACAGTAGTTATTATTAAACTTAGCATTTGGTTTAAGATAAAGAAAAATATGTCGTTTAACTAAAAAACATTAACATAATGCAGATCGGGGTAGCGCATTATCTGCAAAAAGTAGTTGGTGTATATGCTTATTCAGCCAACAATGCCCTGGTAATAGGCCCACTATTAGCCCTATATCCCTTCGGCTATGGCACAATAGGTCCCTGGTAAACTTAGGTAAATGTCTTTTAATAAAGAATTTAGCTTGCTTCTGCCTTGATGTTCTTTCCCATCATTGCAGATGCTGGTGAAGAAACCTTGTCAAGCTTCCACTCCTTGATAGAAGCTTGAATCAGGGCTTGAACCCTATAAAGCTATCCTTGGATGCCCTCCTTCGCCAGTGGTCCGCCCTTTCGTTGCCAAGAAACACCTCATGTCCCGGCACTCAGGCGAGTGTCAACTTATTTCGAGCACCCATCTCGGTAAGGGCAGATAGGCAGTCCCAAAAGTACCTTCAAGACTTGTACAGATGCAATAGAACAGTACAATATGCTGAAATTACAAATAAGAGAAAAAACCTATACAATGTCGCTATTTTTCTTAAATGTATTTTGTCTTTTAAATAAAGTTTATTGAAAGTCGCAAAAAAAAAAAAATAAATAAATAAAACTTCAGTCAGTAAAGTGGTACGTCTCGATTTTGCCAAAAAAACAACAAAATTAACTTGTTTCCTGGTAGTACCGAAACGAAATGTCAAGTGTCAACATCTTTTTTTTAATTTTCATTTTTTGAATTAGCCGATCTCATACATACATATTCACACAGACCGAACAATGACGGAAAAACCTCTTTTTCGTACTTAGGTGACCATAACAAAACTTGTAAAAGTAGTAAAAGAAAGTAAAAGAGAAAAGTAAAAGTAGTAAAATGTTGTAAAAGTATTAAAATGTTTGGATAAAGATAAGTTTCTTTTTCCAGTGGTTTTGTTTGGAAAATTTATTTTCCTGTCTATTTAAGAAATAAATTTTTCTGGTTTGAATATTCCCATAACTTTCTCCTCTTACTGTTTTTATTATAATTAATAAAATATGGTTCAAAAATTAATTTTAATTTGGAAATTTTAGTCGAAAAATTCGCGAAAACTGAAATACATAACCATTCGTATTTGTCTTTAGTAAGCGCTTCCCGGTTGATGAATTTCGTTACCACCATGGAATCTAAATGAATAAGAAAGTTCTGTAACGGCAAGAGAGAGAACATAGGCCTGACCGAGAGAAAACAGGCCCTTTCTGGTACTCTCTCACTTAAGCAGGCTAGAGTGGGAGAACCTGTATATAAGCCAGTGAGAGATCTATATATCTATCTATCAGATTCAACCATACATCGCATCGTTTCATATCTCTTATTCTATAAAATCATTACAAGTCCAGTGCAGTTTGTGTAAACTTATAGCTATATAATAACATTGTTTTCATATCTCGTCTAATTAATCTAACCTAATTTCTCTCCTCATCAACTCCATTATACGAGGCATGTCCAGTAAGTAAGTGTACTGAGGCTCTCACGGCCGGAGGGATTTTGTTTTCGACATGTTGGTTACACTGTCTTGTAGCCTGATTCCTCCCCTCCGCAACGAGACCGGTTCGAGGTCAGTACGTTGAGAATTATCGACGCGACAATACGTTTGGTGAAAAATGTCAATCCAATCTCCCGCCAAGTGTGAAATATTCAAGGTCGGGCAAGAGTTTTTGAGACGCTACAAACTCCATGGAGATGAATTTCTCCGCTCCATCATTACTGGAGATGAAACTTGGGTTGTACACTACACACCTGAAACCAAAAGGCAGTCTCAACAGTGGGGGCCACAGCTCTTCACCCTCCGCCAAAAAGTTCAAAACCACAATTTCAGCCAAGAAAATCATGGCATCCGTGTTTTGGGACTGTCAAGGCATAATTTTAATTGAATATATGCCTCAAGGGGAGACCATCAACTCTGCAAGATACTGTGAGAACCTAAAAAAATTACGGAGGGCGATTCAGAACAAAGGAAGTCTGCCTGCTTCACGACAATGCCAGACCATACACGGCCAACGCCACGAAGGAACTGTTTGCTTCGTTTAAATGGGATGCCCTGAACCATCCCGCGCATTCCCCTGACCTAGCACCTTCAGATTACTATCTCTTTACCTCCCTGAAGCTGCACATGGGTGGAAAAAGGTTTTCAACCGACGAGGAGGTGAAGGGGGATGTGGAGAAGTGGACGAAGGGGTTGGCGGGAAACTACTTCGAGGAAGGCATCAAAAAATTAATACCCCGGTTCACCACCTGCATTGAGAGGAATGGTGACTATGTCGAAAAATAGCTTACATATGTACTAATGTAACCAGGTAATTTTTTTGTTCAAATAAAAATTTTTGTAACCTACAAAAATTCAGTACACTTACTTACTGGACATGCCTCGTAGTTGGAAGAATTTTCATATTTGAGACTTTTAGCTACAAGTGACAAAACATAAACACTAATGATCTCAAATGATCACAAAACATGGTATTCTCGATGAAAAATTTAATTTCGAAAATCTAACACAGAATTCAATGATCTCTCTCGACTTCTTTTTTTTTTTTTAGTAAATAATGAAAATATAGAGAAATTTACAATTTTTTAAAGTTAGGATTTTTTTTTTTAAATAAAGGTGTGGTGCGCACTACACCATATTTAATTCTATAAATTATATAGGGGAAAAAAATAAAAGGAAAGATGTTGACCTGAAATCAGTTTTGACGTAATTTAACCTTGAGATACACATTGCGACCTTCAGATGATTTTTTAAGGATGTTTTTTCGTCTCTCTCTCTCTCTCTCTTGGCAATTCATTATATACAAGTGTTTTAAATATATATTAAGGTCTCAGTCAAATAATTCAGTAGTAATTTATAAAAATGAAGTATTAAAAACAATAAATTAAAAGTGAAAAATATTAATGTAAAAATAAAGTAAATAAATGAAATATTATCTTTACTATTACTGTTATTAATGTCCTCTCTTAGAAACTGTTCACTAAAATTTCCTTTGATTTTGGGCGATCTTTTTTTTTAAATATAAGTTGACATTAATTAAAGAATTACTTGCATTTACTTTTGGTTTCTTGTGATTAGTTTGTTATTACTTTATCTTAGTGTGCTAAGAGGAAATATTACGATTATATCAAAATTTTCAGTACCTATCGAGTTTTCACTGTAAATACATGTTTCTCAGAACTTCCAGGCGGAAATTAACGCTTTTAGAAGGTGCCTTCAGTTTAACCTCAATAGGAGATAGTTATCCTATCCGACAGTCAGGCTGCCATTAAAGCACTGAGCTCTTGTTTATCAGTTCTACAATGGTTTGGAAACGACCTCGGCAGAAGAAATAAAGTTACCCTATACTGGGTGCCGGGACATGTCGGCGTGAAAGGCAGCGAAATGGCCGACACTGTGGCCAAAGAAGGCGCTGCATCTCCTCTCTTGGAGACCCTGATCTCCTTTTGGTGACCCAGTTACTCTTGGAAGAAAACAAGAAAGAGGAGGTGATAAAAGAGGAACACGTCTCTGGAAGATTCTCCCGGGACTGAGGCAGGCCAAGATGTGTTTAGGAGGTAACAACCAGGAAAGGTGAAAGGTCTACATCAGTCTGAGTAAAAACAAGATTCATATTCTTACGAGATTTCTCACGGGGCATTGCAGACTCAGGGTACACCTGAGGAGCTGGGCCTAGAAGATAATGGCACATGCAGATTCTGCGGGGAGAATGGAGGGAACTCCAATCAAAAGAAGAAACTTAAATCCAAAGAAGATTTAACAGCCTGGGTGGAAGGGGAAATAGGCATTTCCTAGAGCCCTCCAAGATTCTGGGAAGATGAGCTCAACTTGGAGGGGGTGCTGTAGATGAGCAACTTCACATACGATACCTGAGTGGGTGCAAAGATTACTGGATGGTCGCAGTGCACAAATCCTCAAAAAAAAAAAAAAGTTCTGAGGCCACCTGAGTCCGAAAAAAAAATCCGAAAATAGCAGAAAGTTCAAACTTGATATGTATTTCGTGTGCTACCAGGGGACCCGAAAATAATGTCTTGGTCAGAATCGGTCAACCGGAAGTAGCACTATACTGATGAAAGGGTTTTTCGTGAGGGTTATGAGGGTGGGGGTGAAGTTAGGTTTTTCTCTAAAATGCTATTTTCATATATGTTTCTATCCTCAGTGTTAATATTAATGAGAATTAAATGTGTTGCTGAAATTCCTAGATTGAAGAAAATGAGTTTACCGGAAGTACGACTTCAATTAATTTTTTTTAGTTTTCTGGGCTCAAGGCGCATACTTAGTCCCCTGCTCTACACAGTTTTCTTATTCGTTTGGTAGACATTCCTCTCAATAATTCTAACAACTATTTATTCTTTCACCTACGCGGCAATCCTCTCCCAAACTATGGACTGCTTAATTGCCACCCGGTCCCTTCAAACCTATCTTCAAATCCTCGAACCCTAATTCCGCAAATGGAGAATATATCTAAACCACGTTCCTATTCCTTCGGCAGACAAAGTGCAATATCACCGGTTGTACCTCCTTAGGAAAAATGCCTTACCTAGGAACCCATATACTCGACTTAAGCAACAAGGACTTAACTTCCGTTACCGAATGATCAAAAGACTGCTCAACAGACGATCAAAACTAAGTGTTTCAAACAAAAAATGCTCTATACAGTCCTGCTCGCTCCTATCTGGACAGACGGACTCATACTGTACGGATGAGCAAAGCACTTTAATCTCCACCGTATCCAATTCCTTCAATTAGACATCCCTCTCACTATTGTCGATGCTCCTTTATAAGTCCATACTAACGAAAAAAAAAATCTCATTTGTCCTCGGCTTCAGCTAAGTTCCCCGATAATTGAATTTCATTCCAAACTTTCCTATCACTTCAACTTGTCACAGACAACACGTCTCCTACTAATCCTTTCCGAAGGCTGAAGCCGTACACACGACTTAACTTCCGGTACTGAATGGTCGAAAGACTATACGACAGACTATCGAAACTAATCATCTGATCGCTTGATAAAAAAAAAAGGCACCCTTTGAATTCATTTCAACGGTGTTTATGGTCGGTCATTGCTGTTGGATGGCCCTCATTCAATTGTATAACGTCATGTTATTTTCTCTCATTTTTTTTTATTTTATTATTTTTGTTACGTTATCTTATGTCATCTCATTTGTTTGTTGTGTAAATATGCAGTTACACATAAAAAAAAATCTGGTGTAAAACACTCACACAAGTTTCTCTTACTCCAGTTTTCAAAATTATAATTGACAAATTTTATAGTTACTGCACCAAATTTAATGAAATTCGCGGAAACTGAAAAAACTTTTCAGTAAAAACGCTCATCCGGTTTACTAATTTCCTTGAAACTCGGAATTTTGTTTGATGGTAGAATTGTATAATCAACTATGATACCACTTTAGAGAAAAACATAACCTCACCCCACCCCCCATAGGGGCCCTTAAATGAATTTTCCCAGAGAAATGTTTCAAATAAAAGTTGTAGGTATTTGTATGTGTAGTTTATATAGGAAGTTTCAAGAAAATCGTCGGAGCCATTTTTGAGAAAATTGTGAAAAAGTAAAAAAAATGATTTAGTAAAGAGGTAAAGTAAAATTTAAAGCACTTCCGGTCATCCGTTTTTCAAACTCGGAATTTCAACAACATATGTAGTTCTAATTAACATTATTTAGACGACAGAATTGGTTAATAAACTGAAATGCACTTTAGAGGAAGCCATAATCCCACCCCTCCCCCAAAAGTACCCTTAAATGAATTTTCCCAGAGAAATGTTTGAAATAAAAGTTGTAGCTCTTTGTATGTGTAGTTGATATACCTATTTCAAGAGAATGGTTGGAGCCATTTTTGAGAAAATCGCAAAAAAGAAAAAAAAAACTAGTAAAGTGGTCTTCCGGTTGAGGAATTTTGACAGATAACGTACTGTCAGATCCCATGGTGATACCTAATCGGAATATCAAGTTTCAACTCTTTACGGTTTTCGATTTTGAGCTATGCTGTTCACACTCATACACGCACACACACAGACCATATGCTAAAAACCACTTCAGGGGACCTCAAAAGGATATTTCTGGTAAAAATTCGATTTCGAAAATTTGACACGATTACAATACTTCCTCTTACAGTTACCTCCTATTTTACAGGAGTAAGAGGAAGTAAAAAAAGAAGTTGAAATAATTTTTCCAAAAAAATTGATTTTTGAAGTTGTCCTGGCGGGGCTGGAAAATCATGTTTCCCCCAAAAGTGTCGTTTTATTAATTTAGGATTTTCCACTGATATAATATTGACTCCTTAGTTGATGGATGTCTCCTTAATTGAATATATGTTGGGTCCGCAGTTGCGGATATTATCTGATATTTTGTCCATGAAAGTAGGCTTGTTTTTTTAATTTATTCTGCTGGATTTCGGATTTTGTTCAATCTGCAGAGTTTACCAAGGCCCAGATTTTGACCTTCAACTTAATAATGTTTCTACACGAACTTCTGAGCCAAGCTCTGACGATTGAAGAAAAATAGCGTAGCATGCTGTGAAAGATAAAATCTGAAATACTATGCCTTTTTAATTTTCTGATTTGGTCCACATTATTTTTTTGGTTTATTAAGTGCTAATAATGTGTAAGATGGTCTAACCTTGAACTCTTCTCTCGTGATCAGATTACTCGCAACCTTCATTATACCATTGCTCTCAGTTTCCGTTTAAATTTGTAGACTGTTTAGCTTGGAACCAATACATGAAATCTCAGCCCAGGTTCTTTAATCTGTTATTTATATTCAGATTTTTTGTTGTCATTATTAGTTGGATCTTAAAAAAAAAAAAAAAAAATCTTGGCCTCAGAATTATTTACTTATTATGTGATTATTTTTGGCACATCAGTATCTGAGGTCATCGGTGTCTGAATCATTGTCACTGCATTGCCGGCTCTAGAGCGAGAAAATCTAAAGGCAGCATTGCTGGACTCGAACCCAGGACTTCCCTAAATCTCGTACGTTACAATTGAGCTCATTCAGTGGTAATTAACGTTTTGAGGTCCCCTTAAATCAGAAAAAATGGTTTTCAGAAAAATGGTGTGTGGGGAGGGGAGATCCCGGCCCACGAAAATTTTTTATTTAGTCTGCGAAACCTAAAACTAATAAGATACCAAAAATAATAAGATGTTTATATGGCAGATAATTATTTTTATGGCTCCGTTTATAGATCTTATTGTAATTTTAAGGCCTGAAAACCAATCTAAAATATATAAATATATGTAAAGTAGTTGGCAAATATAAAAACGGAAATATGAAATAATAAAAAAAAAAAATGTATATTTGTATCAGAGATAATTTCCGTGACAGCTTGCTTCTTTTTGTTGGTCATCGACCGGTTTCGGGCGTTCGCCCATCATCAAAATGTTTTTGTCAAAACAGAGCACAGAGCAAATTTAGTTGATACACTGACTTTTTAAAAGCAGTTTTGTTAGGACCTAACTAGGTTAAGAGGGAGGTTGATACGCTAAAGTTGAGTGTATCAACTAAATTTGCTCTGGGCTCTGTTTTGACAAAAACATTTTGATGATGGGCTAACGCCCGAAACCGATATCTTTGATGCTTTCCAGCTCTGCGGTACCAACCACAACAATGTGTATGTGCCCGTCCTATTTGTGTCCATTAACAAGCTTCGACTTATATTATCTGTGTTTAAGAAAGTTCGACTGTACTTAAAAAAATATGAAGTTCCATAAACTTCATAATTTTCTTGTCTCTCATAGGTGGGTTTTCCGTGAGTAGTTATCCGCGTATTCTTTAAATAATATTTCATCTTCATTAGCGTAATAGGAACAACACTATAGCGCGACAGCCCATGAAAGGCCAATGCTTGTCAGACGGCGATTTGAATAGGGCGGCGTGTGGTAAGCATGCCGCAGTTCCCACGCCGTTTAGTTCTGGCCTTTGTTACCTAGGGCGCTACTAACTGTAGCTTCCCACTTTTTATCACGATGCTGGGTCAACACTGACTTTCCCCTCACGGGAATCGAATCCTGAATTCTGGCACGAAAGGCGAGTGCGCTAGCCACTAGACCACGCGTAAAGGTTAGAACTAACATATTTTTTTTATAAACAGAATTCAACATAAATAATTTGGTGCAGTTTTAATGTTTAATATGATAAAACAAACAATGCTGTATTCAAAAAACAAAACATATTAAAGCTGTTTAAATCTTTGTGTTTTTATATTCTTTTTAAATTTTTTTTGATTTCCATTTGTTTGTGTTAATTATTTAGTTTTATTCACCAAAGAAGAAAAAAATTACTTTATATTTATTTTTAAAAATGTCTTAATTTTCAATAGAAAAAAATATATATATAATATAAAAAGTAACAAACATGGCCCGCGGACAACATGGTTGCCTATCCCAGTTCTAATACATATGCACAGAATAATACAAAAGGAAAAAGTGATCCTGTTCATGTTTCACATTGTTATCAGACATGTAGGTTTCGACATAAATATGAAATGCGACTTTACTTGCCATGCGATTTTTTCGAAAACGAACCCATGATTTTCTTTAAACTAGGAAAACTAATTACACATTTATAAATTAACTATTATTATTTGTAACATTTTTATGGAACAATTTATTTAAATTGAGTTTATTGAAATGGAAAGTGGGAACTGCCATGCTAGACGTATCTCTAAACTGTCATTTCAATTCTGTTGGGTATTGATTGTGGCCATTGGCTGATATTCCATAGCCATTCAAATTCAAATATCAATCATTCACAAGAATAATTTATTTTTATTTTATTATAAGATAAAGAGCAATTTAAATCTTTAGTAAAACTTCCAACTTTTGTCAATTAAAATTCTTTACAATTACACGCAAGAGGAAGTTGTGTTTGTGTTTCATGCCACTTTTTTTTCCCCCCTGTAATTAAAACGGAAATGCCAAAAATAATTATCTCTAATATTTTCCACATAAAAAAATTAATTTATAATTAAAATATTTTTCCGAAAAAAAAAAATTATTTCAAGGACATTTTCATGACCATGATGTCTCATTTTTACGTCATTTGAAATATTTTATGTATTTTATAGGTTTGTTATACGATTTTCTCGTTACATATTGTTTTAAGGATTTCCTTTTAACTTTATAATGGGGTTGTTGAAGGAGAGAAATGGTTTAGTTAGAATGAATTAACAGAATATGGGTAACACTATATAATGTGATAAGTGACACTGATTGCCTGGACTTTACACTTCAAATGATAGGTAAAGGGTAATAACCCGTAGTGATTGGGTATATGAACTCAGTAGTATGAACTGTACTCCTATCTGTCTCCCGTCGTTGTATTTATGTGGTTTCTCCCACTCCAATCCGAGAGAGTGGTCCTGTCATTTTGTCTCTTCCTCTCTGCTGCGAATACTCTCTTTGGATACTATTACAAACTTATTATATCTAATACAGCGAAAAACGTTTAACACGAAACTGTGTGGACCGAAATATTTTTTCATGTTAAAAGAATTTCGTGTTAAACGATAAAATAGCGGTTTGTTTTCGTTGCCCGATTTCTCTGTCATTGTTCACGTAAAAAAATAAGTTTATATATTAAAATTACAAAAAAAAAAACAAAAAAAAAAACAAAAAATTTATCGAATTCGACAACAAACTGTGAAATGTTTTGACAATGGCCTTTACCTATTCAAAGACAAGTGGAAACCTAGCAACAGTAGCAGCCATTGTTTATTTTGTTCCGTCTTACGAAAAAAAAAACAAAAAAAAAAAAAAATCTGCGTGACGATGTAACTGCGAAAAAGCAGATATATATTTTGTTCGTCCGGGAAGTGAAATCGTATTAAGCGATATTTGTTTCGTGTTAAAAAAAAAAAAAAAAGTATGAAATTACATAGTATTTTGTCGGGATCGCAGTATGATTTTGTGTTAACCGATTTTTCATGTTATGTGTTTTCGTGTTAAACGTTTTTCACTGAATATAAAAGTTTTTTTAGGAATACTCATCTTGGGAAAGTTCATTTTAAAGGGCTTACTAAGAGTGGGAAAATTTGATGTTGATAATCTGCGAACTGCATAATATTAATAGGAATTAAATATTTCGCTAAAATACAGAAGTTGTTAGAAAAATCAGTTGATCGGAAGTATGAATTTACTATGTTTCTTTTAGTTTACTGTGATTTTTTCTATAACACTAGTAGGTTTCTTGAAACTTAGTATAATATGTTATCTCATTCAAGAGACCTAAAACTTTTGATCGACACTTTTTTTCGAAAAACATTTTAGGGGAGAACATTGAAGGAGGTCCTCACGCGTTGGTCTAGTGGTTAGCGCATTCGCCTTTCGTGCGAGAATTCAGGTTTCAAAAGTTGGTGTGGACCCAGCATCGTGATAAAAAGTGGGAAGCTACAGTTAGTAGCGCCCTAGGTAGCAGAGGCGGAACTAAACTGCGTGGGAACTGCGGCGTGCTTACCTCACGCCGCCCAATTCAAATTGCCGTCTGGGAAGCCTTGGCCCTTCAGGCTGTTGCGCCATAGGGTTTTTTTTTTGTTTTTTGTTTTTTTTTATTATATATAGGAAGGAGAGACGTTAGAATTTCCTTTAAAGTGCACTCTCAAGTGTATTGTGCGGTTTTGCCACGAATAAAATGTTTATAGGAATTCAATTTATAATTATACTTTTCAAATTGAAGAAATCACTTGATTTTCCTGAACAACTTTTTTTTTTTCTACGATTAATTTCACGATTTTTACGATAAAGTCACTGAAATGTTTCTTTAAACTTGATATACTAATTACTCATTTGAAGGCGTATCATAATCTATTTAATTTTTTTTTTTTCAAGAAAATTATTGTATTATGAGGAATCTGGGGGACGTCGTCTAAAGTGCAATCATTTCAATGTTGGACTTCAGCTCTATAATATTAAAGGCAACTAAATTTTATTAAAAATTCCAAGTTTCAAAATTACAAGAATTGAGTAAGAGAAAGCGAGCGTTTCATATCTGAATTTTTTGTTTTGTTTACTTTGTCCGTAATCCGTTTAGGTACTATCACCGCAACTGACTCGTAACGTTTGTAGCAATATCCAGCAACCGAAAAGTGCTACTTTACTGAATAGTTTTTTTCCCCAGTTTTTCCTGATGTTCTCAAAAAACTATTACAACATTTTTCTTGAAACTTCGTATATTATCTAGACACACAAAAATATATTTTACTTTTGTTTGAAACAGTTTCTTGGGAAAATTGATTTTTGTGGTTTCTTGGTGGGGGGGGGGTGGGGGGGGGTATTATAATGTTAAGCTTTCCTTTAAAATATAGTTTCGCAACCTATATAACATTAATATACATTAAAAAGCCTTAATAGAATTTCAGATTTGAAGAAAATCGATTGACCTTTTAAAGTGTGACTTTACAGTAAGTTTTTTGAGATTTTTGCAATTTTCTCAGCTAGACCGTAGCAATTTTCTTTAAACTTGGTGTGTTTATTGCACAAATATAAACGTATCGGTTTTATATAATGGATGATTTGGTTGGAGAGAATTGGTTTGGTTAGATGAATTAACAAGACTTGGTTTAACACTGTAATATAATGATGAGTTACACTGACTGCCTGGACTTTATAGTACAGATGGTAGATTAAGCTAGAGTAGAAGGGGTAATGACAAGTTGTGACTGGTGAACTATCTTCTGAATTAATTTGAACTCTATTTCCTCTGTGTCCCGTCGCTGTATTTATATGGTTTCTCCCACTCCAGTCTTGAGAGAATGCCTGGCATTTTGTTTCTCTTTCTCTGCGCTCTTGGTTGCTGTTACATCAAGTCTTGTCAATTCATCAAACCAAACCAATTCTCTCCTACCAAATCATCTTCCAACGTATCGTTTCTGTTACACTCACACTAGTAGGTTTGTTGGTTGTATTATGTGCAGGAGGTTATAAGGTTATGTTGCTATGTGTGTGTATGTTTAATGACAAAATGGAATTGTTATAAATAATAACATAACCTTATAAGCTCCCCATACATATAGAACCAACAAACCAACAAGTGTGAGTGTTAACAGAAACATTGCGTTGAAGTAACTCTCTTCACGCACTTGGTGGATTTGCTCTGAAGATGGATGAAAATCCAGAAACTGGTCAGGAACAAAATGAATATGCATGCTAAAGACAGATAAAATACCAGATGTTATCCAGCATTGCGCACCCATCCACATATTCAATAATTGTAATCATTACAATCGTAAGTGAAAGTTGTGTGAGTGTTTCGTACCATTTTTTTTTTTCAAGACGCCAGGGTTATCTCGCCCCTTGAAAAAAAAAATATGGTACGAAATACTCACACAACTTTCACTTACTATTGTAATGATTTGTCTCGCGCCTTGAAAAAAAAAATATGGTACGAAATACTCACACAACTTTCACTTACTATTGTAATGATTTGTCTCGCGCCTTGAAAAAAAAAATATGGTACGAAATACTCACACCACTTTCACTTACTATTGTAATTATTTGTCTCGCGCCTTGAAAAAAAAAATATGGTACGAAATACTCACACCACTTTCACTTACTATTGTAATTATTACAATTATTAGTCTAATATACAGACGACATTCGCGAGTCCAAAACGTTTATGTAACACTTCACTAGAGCGCTATAAACGTGAATTAAATAATATGAAAGATTTTTATAGAATAGTAAAATATTAATTACAAATCTGTGGATGTTCCATTTTTAATTATATCTTAAAAAAAATTACGTCTACTTCGCAGGTTTCAACAGGTACGAATCCAAATATCAAGTACGATTATTTTTTTTTTTTTTTTAATTTATGTCTATGGTCATGGACACCCGGAGCCTTTTCAGTATATTGCCAGCCTCTGGAAAGTGTTCTCTCGTTATACAGAACTCTGCCAATCATCGGACTTGAGCTGTAGTTGATCCTAGCAAGAGTAAATCTGCACTGGAACCTGGGATCTCCGCATGACAATTGAGCGAACTACCATTGACTTAATCCCTTTTCTTTGTTTTTTTAAGATACATAATTCAAACAAAATTTCATAAATCAAAAAAACTCATTTATAAAAATTATATTTGCAATCTTTTGGTTGTTGCAAAGCTTGTGTGTATGAAATTAAAGAGAGTTTCATTTCTAAATTAATAGAAATGAAATACTCCCACTAACTTCGCTAAGTTGCCAACAGAGGTCGTTAGAGTTTATAAATGATGTCCTTGGCAATGTAAAGAGGCTCCCCCCTCCCTCTATTTGGCACAAATTACCTAATCTCCATGCTATTTGATAATGCTTGTTTATTATTATTATTTTTTTTTTTAATGAATTATAATTTTTGATGACCTGCTTTATTTTTTTTGTCTTTCAAAAAAAAATATCAGAATTAATTATAGCATTAAATATATAATATAAATAAAAACTAAGCAATTAAGTCCAAATTTGTGTCACTAAATTTTAGTATATATTTTTACCTTTTTATTTCCATACTGAGATATTATTAACGAGGATTAGTTAGAAAGTTTTGGGATATGAAAAATCAAGTACGTAATTGGACTTTGTTCTAGTAAGTCCCTTATCTAGCAACTGTTTCATATCAGTCCGTTGTCATTTAACCATTGAGTGGGGGTCAGTGAAATAATTTTGAATTCTGGATAACCATGGAATTTAATAAAGAGCATTTTAGAATTATGATTTAATAAAGTAAGATTCTGTACCCAGTGCTTGGCATCAGGTCTTTGATGGCGCGACAGTATTTAGCTGGTTTGCTGGATTTCAAAGGTGCCACAGTTCGTCTCACTGACGAACAATCATAACAGTCGGCACTCTACACACAATTCTGCTAAACATGATGAGGAAGATCGTCGTTGGTCGTTGGTTTCCGCATTTGCTAACGACGTTTCATAAATCTAAACAAGGGCACAAATTAACAAAGAAATCCTTAAAAATTTTGCTTGTCGTATTATTCCTAAAATCGTTGGCGCCATGAAAGTAGATCGGGGGTGGGGGTTCTAGAAGATATCCAAACTTCTCCAAACAAAAGGTCTGTCGCACCATTGGGCACAGGAGAAGAAGAGTGGAAAATTGTTCCAGGTACTGCAGAAAGGCGTGGCGATTGGCTGTGGACATCGCATCACAGTGGTGCGACTGCAGTGCAAGGCATTAGCGAGCTTTGGGTAAATCGGTACCGGGGATTGTTGGGGTGCTGGCCACACTGCCGGGTCGGCTACCGTAGTGAGTGCTGAGAGCCCTTCTCAGGGCAGCCTCAAAATCTGCACAGTTCGCACCATGAGGTCCACACAAAAAATCACTTTATTCGGGGCGGGTTTATTCAAGGGCCATCTTAATCGACCTCTAAACCAGGCGAATGGCTCTTTTTAGAGCACCCTAATACATAATACACCAGCCGTCTCGTCGCTGCGAACAGTGGCACAGTTTTCCAACCTATATCGCATCACACATAATTTGCTTGGTATCAAAAAATCAAGTCCTTCACTGGGGTATCAACAATAATGTATCCATTTTTTCAGAATACCTACTGAACTAGTGAAGGAAAGAATTATTTTTATTAAATGTGGGGGCCTATCGGCCTGGGACCTTAGCCTATATGGCTCTTATCCCCCAATTCCCCCCACCCCCTAGTCCTAATCCTAATCATCTCCCTAGTTAATCCTTCTCGGTAGTTTGCCGGTTTGTCTATAATATCGTGAAATATTTTTCAGCTCCAACCCTCCCAGGCAATCCCGCGAAAGTGATGGCTTCCCAAATACACGAAACCTAGTACCAGTGAAACGGGGATTCTGACATAGATAGTAATACACCGTTTCCCTAACACCATCATCACAGTTCTGACATATGGGGCTAGGCGTCGACCTCCTCCCTATATTATGTAAATGACTAGCCACCCTTGTGTGTCCAGTCACTACACCTACTAAGATCCTCAGTCTTACCCTAATAAGGGGCAGGAGGTAATCTGAAACTTACTGCTTAGACCCCTTGGTAATGGGAAAAATTAACTTTGAACGGCAGAAGTCTGTGACAGCTAAACTAGTAGTGTACTAAGTAGAAAATATTTGGCGCTGTAACCATGAAACTACATAGGCTTAAGCTCGCCATGACAGTGCCATTTCACACATCGCTAAGCAAACTGTAGGGATTTTTTGGCTGCTAATGAGGTTAGAATTATTTAACGATCCCCTAACTCATCCGATTTAGCCATTTATCACATTTCAAACAAAAAAATCATTGAGGTGTCGACAATTTTTTTTTTTAAGACAATCTCGGATGAATGGTTTCAGATTTTTGAAGAGGGAGAAGAGATTTGAGCAATAATGGTAATATTTTCTCCCGAATGTGGTGGTAACCATTTCCTCATATCTCAAAACTTTCTAAGTGACCCTCATTTTTGAGGAAGTAACTTTTCTATACTCGATTCAGACAGATATTGCAACTGAATGTGCGATTACAAAGTCTAAATATTCTATTTTTTTTCTGAAATAGTTCTATTTGTTTAGAATCAATAAAAGAATTAAAATATAATAAATTTATTCTCTTTTAACTATAATTTTAAAAAAATTAATTTTAACATTTATTTGTACAATTGTTGCTATAATTTACAAATAAAGGTTTTCTTTTTCATTATTATTCTGTGCTTTGCTATTATATTGTTATCTATTCAGTTTAAAACTTTAATTGCTCCATTAATTGGGATAATGTTTTTTCCCCTGTTAAATTGGTGATATCTATTTTTATGCATATTTTTACGATCCTTCGCGAACTCAAGTATTTTTCAATCGATGATTTTTTTTTTCAAATTTTAAAAGTATCTATGCAAACGAAGAGTTATTTGCTCATATGAAAATGATGTTCAGCAAAAAGCAATGGTCACCATATTTTTCAAGCTCTGCTATTTGTGTTTATCTGGTAAATAGTTTCATGTAATTGTCAATATTTCTGATTTGATTTTTACGCTGACAAACAGTCGAGTCAAATTTTCCAATTTTTATAATTTTGAATCAGAGATAATGTGTGATATTTTTGTTTCAGTATTGTATTGGGTTGTAATAGAAGTAATTTCGATTTTTTTTTTTTACTAAAAAATAAAAAAAAAATTGTATTATGTACCCCCCCATGGCGCAACATCCCATGAAGGGCCAAAGGCTTGCCAGACGGTGATTTGAATGGGAGGGGGTGTGGTAAACACGCCGCAGTTTCCATACCGTTTAGTTTCGGCCTTCGCTTCCTAGGGCGCTACTAACTGTGGTTTCCCACTTTTTATCACGAAGCTGGGGTCAACACCGACTTTGCCCTCACGGGAATCGAACCCTGAATTCTCGCACGAAAGGCGAATGCGCTAGCCACTAGACCAAAGCGTGAGGACGTTTTATGCAAAGAATCAACTTTATTCAACAGTCTATTGCTACTTTCTTGCTTCTAATTAAGTAAAAACTCTCTTCTTTTTTTTCAAAAAATCTAAGAAAGGAGCTGCTATCTGAAGTGACAGATTTTATCTGTCGGGAAAGTAGTTTTACAATGAACGAAATAAATAAAGGTTTGATAATCGGCGCTATATCAGGACTATAAGTGGGGGTGGGATAATACATCCCAAACATGATCCAAACAATTCTGGCTGGTGCACAAACGGGTACATGGTCGAGCATGGCAATTGTTGGTCGTTCGGTACTTTTGGTAAGAGCCCAAAATAAACAATTTCCTGCTAATACCACCAAATTTTGTTAGCATCACCTTCTTTTGGTGAATATTATCGATGTCAATTGAGCTGGTTCATCAGACTAGCACCAAGATCTTCTGCTTTTTGAATGTTATCGTAAACAATCTACTTTTCATTTGTTTTATGCTTTCTAACTATAGTTATCCAAGTAAAATGCTTGTGGTCAAAATGAAATAAGATCAAATAAAAAACGAACAATCAATCTGTTGAACAAATTTTACATGATCGCATATTTTCCTCTTACAGGTAATAATATAGTAAGTAACAATTAACATTTCATTTTTTAGAAGATATAGTACAACACAATTTCAGTCTAGTTCAATACAGGTCAATTTTTGACAAATTTTGGCGAGAAAGTAATGAGTCGGGCAGACAGATGAATAGTTTAATAGTTGCAGCGTAGGCGTAAGCTTTGTTGAAAGGGCTTATGTATGTGTAAGTTTTAGAGAAAAGAGAAATTTTAACTTATAAGTACGTAGTCACCAGTGTTTTAAAATAAATATTATTATCTCTAAATGAATGAAAAAAGGGGATGGATTAGCTTAGCTATAAGTGGTTAGCGCGTTGGGCAGTGATCTAGTTCAGTGCCACCCTTAGATTTTTTCTTCCTAGGAACCTCTACAGCTCACTGTTCTGTGATGGACAGTGTTGTCTGTAGCGAGAGAATACTGTGCGAAGGCAGTACACTGAGAAGGCTCCGGGCGCTAATGACCATAGATGTTGACGCGCCTTAAATTAAAAAAAAAAAAATCCGGTGTGAAACACTCACACAACTTTCTCTTACTCCAGTACTCAAAATTATAATTGACAAATTTTATAGTTAGTGTACCAAATTTAATGAAATTCGTCGAAAAGTGAAAACACTGTCCAGTAAAACTGTCCGGTTTACTAATTTCCTTGAAACTCGGAATTTGGGTCATATATTAATTTCTAGTTATTTCAATTTGGATGACAGAATTGTATAATCAACTGTGATAGCATTTAAAGAAAAACATAACCCCCCTCCCCCAAAAGTCC
Organism: Triatoma infestans; assembly: GCA_011037195.1. Taxonomy (NCBI): domain Eukaryota; kingdom Metazoa; phylum Arthropoda; class Insecta; order Hemiptera; family Reduviidae; genus Triatoma; species Triatoma infestans. The sequence continues at coordinate 25,702 of JAAEAF010000760.1, forward strand.
CCTTAAATGAATTTATCAGGGGAAAAGTTTCAAATAAAAGTTGTAGCTCTTTATATGTATAGTTAACAACGCTGGTTTAAAGAAAATCGTTGGAGCCATTTTCGAGAAAATACCAGAAAACTGAAAATTATATTTCAGTAAAAACGCACTTCCGGTTATCTATTTTTTTTCAAACTCGAATTTCAACAACATATTTAATTCTAATTAACATTATATTAGATGACAGAATTGTCTAATATACTGAAACAGCAGTTAAGATGAAAACCCTAACCCCACCCTCCCCCAGAAGTGCCCTTAAATGAATTTTCCCTGGAGAAATGTTTCAAATAAAAGTTGTAGCTCTTTGTATGTGTAGTTGATATAACAAGTTTAAAGAAAATCTCGGAGCCATTTTTGAAAATTGCAAAAAAACGTAAAAAAAACAACTAGTAAAGTGGTACTTCCGGTTGAGGAATATTGACACCTAACGCACCGTCAGATCCCATGGTGATACCTAAACGTAATATCAAGTTTGAACTCTCTAGGATTTTTCGTTTTTGAGCTATGCTGTTCACATACATACACACACACAGACACACACACACACGCACACACATACAGACCATTGGCTAAAAACCACTTTTTTGGACTCAGGGGACCTCAAAACGGATATTTCCGGTGAAAACTCGATATCGAAAATTTGACACGATTACAATACGTCCTCTTACTAGGAGTAAGAGAAAGTAAAAAATACTACACAATAATATGCTTATAAATATATAGAAACTCTTGGACTTAAATATTCTTAAACACTTATTGGCACACTGAATTTAAAATGAGGTGTGACGTTCTGAATACGACGAATGTTGCTGGTTGAATTCAGAAGTTCGGCTAATGAAATAATTGCTCCTGTTGATAGTTAAAACCTGCCCTTTATATTTGTTTTCTAAAAGGGGTTAAAAAACAAAGAGTGACCCTGACAAAGAGTACCTGTGTCCTTTGTCTAGGTATATCATTGAACTCAGTTTAATAGTCCCTAACAGATTCTCTAAGTTCATTTCACTACACTAAAATAAACTTTATTTTAAGTTAAACTTCATTAAAATATTTTTCAAAATAATTTCAATTTTTCCATTTGCTTTCTTTCACTAGAATAGATAGTATTCTCTACAATAGAGATAAATTCTGTACATTTTTTCGTCGTCGAAATGGATGAAAAGAATTGTCGAAAAAACAAGATAAATATCTCAAGAATGAGAATGATTCTCGGCGAACTTAAGACCAGTGAGTGAGTAATCTTGAAAATGTTACTTGTACAAGGTCAGGTTAACCAATAATACTTTCCATACTAATCACTATAAACCCATATCAGAAACATAATTAGTGATAATAATGGTATAGTGGCAGTATTAAAGACTGATCGAGTCGTTTTAGGCAAATTAAAAAAAATGTTATGGAAGCTATGCTAATAGTGACCATAGCCCAATTTTTGTTTGATTGACTAACGAACAAAAAATACAAAAACTTGTTTAATTTTTTTTGTCACTCCACACCAAATCGTAATAATAATTTTTTTTAAATATATTTTTCAGTTTGCCTTTCTATTTGGTTATTTTTATTTTAAATAAACATTCTACAAATTTTGTATCATATTTATTTTGTGAAAGGCAGTATTTGGGATGTCCTTCACAGCAGGATACACTAGAAATGTTCGAAATAATTTGTAGGAAGGATCCAATTCATTTCTTTTTATTTTTCCTACTGTTTATAAGAGGAAAAATATTAAGATCCATTTCTTAATTGTTAGATGTCAACATAAACAATTTTATATTTTAAAATCCGTTTATAAAACTCCATTACTCAGTTTATGTACAATTTATAAACTGATTTTCCTCTGTGCAAGTCTGTGTTTTATCAAGCCCATAATGTTGATGGGCCAACGCTCGAAATCGGTCGATGACCACAACAAAATGAAGCAGGCTATCATGGAAAATGTTCTCTGATGTTCAGCAGATCCAACAACAATAAGCTCCATTATGTAGAGAGTTTCCTTAAAACACAATGTCCACCAAGAGATCCAACCAGATGCCTGAGAGAGCTCCGTGAAAAAAGCAGCAACGTCTCACTAATGGCCTTGGACGCCCGATGAGCATTTTTGACTGCCGAAAACCAACTGAGCTCATCCATAAGGATGAATGCTATGAAGCTGCCCATGTCTGGAAGCCTGACAGACATGTGCCAGGAGACACGCCACCTTTAGGCTCGGGACCAATGAAAGGAAGAGAGGCGCCTAATTTGGCAAACCTTCCACCTCCTCATTCCCAAAAATTCCCATGTGACCTGTTCACCAGACATAGAAGCACATCTTCCAGAGAAGAAAGATCTTCCAGTCTTTTAGAACATTCTAACACCCATCTGGAAGTGAAGACACATGAACTCAGCGCCTTCAGCGCAGCTTGGCTGTCCGAACAGATACAAACACCTTTTAACTTAGTGTTACGTGCTCTCTCATCCAAGATATAACACAGAATAGCATAAACCTCAGTCTGGAAGCATAAACCTTAGATACTGCCAAATGATCTCCGGTCTCAAAATAGGCCTCAGCTCTAGACCTACCATCCATTCTGAAACCTTCCGTGTAACACGGGAAGTAATTATCAGGTATCACCCCAGTCGGACCCAATCCTGGCCAATCTTCCCTAGAAGGTAACAAAATAGATAGGTTTACATCTGAGCACCTCCAAATTAAAAGAAAAACATTGGAAAGAAAAATTCCAAAAAATTGAAATGAATACAACAATAATTTTCCTCAATTTTGTTACATGTTTCATATTATTCATGCATCCTCAGGTATCTTGAAGTCAGAATTTTTTGATGACATCAAACTCTTTATTGTTGTTATGTATAGAAAAATTCCATTCTAGTTTGGAACCTAACTAACTGATACAAATTAGTGGTGGAGAAATAGCAGTTAGTCAGGCTCAAAACTAGAATGAATTTTTTTTTATGCTTTGTCCACATCGGTTGACAAAAATCGCCCAACTGCTATAGACATTCGAGAATAATATCCATAGACTGTTGGAAACAAGTTGCAAAAGTCACGCGTCTACACCTGTATACATTGTCTCGGGTCAATATTGGAACATTCTTCGTAATAGCCAGAGACATTGCTGCCTGTCGTGGGTTGATAGCCGGCTTCGGTTATTATTTTTGAAAGTAAAAATAGAAAAAGAAGGCTTTGGTGGGCAAGACAGTTTTTATCAGAGGGATAGGTCGAAGTCCATGTCCCATGGACGCGATGTACTATGGAAAGATTCAATAAAATTTAAAGTTTTCTCCGTTGACCACACTTTAAAAATAATAAAACAGTTAAAAAAAAAAAGGAAGAAGGAGCCAAAGAACGACGACTACAGCAGGCATTACTGAAGTTTCTGTCTATAGCACACGTCTAGACTACGAAATGTTCTGCAATAAGTTGCAAGTTTACCATTCGAAATGGGAGAGACTTATAGATATGAGGATTTTTGTCTATACAGAGTTGCAGAACACCCAAATTGTTCCCGATTTCTGTTACGAACTTTGTTCATAAACACGAGTTGCGCGATTTCGTCTTCCAATGTGGATAAGGCATGTGCATATTAATGCGAAACCGGTTATAGCAAAATGTAGGAAGAATTGTTTATATGAACCAAAGCTGCGATGATCTTGCGATCATATCAATATTTCGGGATTGATTTTCCATCTGTGATTTCCTGACTTTCTCAAAAATAGCTCAAACAATTTTTTTTCTTTTAAACTTGTTAAACTTTCTATATAAAACATCAAGTTACATTAAAAGCATTAGAAGTATTTCAGATGTGAAGAAAATAGATTAAACTGTGAAAGTGCGAGTTTACAAAATTGGATTCTGAGATTCATTTTTTAATTTTTTGGAATTTTGTCGGAATTGGCTCCAATGATTTTCTTGAATTTAACTTGGGAGTGCTCAAATGTATCATTTTTAAACTGAACATTTTATATAAAAGTTGATTCTTACCATGTTTTGTGGTAGATCTTTATTTATACTAAAGTGTCCACTTGTGACAAAGTCTCGAGATGATCAATCTCAGGGGGTTGTCCATTTGAGATTACTTCCGGTCTCGTGGCAGTTTTCTGAGACTCAACAGTCACTGCAGTCTCGAGACCAGGAACATTTCATGTCCACTTGAGAGTCAGCTCACAGTCACTTGTGTGATTTGATCGCAGTTTGTTTATGTTTATCTTTTATTTCATAATGGATTCACGTCAGGCTATAGCTTTTATAATTGCGTATAAGATTGCGAAAAAGCGGAAAGAGTAGTTTTTCGTTTTTTATAATAATTGTTTTAGGCAGTCCCCTGAACAATTGAGTTTGGTTTCAAAATTATGTTCAGAGTAGTTTGTTTGTTTAGGTATTTGAACCTAAATTTGGAAAGTAAAATTGAACAGAAAAAATTATTTTTTTTTTTCCTCAACTTTTGTTTTTTTGTGTGTGTTTTATTTACAAAATAAACATAGAAATTCATAATGGTGCGTTTTCTATTTTTTAAACATCCACCTATATTTTGGCAAAATTTGGAATTAACTGAACATCATCGCTTGATATTTCTCTCAGATACTCTGCGGTTTTTCATGTCCCATTTATATGCGGAATCCATAATGCATTACCTACCTATTTGGTAGGTTAAAAAAGAATTAACCAAAATACAAATAAAAATGAAAAATATGCACAAGAATGAAATCCAGCTCTCCGAGGAGAATAGAGAAAATCTTCAAACACTGACAGAATTCTGGAGACTGAGTCACGAGAGCAGAAATGAACATGTCTACTTGTGACAGTTACGCTCTCGGAGCTTGTTTTCGAGACTGCTCTCAGGTTCCTATCCACTTGTGACAAAATAGTCTCGAAGACTAATTAGCCACATGTGGACATTTAGCATTAGGCTTAAATTTTAAACTACTATTACGATTGTTTGCTTAGGGCTTGAGAAGCTTGCGCTATGTGGTAAATATGTATAATACCTTTATTTATATGTAATTCTAGCCCAAATAAGGCCTAGAAAATTTATCACTTAGGATTGTAATAATTGCAGTAAGAGTAATAATGTGATTGTTTCACATCAGAGTTCCTATAAGGGTAGGGATTAGTCCAGTGGGTAGCGCGCTGAACTAGTAACGCGGAGGTCCTGGGTTCGAGTACAGCAGTGCTGCCCTTAGATTTTTTTTTTCTTCCTAGGAGCCTCTTACAGAGTTCACTGCCCGGTAATGTGGACAGTGTTCTCTTTAACGAGAAAGTTTTCATACTAAGGTAATTTCAAAACTATTTTATTTAATGTATTATTACAAAAATTAAATGAATCATCTCATAATATGCTGAAATTAGAAACACGACTTGTTTACAGATGATTCATACAGATTTTTATTATAATCTTCTACCTCTGCGTGTACAGTCACATGGTGCAATGTTTTCTAAACTTTTACCTTTTCCCATGGAAATTTACAACTTACAAATTTATCAAATTTAATTTAATCAAATAAAATTTAATCTAATTTATTAAATTTCCTAAAAAAATGTACGTGTTATTTTATTCCAAATTTATATTTTAAAATAATTACTTCAAGAAATCCCAAGTATATAGACCCAAGTATTATGATTTCATTACTATTATTTTATAAAAGGTTAAAATATTTACCAATTGTTGTTTACATAATGATAACAGCTGACTCTTTAAACAGGTGATAATCTTTTATTATTAAAACTAAAAATATATATATATATGTTTACATTATCGGGTATGATTTTTTTTTTTTTTTTCATTATTAATTCTTAGTGTTTTTAAAATTTTATTTCAAGAAATTTATTATTTTATTATTTATATAATAAATCCTGAAACACTCACATGTTATACTCTTATTAAATACTAACGTTCTGATTCTCATTAAAAAAAATATATGTGAGACATACACCACTTTATCATATACCAATCTATACAATTTAATTAACAATAATTACAATGTTTATTTGGGCTGGCCATTAGCAAAAAGTTGATAGGGGTTATAGCATAATAATATTAGGGCAAGGTGAAAAGGTTCTTGGCCTAGCCCATAGATGGCTCTGCTACAAATGAAATTACTGATATGTTATGTTGGCACACTTGTTGCAAAAGTAAAATACCAAATGTGAATTTGCTCAGACAAGTAAGTTTGTTTTATACGGCTGTTTAAAGTAAGCGTGTTGTGTATTTTTGGGCAAAAAAGAATAAACTTATATACTGTTTTGGCATAAAATTCTTCATTTTTGGATGGTTTATCGCCAACAGAAATATATGAGTAGGTATTATGGGCGCCCTCTGTCACAATCAATACAGCTTGTAGCAGCAATTTCAATTTTAAGTTTACGTAACTGACAGATCCCTAAAAACCCCTTTGTTATCATTCAAAATAATAAGTTTGTCTGCATAGTTAGTATTGCAAGGTTAAAGGAAATCATTGTTGTCGTCATTTACGAGAAAATTTAAAAAAAAAAAAAAAAACTTGAAGACCTATTCTACATTGTGGCATTTCCGGTTTCCCCGTTTTTCTTCAAATTTAAAAAATTGTTGCAATGCATTTATCGTATATTAATAATTATTAATATATCGTATATTATCTCCTATATAGGTGGTTGAACTATTCATTATATTAAAGTGATACTTTGGAGGAAAGCTTAACATTATATTCCCCCCTCCCCCAGGAATTCCCAAAAATCAATCCCCATAAAAAAATGATAGATATTTATGTGTCTAGATTATATAAGAAGTTTACTAGAAAATTGTTGGAATCATTTTCGATGAAATCGCGAAAAATTGGAGAAAAAAGAAGAAGAAGAAAATTCATTGAAGTGGTACTTCCGGTTGATATATTTTGACCGAAATCTTTGTGCCTAATGTCGCTGGTGGTAACCTATGAACGGAATACCAAGTTTGAGCCTACTGCAATTTATTTTGCCCTCCTAATCAGTCCTAGCAAAGCTGAGAATGGCTCCGTCATGAAACTCATAGCCTGACCCAAATTGAAGAAACCTTATCCTCGCCAGGCCGGCGCACTCACAAAGGATATGCGCCGGGGTTTCTTCCTCTGCCTTCCTGAATAGGCTTACCGCACTAACTGCAAGTTGTAGATGGTGCATGTGCCTGTTCAGCCTACAATGCCCTGTTAGTAGACTCACAATTAGCCTTATATCCCGTCGGGTATGGCTCAGTAGATCTCTGGTGAATTTTTAGGCAAATGTCTCTTGATAAAGAGCATTACCTGCTTCTGTTCTGGTGTTCTCTCCCACCAACGCAGACGCTGTGCATCATCCAGCCTTTGATAGAAGTTTGAATAAGGCTCCTGGACAAGCCGCAGAAGGGTTCGGGGGCCTATAAAGGTATCCTGCGAACCATCCCTCGCTAGGGCATCCGCCCTTTCATTGCCCAGAAACCCCGCATGTCCCGGCACCCAGGCGAGTGTCAGTTTATTCCGAATACCCCCCTCGGTTACGGCAAGTAGGCTATCCCACACCAGTCTTGAGATTATTTGGTGTGAAGAAAGTGCATTCAGGGCTGCCTGACTGTCGGAGTATATGGCCACTCTTCTACCCGCTATGCTTTGCCTTTGTAGTGGAATCGTTTATTGTGATTCCTGAGGTATGTAGTAGATGTCTTGAAGAGGGCGGAAGTTAGTTTAGACATTTTTGGAAGTTATTGCTCGAAGTATTAACACGGAATTTATAAAAATAGACTGTATTTGAACAATAATTTAAACGTGAGTAATGGTAACTATTAACAAGAAATACTTAGAAATAAAATAGGAGATAAATAACTAATAATTTAGAATGATTAAAATAAATGAACTAAGATGCACAACTAAGGAAATAAGTATAAATAAAACCTGTATAGGGACGCGGAACTGCTGCTCGTATAATGATCTTGAAGACGTACCGAAGTATATTCATCCCATCTTCCAATGGGGCGAAGTTTATATATTAGTGTTAGCAACACTCACACCAAGACATCTGTCCTAGTGTGCGACCTTCTGCGACCTTGGTTAGTTTGGTGACCAGCGATTTAGGTCAGTGGCCAGCCTTAGCGGTGCTTGCTTTGATGTAAAGCATCGACCCTTGGTTTTGTTTGTTTGGCCTCGGCCTTGTCTTGAAGACAGCAGCCGGCTAGACCACTAGTTATAAATTATTCTTTCTTTGTTATGTGTTGTGAAGGTTTGACATTGCTATGACCTTGCCATGTCATTATATCTTATAATCTCCCTAGCGCAGAGTTGTAACGCCACGACTTCAGCCTAAAAGATCGTGGCGTACTTCCCTAGGCTAGCCTTGATCTTAACTTTAGGCCTACCCCCATAGAGCCCTGGTAGTGTGTAGATATTGTAGGAAGTTTATAGAAAATCGTTGGAAAACCGTTAACGGAAAAAATCACGAAAAATTTAAAAATAAAACATTCACTGAAGTCACACTTCCGGTTGATGGATTTTGCGCCAAAATCTTCGTGTTTGATGCGGTGGTAGCAACGCAAAGCAATACCAAGTTTGTACTTCCTGCAACTTTTTGTTTTTGAGATATCCTGTTTACACCCACACATACACTTACAAACAGACTATTCGCTAAAATCATTATTATCATAATTGAAGGGAGCTCAAAACATGAATTTCCGGTGAAAAATCAATTTCGAAAATCTCTTTCACTTACTTAGAGTAAGAGAAAGTTAAAAAATTAAAGAAAAACAATTAGAATATAGTATGGAAAAATTTGGTATTTATTCTGTTTTAAATTTAAAAATAAATAAAGAGCTCTTATTTTAGGAAGCACGTGCCAAAATCTTGAAGCGATCATAAACACCACTTAAATGTTTAGAAATATTACGTAATAACGTATTTCCTTGTTCAACTTGTTATTGTTTAGATACAAAAAAAAAAAAAAAATTATATAATTAAATAAATAAAAGAAAATAAAAACTAGATCTGAAATCATTTTGATGCAGTTTGATTATTTTTAGTAGTCTTATATATTTTGTTTTCAAATGTGAATCAGTACGTTAGCTGTGCATAAATACTACCTAAATACCAAACTACGTCGAATAGATTTGGTATAGTGCGTATTTCTAAAAGAATATTTAATTTGCGAGATTAATGAAATTACGAAGTTATTATTTCTTTGTTTTATTGCCACATAGACACAAAATAGAATATTCTTTTAAGTATACCATAGTGAAATATGTATATATTTCTTATTATTTATTTGCGTTTTGCACAATAACATATATTAAATATACTTTTCATTTACTACGCCACATTCTCTATTTAAAGAGTAAATCGTATTTCTCTTAGTGCAATGATAACTGTGTAATAGTTGTCCACACTTTCAGAGAACAATTTCAGACAGCAATAATAATTGTTGTAGTCTATAATAATAATAATAATTATAATAATAAGGGAAAGGAATAGCTAAGTGGTTAGCGTACTGGACTCCCACGCGGAGGAACCGGGTTCGAGTCCAGCTGTGCTACCCTTAAGATTTTTTCTTCCCAGGAGCCTCTTCAGCTCACTGTGATGGACAGTGTTGTCTGTAACGAGAGAACACTGTCCCGAGACCGGCGGTCACTGAGAAGGCTCCGGCCGCCAATGACCATAGATGTTGACGCGCCTTAAATTAAAAAAAAAATAATAATGATAATAAACATAGATGTCACAGTCCCTGGCGCAGCTAATGTTGTGCGGGCCTTTAATGAGAAACTGATTAAGGGCAGGCCGGTGACAGCTGAGGTTGCTTCTCTTTGGAGAGGCGTTGAGTCTGTTGACGTTGTGCCGATTGACATCTCTGCAGTTTGTGTAATACCGGGCGCTATCCAGGGTACTACTCAAACTTGAGATCAATAAATAGAAAGATGCTGGCTTTAATGCAGCAAGCTGTTATCCTCCATTCCTGTAGGATTATCTGGGAGATCTTGCTGCAGGGGAAGGACGAGCCGCGGCCGCTGGGCACTATGATGATGGCCAAGTGGGCCTATTTATGTAATACTTATACAAGATCACTACTTATAGTGATCTAGGTGCCTCCCTTGCCTAAGGGCCGCGAGACACCTTAAAAAATAAGGAAAAAACGGATAATAATAATAATAATAATACTAATAATAATAATAATGTTAATGTCTTTCTAAATGAATATTTACCTATTTGGTTTTGTTCCAGGTATGTATACATAAGAAAATCACATTATAACTGGAACCAGGTGTTGTTCGCTTCCTTCCTCAGTTTTAGTCATCGACGGTAAGTGTTGATACCCCAAGGTATTGCTCGGCAATGAATGAAAAGAAGTGAATGTACATAATAACTTGTAACCAATGGTATGTCTCTTTTTGTTCGTGTTACTGCGTTTATCTTGTCAAATATCAGGAACATCAGTTAAAGACACCCCTTACTTACCTCTTAAACATAGAGCCTGAAGTGGATGTGTGCTATTTCTTTGAGTTTGGTGCATCCATAAGTGCATCCTAGCCCTTCATTGTGTACATTTATTTCCAATTGCATATTTCTTTAAAAGCTTTCTAAAAAATGTTCAAAAAAAAAAAAGATTAGCGAATGTATTCCCTTCATAATATCAGTTACGAGTAGCTTTTTTTAATTTTGTGCAAGTATGTCCGTATGTGTGCAAGATGTAAACTAGTGACTCTGACAGAAGATCGAACGATAGCAACATCTAATTAAGAGTGTATAAGTTAAACTTGCTTTGTGCAAATCTATGTTACAACACTGTTTGACAAACGCATCCTGATGATGGGCGAACGCCCTGACTACAAAAAGGAGCAGGCTATCACGGAAAATATCTCTGATGATGTAATTAAGACTTTCATTAACGTATTTTCTCTGCCGTATTTTGAGCATAAGGGGCTCTAAAACATTTAATATATTGAAAAGTAAAGGTCAAGGAAAAGGCCGACAGACTGGCAAAAGACGACCCGACCTCCGATTGGTCCTGAGCCTTTCTGCGGAGCCTTTAAGAAATGGCTTACATGGAAAAACACACAAACATTATTCAAAACAATATTGTGAGACTGAGGCACTCATAGATTTTCTGGGAGAGCCCTTCAATGATGCCTACAATTATCTTCTTGGCAAAATGTAAGCAGAGTTAAGGAGAATCACTGCCCCCTTGTCATAGTGAAATGTTATTGGTGTGATGTTAATTGTAGTAGTGGTAGCTTGTATAGCACGAGCGGTTTTGTAAAGGGTTTGTGTGTATATTTGAGATAAAGATAGAAGTATTAAGAAATAATCAAGAAAACACTGGTAGATTAAATTAAGTATATTATCTTTAAAGATATTTAAATATTTTACAATATCACAACTATTATGTTTATAAAATCAATTATTTATCTAGATTAAGTGCAAAGCTCTTATGTTTTAACGTATGACTGGCGAAGGACCAGTGTTCTGCTTGAATGTCTGTTTCAGACTGTTCTGAAAGAATGCCTTCTAACTATTAGTTCCAATCTTTTCAAATAATGCTGGTATGTCTGAAGGGAGTTACCCTACCTGTTTCTTGCCCTTTGTCTCTTGGTAGCACTGACCTAAATTATAGTACCTGGCTCTTCCCCTTCACTAAAATATACTATTTGAACTTGCTAAAATTAACAAAATTATTTCACTTAACTATTTTCCAAAACTATTATTTTTCCATTTATTTCTTCTACTACAATAGGAAGGAAGCTTCTACATACCATAGGCCTAACTGCGGATCCACTCTGTATTGGAAATGTGGCCAGAAGGATGGAAATACCACTTCATCTTAGTACACTCGGCTTTGCAAATGATTCTAAAAATTTGGCGCCCAATCTGAGTTCGCAGATTTCTCTCGCTCTCAGTTCTAGCGTTTCTTAATGAAACAGAGCGGATGTGATTTTTTTTATGATAGGTGGGTGGTTGGGCCGGTCACAATGGGCGCGTCGGTTGCCTAGGTGCACTTTCTTCTCTAGGGAGGGCCTTATGCCCTTGATTACATTAGATAAAGTTAATCATTTGCTTCCATAAGAATGTCTTAAAGATATTTGTCCTTAGTGTGGGACGTAATTTAGGGATGCGGTCCATTTAATAATAAACAATCGAATGGAATCCTACTGTTCAGGTTGTGACACTCAGACACTCTTTTGAATTGGACCATTGCCGGTAGGGCATCTGAATTACTTGGAAATTTACTAAATCAAATAAGTTATTTAATTTAATAACAATGGCGTTGAATTCCTTCGAATTGTGTATCGTTGTGTTAATGCGCGCTAATAGAATTCTATTATTTATGTGACCCTATGTTTATTTTTAATTTTGTTTTCCATTTTTATTTCACAATACCTATGTTGAATTAAATTATAATTACATTATTATTATTTTGTTTTTTAATGAGAAAATATGTATTAAAAACAAATTTATAGTACTGTGCAATCATCAGGGTAGTTATAATAATCTTTAATTAGTATGTACATAAATTATTTACGTAAATCATTGAATATTATCTGTTGGGAAAATGCAATCCTTTTAAAATGTTTGTTTAACATAAATCAAATTGTGTTTTATTGATTTATAAACACCTAGAGGGTGACAGTCAAAAGTTCTAATTGAGAAAATTTCCTAAAACTTGGAATTTTTCTAATTGTTTTATTAGCCTTAAACATTAAAAGAAGATCCGTAACTATATTTATATATAAAATTATCTATTTTAGAAATATTTTAGTTCTCATAGAAACTTCCAAAAAATACTTTTTCTCAGAAAAAAGTTAAAAAAAAAAACAAAAAAAGACAGAAGTGAAAAATCTGGTATTTTACCGTCGTAGCATGTATATTGATTACGTTCCTGACCGGTTTCGAATTTTCAACCATCATCAGAGCATATTCACCAAGTTCGTGTAGAATGTTCACTTCAACGTATTGTTTCTGTTACACTCACACTTGTTGGTTGTATATATGTGGGGAGGTTACAAGGTTATGTTACTATATATAGTAACTTAACTGTATAGTACTATACATAGTAACATTGAAGTTAACTCTCTACATCTCTACACAAACTTGGTGAATTTGCTCTGATGAGGGTTGAAAATCCGAAACCAGTCAGGAACATAATCAATATGCATGCTACGATGGATTAAATACCAGATATTATAAAATACCAGCATTGCGGATCCACGTACATTTTCAAGAGTGAAAAAGTTTAAACAGAGTCGAAAGTGACTATTGACAAAATTATAAAATCATGGAAAACAAACTAACACAAAAAAAAAATCTGGTGTGAAACATTCACACAACTTTCTCTTACTCCAGTTCTCAAAATTATAATTGATAAATTTTATAGTTTGTGTACTAAATTTAATGAAATTCGTCGAAAAGTGAAAAAAAAAAAGGTCAATAAAAGCGCACTTCCGGTTTACTAATTTTCTTAAAACTTGGAATTTTGCCCATCTATTTATTTCTAATTAAATTTGTATTGCATGATAGAATTGTATAATCAACTATGATAGCACTTTAGAGGAAGCTGTAACCCCATCCCTCCCCTAAAAGTGCCCTTAAATGAATTTTCCCAGAGAAATGTTTAAGATAAAAGATGTAATAGTAGATCTTTGCATGTTTAATTTATATACGAAGTTTCAAGCAAAAAATCATTTATTAAAGTGGTAAAACAAACACACTTCCCGTCATCTGATCTTTTTCAAACTCGGAATTTCAATAACATATTCAATTCTAATTAACATTATTTAGATGATAGAATTGTCTAATAAACTGAAATAGCACTTTAGATGAAAACCTAACCCAACCCCTTCCCGAGAAGTACCCTTAAATGAATTTTCCCAGAGAAATGTTCAAATAAAAGTTGTAACTCGTTGTATGTGTAGTTGATATACAAAGTTTAAAGAAAATGTGTTGTTGCCATTTTTGAGAAAATCGTACGTTTTTGTTGCCAAGTTTTAGGCAAGAACGTAAAAAAAAACATCTAGTAAATTAGTACTTCCGGTTGAGGAATTTTGATTGATAACCTACTGTCGGATCCACACGCACACACAGACCATTAGCTAAAAACCACTTTTTTGGACTCAGGAGACATCAAAACGGATATTTCCGGTGAAAACTCAATATCGAAAATTTGACACGATTACAATACTTCCTCTTACTGGGAGTGAGAGAAAGTAAAAAGAAAAACAAATTGCTGTGAATACTCACACCACTCCTTCTCTTCATACAATTTACATAGTCCTTTATATTTTTACGGATATATCCCCACTAACAAATTTCTCTTATTATAGAAAATGTACATAGTTTGGGACTCCGATAAATATCTAACTAGGGGACAAAAAAAAAAAAGAAAGGCGTCCATCCGAGAATTTGAACCAAAATCGTGGTGATATCAAAACGGAGAATATGATTTGACTTTTATGAAATTTAGCTATTTTCACTTATGTTGTTCAAATTATATATATTTGGTTGGTTAAAGTTTTACTGACATTTATAGGATAGAAGTTTATTTGGAACTGAGGCAAGTTTCCCAACATCATTATCCAGGTGAAATTCACGTACATTTAAAAGTTAGGCCAATTAAATTTCGAACGAAACTATCAAAAGCAGAAGATGATGATGATAGTGATCCGCCGATCCGATAGCTAAACTATTATTAAAACCACTGAAATGATGGGTCAAAAAGATCAAGACAAATGCCGATATAAATCCAAAGCCCTTACTAGGTAATAATAGAATCGCCCACTTTTGGAAAAATGGTATGATGAAGTAAAAGGTAAGCGGAGATGGTCGATTTGTGGTAAGAAAAGGTACCGGAAACTGTAGCTCGACAACTTAGTTATTATGATATCTGTGCTGGTGGCCGGAGTCAAATGATTTTTACAGCTATTAGAAAGCTTTGATTATGGGCTGAGCTTTAACAGCCGTTTAGGTGGCAAAACTCTGTAGGCATAGCGACCACTGTTTCCAAAGGCGATCGAAGACTGGAGAATTTTGCTTTGAAGAAATTAACCGAAACTAAGATCTATGCCGCCGAAATAGATTTGAGGAGTACATGATTCTGAGCAAAAATTCACACAGTATCTTGATAGATAACACTTTGCATCCTGCGCAGATAAAAATATAAAAGGGTAAGTGGGATGTCTATATCTGACTTTGGCCAGGAATTTTATTTAATATATTAATATAAAATACTGGTAATAAAATATTTATAATTAATTCGGACTAATTTAAGTTCCAAATTTATTTATTTAGTAACCAGCTCTCAAACTTCTATTTCTCCTTGTAGTCTAATTTTTGGTAGCATACTTTATGAATATTCTAGGAATAAAAACTACTAAAAAATAAATAAATAAATAAATTTAATAAATTTCTTTTTTATATTTTTAGTTCTAATTAGAATATTGATTTTCTACGTAGATTTTTAAGATTTCTTTTTAAGTTAGTTTGAAATAAAGTCACATTGGTAAGTTAATTAAAAGAAATGTTATTAGAAACGAGAAGCAAGCTGTGGTTGATCCAATTTAACTCTTAGCAAATCAAACTGCCCGTTAATTCTATAAGCTAGAGCGAAGTTTCTTAAAAAAAAAAAAAAAAAACTAGAAAAAAAAAAGTCGTTTACATAAATTTCAATTTAATGTCCATGAAAATGAGGTCAAAAGATAAAAAGATAAGGAAAAACTAGAATAATACAAACATGTTTAATAACTATCATTATAGTTGTTAGATAACTATGTCATTATCATATTTCCAAATTCTCATTTTTCCTTTCGGCAATAATGAATTATCGATTTAAAGTTCATATAGGCAAGTAATAATTTAAATAGTGATTTTTGGTTGTAGCTTTTCGCTCATAAATTAGTTTTTTCATAGGCCGAAGATCTCGAAACATGTGAAAACTCGATTTGGAAAATTTTCGATGTCACACAATATTTATATCTGTAAGAGAAAGTAATTGATAAATATATAAATAGATTTTGCCTCTACTCTAGAAATAGAAAATCGAAAAATAACAGAAATATGATGCTCATGATATTTGGTTAGGGTGCTGCCAGAGAACGCAGTAAGGTTTTGGACAAAAATCTATTAACCGAAAACAGCCCAGCAATTTTCTTTAAACTTTGTATATATACATACATACATACTAGAATATATACAAGAATTGTCTATCACTTTTATTTCAAACATTTTCCTAGGGATCTTTTTTTTCTGCAATTCTGTAATAATGTGACTTAATATTAAATCAAAAGTAGTGAAGAGAAGAATTTATACTACAGCGACCTTTAGCTACCTACGCGGACGATACCATGTTAGCCTCATCCAGTACAGACATTAACGAAAGCATTACTGACTTACAAACATCAATAGACTCTATATCTGGCTGGTTTCACCAATGGAAGCTAAAGTTAAACCCATCTAAAACTGAA
Organism: Triatoma infestans; assembly: GCA_011037195.1. Lineage (NCBI taxonomy): Eukaryota > Metazoa > Arthropoda > Insecta > Hemiptera > Reduviidae > Triatoma > Triatoma infestans. The sequence continues at coordinate 42,150 of JAAEAF010000760.1, forward strand.
GCGAAAATCTTCGCTCTCCGGCGGTTTCGGAATGAAGACCTTCGCCTACTAACATTTGACAACCAGCAAATTCCCTGGAAACAAAAAGACCAAGGAGTGCGTTATCTGGGCGTAATCCTTGATACAAGACTCACCTGGAGACTACATATTAACACTAAACTGCAACAAGCATACACCCGACTGAAACAACTCTACCCACTCATTAACGGAAACACACCACTTAAACACTCCTGCACACCACACTACTCTATAAAACTCTCCTTAGACCTCTCCTGACATACGCCTGTCCAGTTTGGATAACAGCTACCAACACACTGACAAAACGATTGCAGACTTTCCAAAACAAGGTACTGCGAATTGCACTCAACGCTCCCTGGTTTGTCAGAAACACACAAACACACAGAGAACTTGACATACCAGATATATACGCACACATGACTAAACTTACAGACAATTTCTTCCTAACGCTTCACACACTACCCTCAGCTTCACATTACCACATAGGCGAGCCTACTTCATCCAGACGATTAAAACCCAGACTCTACCAAGATCTCTGACAAAACTCATCTTTGTTTTATTGTTTCTTTATCTTTCAATAGCCCTATGTGTAAAGCTCTAAGCGAGCTGGCCCATAATAATTTGTAAATATAATAAGAACAATTTATAGTTTTTATCACAAGTGACAAAAAGTAAAAATACTATTACCTTTTCTCACGACTGACTGAAAGTAACATTATTCAACTTTAACTAGCCCAACATCTAGCGGCAATACGTGAAATTATTTCCAAAACAAATCCAAAATAACAACGGATTTCTGGTTATAGTAAAGATTGCATGTTTATAAAGAGAGAGAGAAGTATTGGACTTGAATTAAAGCATATTCTCAGTATAATGCAACTTTTTAATATTCATATAAGTTAAGCCACTACCTTAATATGGTTGCAGAAAAAATTTAATATTCCACATGTGATAAGTTATTTTTGCTTTCTCGGGCATTACGTGAATTCGAATGTAAAAAGCTGATAAATAACTATTTCCTGCAATTGCGTAATAATGTGATAATTATTGAATCAAAAGTATTGAGTAAAGTTACACTTTTAAACACAAGTGACAGAAAGTGAAAGCAGCTATTACTTTTTCATAATAATGTAATAATAGTCATTTGTTTCGACAAGAGAGAAAAACGGCCACATTTACACACTCGAGTTTCAGATTTGCCCATACACCTAACAGCAACTGAACGGAAGTTGTAAAGTACATTTTCTCTATAGTTAAATATTAATTGTTTTCTGTTATCGTATTAAATTGGTTCTTAATTTATTAAGGAAGTAAAAACAAAATGAAAAGGTGAGAATGAAGTATTGAGAATAGTTAAATACTCCCTCTCTTTGGTATAACCTCAACCCCATTGCATCTGGGATTTGTTTTGATCTTATTTTTGCGAATTGCTGCTACATGTCGGGCTTATTACACTTGAATAAAGTTACTTTTTCACACTAGTGAGAGAAAAAAGTGTGTAACTCACTAGTGAGAAAAAAAAGAACTTTAGCCACTGACTTTTTAATATTTATTAATCGTTACATTATTCAATGATTGCAGAAAAGGTAACATTATTGAACTGTAACTAGCCCGACATCTAGCGGCAATAAGCGTAAACAAGTTAAAACTAAATCTTTTTTTAAATTATTATAAATTAAAAACTAATTTTTAATACGATCGCAGCAAAAATGTAATATTTAACTATAGAGAAAAGTTCTTCTCGTTCAGTTTGCCACAACCGCTAGCGCTCATGTCGGCAAATTAACTACTTAGATGAATGACACAATAACAAAATAGTAATAAAACAAATCTATTTGTTAATAAATGATTTCTCAGATTTGTAAGATGTAATTATATCTTACTTTGGCGTTTATTTGGCCCCTTTATAACCTTGAAAAGTTAATTTTTCTAATATGAATGATTACTGGCTATTAAAAACTAAATAGTTTATGGAGTGTAGCTAGTAATTTCATCATTTATATTGGTTAATATCTTTCTCTCATGAGTGGTTTGCGTACTGGACCCCCCACGCAGAGGACCTGTTGGGTTCGATTTTTTCTTCCTAGGAGCCTCTACTGCTCACTGTCCGGTAATAGATCCGGTGAGAACACTATCCGGAGGCCCGGCAGTGCACTGAGACGGCTCCGGTTTGTGATTAGTTCTCTCTTTTATAGAAATATTTGATAAAGTTTACTCAAAGTTGAAAGAATTCCGTTTTTACTTTCTCTTACTCCTAGTAAGAGGAAGTATTGTAATCGTGTCAAATTTTCGATATCGAGTTTTCACCGGAAATATCCGTTTTGAGTCCTCTGAATCCAAAAAAGTGGTTTTTAGCAAATGGTCTGTGTGTGTGTCTGTCTGTCTGTATGTGTGTGAGTGTGTGTGCGCGCGTTTATGTATGTATGTATGTGAACAGCATAGCTCAAAAACGAAAAATCGTAGAAAGTTGAAATTTGATATTCCATTTAGAGGTCACCATGGGATCTGACAGTACGTTATCTGTAAAAATTCCTCAACCGGAAGTACCACTTTACTAGTTGGATTTTTTACTTTTTTGCGATTTTCTCAAAAATGGCTCCGACGATTTTCTTTAAACTTTAAACATCAACCACACATACAAAGAGCTACAACTCTTATTAGAAACATTTCTCCGGGAAAATGCAATAAAGGGCACTTTTGGGGGAGGGGTGGGGTTAGGTTTCCATCTAAAGTGCTATTTCAGTTTATTAGACAATTCTGCCATCTAAATAATGTTAATTAGAATTAAATATGTTGTTGAAATTCCGAGTTTGAAAAAAATCGGATAACCGGAAGTGCGTTTACTTTACCACTTTACTAAATGATTTATTCACTTTTTCGCAATTTTCTCAAAAATGGCTTCCGACGATTTTTTTGAAACTTCGTAATAAACTAAACATGCAAAGATCTACAACTTTTATCTAAAACATTTCTCTGGGAAATTCTTTTAAGGCACTTTTGGGGGGGGGTGGGGTTAGATTTTCATCAAAGTGGTATCCTAGTTCATTATACAATTCTATCATCCAAACATAATTAGTTAGAAATAAATAGATGGCTGAAATTCGAGTTTCAAGAAAATTAGTAAACCGGAAGTGCGCTTTTACTGAACAGTTTTTTCAGTTTTCGACGAATTTCATTAAATTTGGTACAAAAACTATAAAATTTGTCCATTATCGTTTTGAGGACTGGAGAAAGAGAAAGTTGTGTGAGTGTTTCACACCAGATTTTTTTCTTTTTTTAACCAAAACCTCTGTTAGAAGAGGTTATTGTTTTCTATTAGGGAATATCAAGTTCTGTGTTTTTTCGTTTTTGAGAAAGATTCAGACAGAATTATTTTATCAACCTAATATTTCAAAATAGATTTTTTGGAATCTAAATTCTATAAGAAAATTTTCTTGTTCCATTTATTGCATTCTGTTATGAAGCAATGGACTTGTACCTTGATAATTATCATCGTAGCAGCCACTTCCTAGAGCCAAGTTTATTAAAATCAAATTCTAAGTCTGCAGAAAGCCGTCTTTAAAATTGATGGAGTTGGACTTTCTATTGCATAGATTTACATACAGCTTCTTGAGTAGTCACAGTGGATGCCCGAATTTTGCAAATAGGCATCTGTATATCATACTATTTATCAAGATATCCTGAAGATGGGCGAACAAGTGAAACCTTCCATGAAAATTTCCATAAAAAAAAGAAAGTAATCGTTCTCCTATTTTCCAGCATTACAAACCCCTACCACCCATTAATAAGGCAGAAGTTGGTGTCACATGATGAGAACAAAGAACTACATCTTATTCGACTGACAATTCTATCAAGGAATACAAGAAGGATTGTGCAGCAGTATCCCACCGAAGGACTTGCAGAGGTCAAATATCGTCTTCTGGGGTTCAGGCAACTCAGCTCGCAACTACATCCAATTACCATCTGTACATTGCTAATCTTTACAGAAGACTACATACAGTACAGAATATAGATAGATACACAAAGGAGTTTCAACAGATCATTAAGATCTCTGATTCTAAAGACCTTCAGCCACATCCTCCTTCTATATCTGTACCAGGATAGACCTTATTAAACAGCAGAAGTGAATCAAATACGTTATCATTCTGTTAGACACCCGACAATAATCCCTAAAACGGAAATAAATATCTTAACTTTTAGCTTAATTATTCCAAAGCCTGTTATTTGTTTTTTCATACATACTTCTCTAAGATATTTCTGCTGATCCTGGACTCTTCTCAGTCTCTCCATTTCTTGCCTTTGTGCGCTGAGGGTTGCTTCGTCCAACTGATTTTCATCCATCACTTCACGGATATTTCTCCTGAGATTGGTAGCTTTCTTCTTGTCCAAATCCAAGTCATCTTCTACATAAAAACAGAAGCACCATTACTACAATTAATACAACATCTCCCTGATGTAAATTTTCATAATTTAAAACGAAAGGGCGAAATCTTAAGATTGTCTATTAAAAAAAATAATAAATAAATAAACGATTTGTCTGTCTCAACACGATAACTACTGAGAGTGTTCGTTGAGATGACAATTATTGGATGTTGATACTCTGGTTCCTTATTAAAAGTGTAAGCCAAAACAAACAAAAAAGTTAAGGAAAAATCCTCAAAATATTTCTATTGTTCAGCCATGATTTTACTGAACTGAACAAATTGGTGAACAAAAAAAATTACCTTGCTTCCGTTTTTTGTTGGCTTTTTCTTCCTCGTCCTCTTCCTGTTTCCTTTTAGCACATTCATCTTGTTCATTAGATTCTTGAGCCTGTCTCTCCTAAAAAATAATAATCATCAAATGATCTAAAATACTCACGACATTCTGTAATTTTACAATTCCAATAAATGCTTAGGTTTCTATAAACTCTCCTTGGTGTTTAAGAATAACCCGTATGGCGTAACAGCCCATGAAGGGCCAAGACTTGCCAGACGGCGATTTGAATAGGGGGCCGTGTGGTAGCACGCCGCAGTTCCCACGCCGTTTAGTTCCGGACTTCGCTGCCTAGGGCTTCCCACTTTTTATCTCGATGCTGGGTCAACACCGACTTTGAACCGGAAATCGAATACTGAATTCTCGCACGAAAGGCGAATGCACTAGCCACTAAACCAACGCGTGAGAACGTTTAAGAATAAGTTTTTCTTAAGTCTGACAACATTCTATGGAGCGCTGTATATAGGCTCTCAATAAATCCTAAAGTCACTTTGAAAATTAAGCTAGGATTTCCCAAGAACTCACGAAAACCCAATTTTTCCGGAATAATTTTTCAAATAAAAATTATAGGCATTATTTATTTTTTTTTGCTGTTAGCATTCCAAGTATAAAAGAAAAATCATTCTAGCCATTTACGTGAAAATCCCCCTTCAAACTTAGTAGCCTTAACTCGGTAAATTCGTATTTAGGATTAACTGATTTTATTGGACTGACGGGGCAATTTAAAGGAAAGCTTAACGTTGCAGCCCCCCCCCCCATTTCCTTTGTCGATAAAACATTAAAAACAAAATTGTCACTTCCGAATTGACGGATTTTGTTCGTGACTTTCTTAACGTTGCTGGTACACCAAAGTGGAATCTAATGTTTGAACCTCGAGTATTTCTAGGTGAAAGTAGAATCTTGGCCAATTTGAACACAATATTTTTTTCTAACAGCAATAAATGAAAATGAATTAATAATAAATCAAATAAATAGATCACCTCCATATCCCTACTATCGCTGTAAAGATCATCCATATTAGTTTCAGATTCAGAACAATCCATGGTTGAGTCGATCGGTTCCGCTTTAATATCCCTTAAAAGATCTTCTGATTCCATGACAGCTACCGGTGTAACACCAGTTTCCTCATCGACCCCACTGCCTCCTTCACTCGATAATGCTGGAGATTTATTAAAAAAGAAGATTTTTAGAACATATTCTATTGTAAACTTTAAACATTTCATTCATTCATACCACTTAAACGTATATACAAAATTGTCTTCACAAAAAAAAAAAGAAAAAAAAAGAGGCCTAATCTTTTATACCAAACGAAAAGAATATGAGGCAAAAAGATCAGAAGACCCGGTGATGAAAGTGAAAGTTCTGTTACTTTCCAAATTTTCGAACTGCTCTTGAATTCAATACCAAAGTTAATTTCGTTTTTTCTTTGGATAAGAGCTCATGGTCTGGCATCATAAGTAATAAGCTGGCATCTCTTAAGGTGTTAGATTCTCAGTGTTAGATTATCAGGCGAAGATGTAGAATATACTTTTAAAAGAAGGAATAACTGGCAAAAAAAATTTCGAAAGTTATTATTTTACAAATCCACTATGACCAAAGAAATCGCTATGAACTTCTGTTTAAAATTATACCACAATAAAAATAATTTCTGTTCCTTTAAAAATGCGGGGAAACAATGGTCAATACAGTGCATATATGCATACGGTAGATGTGGTGGAATTTCTTCCGTCTACGAAATAAGGCACTGGAAAAGACTTGAGTTCCGTACAAAAATGAAAGAGAAGCCATTTGAGATGTTTATTTTACGTGATAAACAATCATGTTTCAGACTTCTGGGTCATTGGCCAGTTTTCGGATTCCAGTTTTCGTTCGAAAGAGGTTTTTTGCAAAACAAATAATCATAGATCATTTTTGATTTGCATTACAAATCAGTCATATAAAACATTGTTTGGTAAAAAAATACCAGACATTTATATAAATATCAAATCGATTAACAAATATATAAAAAAAAAAATTAAAATATACCAAATTTATAAAACAATAAAAGCTATCTAACTCACCAGCTTGATCGACCAATCCTTCCAATAAGCTGGTACCTTCCTTCAAACAATCTTCATCATCTTCCTCCCTAGAATCATCACACTCTTCTGCAGCTCTTGCTGTTTCTTCTTCTTCCTCTTCTTCTTCTTTCTGTCGGTTTTCAATGTGGTCTTCATCTTCTTCTTCTTCTTCCTCCTCCTCTTCTTGTTGATGGTGTTGGAGGTCATGTTTTATAGGAGATGGTGGATCTAATGTAGGCGATGGTAGCTGTGTTTGTGGGGGCGTCTGAGGAGGTGGTCCTACTATTGATGTCGTTGGAGGAGGAGGACCTGTTCCAGCTACCCCTGGTGGTGGTGCTGCTGCTGCGGTTGCTGAAGGTGGTTGTGGTAAGGAAGTTGGCTGCGGCAATGGTGCCGCAGCCGGAGGAGGTGCTGCTGTAGGAGGTGGAGGTGTCTGTAAAGGAGGAGGCGGTTGGGGAGGTTGTTGCTGTGTTGGTTCACGGGCTACCACCCTCTGTATAGTTACATCGCCAATACGGGTCACGTATTCATCCATATAAATGCTGGAAAGAAAGGATTATATACATATTTTCTTTCTCTCCCTTAAAATTTTTGTATAGTAAATACAAAATTAAAACTTTCAAAAATTTAAAATTAAAGGCGTAAATAATGCCAAATTATAGCTTGAAATAACAATTATTAGAATTATTGTTTTGAATTCCAGCAGGCTAAACCTCACTATTTTCTAATGAAAAACTTTGTATTTTGCCTCAAATAAAACAAGCTATAAATTTAAAGTGGAATATCAAATTTATAATAATCCAACTTTAATAAATCATAAATACGCAAGCCCCAAGATCAAACAATTACTAAAGCTCTATAAACCTTCAGATATGAAATTGCAAGTGAGTGCAATACATAAAACTAAATTGCATTCTTTATTAAAATAAGTTAGAAGAAAAGGTTTTTTTTTAAGTAATAGTAAATTTAATAAATGCTCTCTATATTGCACGACTTTAAAATTTAGAAAATGCTTATCCTCTATACAATTTGATACACAATTAATTAGCCATACATTATCCTTCCATGTTACAGTGATTTCGTAAATATGTTTTTTGGTTAAAAAAAGTTGAATTTCGTACTAAAGGAATCTTACTTTATTTTCTTAACAGTTAACATTTGTAAATCTTATTTTTTACTTGTCAAAAAATGGTAGATAATATAAATAATTCTACAAAAACTGACAGCAATTATTTTTTACAACTTCGTTGGATTGATTATTATATCAATAAAGAGTAACAAATACATTATTGAGTCATGGCATGTCAATACATTTTATTAATTATACAAACAAGAAATCGAATTTATTCTATTCAACCGCTCTCAAGTTTTTATATCATAAAATTCCCAGGTAATAAATAGGAATGAGCCTTCTTAAAAGATTCTTTACATAAATAACAAATATCCGGAAAACAGATTTGATAAATGAACATAAATTTCTTATCATTCTAGTAGCAAAATATGAACTCACAGAACAAAGAATGGTAATTATATATACCCATTTTGAACATTTTCCTTTAGCTTTTCGAAATACCAAATTCAAGAAGTAGTATTTGGTTTTAAGTGATCCAAATAATACTAATATGAACCAGTTGAACTATACACAACTAGAATAGTTAAGCTTATTGTGGTATTAAATTAAGAAATGAAAACAGAAATAGCTTCCGTACTGATAAAAAATGCAATGCGAATAATGATTTCGTTATTAATTTAAAAATGTATTTTGCAAGAAAAGGCCAACAGTTAATACCAAAACTGGAAAGAAAAATTGTTTGGAAACTAAATAATTGTTTAACAATCAAAATTTATATCCACATTATAATTTTATTCTAGTTAAGGATTAAGATAACGTCGGAGATGTCTAATTTCAAATTTCGTTGAAAAATCTTAAATCTACTCCATTACAATGAGAAATTATATATTTGTGATGATTGGTGCATTTTTATACGTAACAAAATGTATTATCTTTATTATTTTCTTGAATTCGATTACTGCATTTTAATTAATGAATAACAAAATGAAAAAACCTCTAAATTAACAAGAAAAAATAAAGATATATTGCTGCCTAGTTCTTGTAAAATTAATGTGAACAACAAAAAGTTTACCTGTACAGGAATTCCTTAATGAAGATGCAGTAACTTCAATCTGATTTGCTTTGTATCGCCAACAAACTATTAATTGCTTCTTATTTAAGAAAATTTTCTAACAATCACTTAAGAAACAACAATAGAAGCACTTTATATTTCATTTTTTTATTTTTTGTACACATCCCCGGTACCTATTTTGTTCACTTCACAAACATATTAATTAAAAAAAAAAAAGAAAAACAAAAATCTACCTTTTTCTTGAATCAGATCTTATGTACAACGTTTGATTGTTTTTGAAAATATATATTCCTGAAGAAGTAATAGCGCGTCATTTTGTCTTGGAAGCTGTATATAAAAATTCAGTAATGGGATCCTGAATCACTGAAGTAATTCCAAAACACTGGTGACGGCTTGTAGGTAAGCATCAGGGAATCCTAACCTTCAAAATTTCCTCCTGGCAAATGTTACTTACTGAACCTTCATTCCAAAAACTCGAGAGGTCACGAAACTCTCTTTAAACTCTACCCTAAATGTAATCATTTTTAAGAAGTCTCATTGTCTAACGCCACTTGTCAATAATTGTGCACATCTCTAACCCGAAAGATCGTATTGCGCATGATAACTTCAAATATACAGATTCCAATTTACATGAGCTATTGTCGATAACTCTCAGCCCTAAAAGAACGCCGCCCTGACATTTCATATACAAACCCTCAGAGAAATTATAGGAAAAACTACGAAAACGGGATTTTCAATGTTACTTACGCAAGAAAATATCTTAAAAGAAAGAAGACCAGTAATATGTTGATTAAATAAAAATGGTTTTAAAATATTGTATTAAAAAAAGAATTATAAATATTTCATAATTTATTTCTAAAGTATATATTTAACTTTAAGGGAGCTTCTAATTTTCCCAATATCAATAAAAAATTAGCTCGTTGAAAAGTTCTGATTCTCGTTATAAGAAGTCAACAAGCAATATTTTTACTTCAAATATCAATTTAATAACTGGGTCTTATTTGAAAATTAAATTATTTGCGATTTTCCGTTTAAAAATGGTACAGTAATGCTTAATCTACAGAATGTGCATATAAGAATCCGAACTCCAGCTTTCAGACAACAGCAGCAGGTGCGGGCCATATGAACTCATTAGTCATTAAAATCAAAAATAAAGTTAATAAATAGGATTTGTTAAAAAAAAAGAAAAAGAAATTTAATATTTTTTCTACAATTGTTGAAATAAATATCTAACTAAATTCGGAGATCGAAAGTAATGTCACTAGTAATTTTGTGAGAAAAGTAGCTTCATGAATCGTTTTGTTCTTTATTTAAAGAAAGAGAATAAATCTGATTTATTTCTCTTCTCGCTATCGATCGTTTCCGCCAAGTTTAATAAAAAAGTAAGAAAAAAAAAAGTTAATTATACAAGCAAGTTACATGATTGGCCAGCACAAATGAACTCTAAACCATTCATCTGATTGGTTGAAATCTTAATTTGGTGAATTATTAAAAGTATGTAATTTTTTTAAAAAAAGAATAATATTCAACTAATTTTACCCTGTTTTCAATATATAAAACTGACATTTTTTTTTTTCTAAAAATTTTAACGGATTAAATTTTTAAATAAACTTACAATGTGATTTCATTGATTTTTTTTTAAGCAACAAATATATTAAAATATTAATGAAAATAATTTGTTAGTTCGAGAAAATACCACCAGAGGTATTAGTCAATGTATGCGGGGTCATCGTGTATTTTATTTCTTTTTTTAATTCTTTGTTGTCAATGCCCTTTGCAACGGGTATCGTACATCTCTAATGCACAAATTCCTCACTAGTTAGGCAAACTATAGGCCATTCTATAATCTTATTGCTTCCATTAAGAATATAAATATTATTTTATTCAGAGCTTATTTATCTTAAATATTATATCTAGATATTATTATATCAATTGTTTGGAGATTCGTTTATTTCATGTAATGAAGTGAAGTTCCCATTTTAAGAAGTATTACAAGATCAAATAATATTTTTATTTTAAATTTCATTTTTTTTTGTTACTGCCATACCAGTAACTATTCCAAGCATGTCAAATTTCCGTAATTGGGTTTTATCTAGAAATATGTTTTAAGATCTACTGAGTTATGAAAAAAAAGTGTTATGATGGGTCCATCATGGCGGACATACAGCTAACACCCGTATTCCGGTTTTACTCTTCGATTGTTGAAATTTCTGCTGAAAGGCCACTGATAGTAATTCATAAAGTCCACAGTTTTCTATCATCAATGAATTTATGGTGTTTGGCCAAACCATTCTTTAGTTACGAGGCTGAATAATTATTCGATCAAAATCACAGTCCACCCTTCCAGAGGCAATCAATGGCTTACAATTAAGAAAAAATATTTTAATAAATCAGTTTTAGGAAAACCTACATGTAGTTTTAGATAAAATAATTTATCAATGAAGTTAAATTTATGATAATTAAAGTAAAAGAAAATCGTGAGAATTTTACTTAAAAGATTTACAAAAAAAAAAAATGAAAATCCCATGGCGAATATTCACAAATTATATGATTATTCTTTTTGTCTATTCTAATTCATAAATTGATTCAAACTCAGTGTGTTCATCAAAAATTGATTATCCTTGTTATTTATGTTGTAAATGACAATTTAATAGAAAACCTAATGATACTACCTCGCTCAAATACCTACGTTTCCTCAGCCTTTATAAGGAAATTTGAGAACAAGTCGAATAACAAAACCGTTCGCCACATTGATATTTGCAGTTGAATAATTATTTTAATCTATTAATTAAATGTAGTTATTTAATAAAAATAAGGCTTGAAAACGAACAATCTAATGGGTTACAGATATTTAGCCCTATCGACATATGACTTTTTCTCATAATTACCTGCTTCATTTTGGATCTTCGGCTATCAGGATGTCTGATTATAATAACACGACTAACCATGACAAAATTCACTATAATAGGAATAATGCATACATAAACTTACATATATTGTGACAATGTACAGTTTTTCAATATTCATGAAGACATCGGCCTGATGTTAAAGAACTTGGTACAAGTTAACAGGAAACGCAGTTCATGAAGTAGACAAATCTTTTATGTTAACTCCATTATATCATTTCTGTTTTTTAATCTTCGCGCAAAGTATTTTCTTTAAAATGTTTTATAAAGTAGTGGTTGGTTCCGCAGAGCTGGAAAGCATCAGAGATATTTTCCGTGAGAGCCTGCTTCTTTTTGTGGTCATCGACCGGTTTCGGGTGTTCGTCCATCATCACGATGCGTTTGTCCTTGCACAGAGCAAATTCAGTTTGTATACTCATAATGGGCAAACGCCCGAAACCGGTCGATGACCGCAAAAAGAAGCAGACTATCACGGAAAATATCTCTGATGCTTTCCAGCTCTGCGGAACCAACCACAACAACTATGGAGCCAGTGAGGCTAAGTACCTAAACTACAATCTATCATCTAAAATCTATAATATAAAGCCAATATTTATTTTAACAATGTCTCATTCACTTTACACCTAAATACGCAACCATCCACATAAAAACTAACACACTTGCAGCACGAAAAACAATTATAAGAGTGTATAAACTGAATTTGCTCTGTGCAAGTCTGTTATTACACTGTTTGACAAACGCATCCTGATGATGAGCGAACGCCCGAAACCGGTCGATGACCACAAAAAGAAGCAGACTATCACGAATCGTGATATCTCTGAAGCTAGTAAAAGATTAACATGCCTTCCTGATTAGGCTGAGAATAGAATTGCCTGCCTCGTTCTGGTAGCCAATCGCTTTAATGAGCTTTCGCTTGGCAACACAATATCATACTTCAATTTATTAAGATAAGAATAGAGTTCTGAAAGACACAATGCTTGGTTGCGAGAGTAACAGGCTTAAACTAGGCGAAATCTTAAATGCCTTTAAATGTATTTAAATCTTGTTTTTTTTTTAAGCTTGTTAACTTTATCCTAATTTTTGTTATAAACAAACTACCCCTTTCCAGGTAATTTCATTAAATAGAGATTCGTTAGGTTCCTCTTGTCAGCTTTTTTCCCCTCAGGATTCTGTTAGTTTCTCTAGAAAATTCCAAAAATAATAAATCCAGGGGGACACCAATTTTATCTTTTTTCTTTGGGAAAAGTTGAAAAACAGTCGTGCATCTACTCGGCACTGCCATCTCCGCACTTAAGTGCAGATTGGATTATCTGCAAACCAAACGTTGCAAATGTTTTTGCAGGAAATCGTGGTGGCCAAATTTTTGTTGAATTGTGGGGATTCTGCCGCTTTTTAAAAATTAATATCAATTCGTAATTCCGTTCTTCTTTACTTTACTCTCAATTTTTATCTATTTTTCCCAATGTCTTAAAAACCGAGTACTCCCATAAAGCCCTGCCATTTTTTTTAGAGGGATAAGCAGTTGTAGATTAATCTGTTCCTTGTTTGAGGAGAGTCCTCCTTTACTAGATTAATCAGCCTTCTTCCTGGCGTTTGACCTCCCCTGCACTAGACCAGAATCCAATGCAATATCAAATCTGCTTGCTTTAATTAAAAAATTGTCAAGTAGCCCTTTTTTAGGCTTGTATATTTGAAGTTTAGAGATAGGGAACGTATGGAATAGACAATCAATAACAGAACCATCTTGTTCTTAACACCCCTTTTTGTCCTGCAAATGAGATCACATATTTTTTTTTAAGTTATAAAGAAAAACATACAATCAAAATAAAAAGCAATAAATATAATTTTTTCATTTATTTTCGTTTTATTTTTATTTTTTTAACAACATAGTAATAACTTGGAACCTTACAAACCCATTATATAATGTTTTTTTTCTCAATTTTTAAATTCAATTAACATTTATACACTTTATTTTCAGACGAATACTTAAAACAATTATAAACTGTACACAAAAGAAAGAAGTAAATAAAACAATAAATGCTAATACAATATTTTTTCTCCCTAAATTAAGAAGGGCAAAAAGAAAAAACAATAATGAAAAATAAAAAGAAAGAAAAATATGAAAAAATACTTCTGACTTTTAGAAAGAAACAGTACAAAACAAAAGATTATCTATCCACAGTGGCTAGATCATACACACACCTGCCACCATAACTAATAAATCATAATAATTTAATTTAATAAAATAACCGAGAAAAAGTAAACAAAAATGAGACAAATAGAAGTTATAATTCAATTTTTTAATTAAAAAAAAATCACAAAATGTACATACACAACCTTTTTTTTTTTGTTTTTTGTGGACGTTACTTGTAGATATTTATTATTTTATTTATTATATCTTTCTTTCTTTCATCAAATATTCGTAATTTTTTATTATTTTTCTGCAAGAAGGCACCTTTCTTTTATTTTTCTTTAATCTTATTTTATTAGTTCTTTTTATCGATAATATATACACATTTTTATGTATAAATTCAAATATTTATTTACTTGTAACTATTTAGGCTCTTATAAATTTCTAAATATACAGATTTTTTTCTTTTATTCAGGAAAATGAGGTAGAAACGAAAAAAACTTGGAATCGCTTTTTAGGCGACGTGTCATATGCATAACAATGGTGAAACTTCGGGGAAGAAAAAAAAAATCATGGGGAAACCCAAAATCTGTGTATTTTTTGAAATTATCAGTTTTTCATTTAACAGAAAATAAATCACACACACCCACAAAAAAAAAAAAAAATGCGACCAAAAAGTCTTTGACTAGAACTTTATAATAATTACTTTTACATAATCGTTAATAATTTTTTCTTAATCGATATTTTCTTTTTCTTACTTAATCGATATATTACTTTTATAGTTAATAATATATTTATTTTTTCAACACTAAAAAAATACCTTTCCTTTTCTTTTTTCTTAAATTTTTCAATAATAATTAAATTTCCTACTTTTAATTTTTGATTATGTTTATTAAAATATTTACAAAAAAAAAATACTTTGGTATATAAAACGAGGATGCCGACGCGTTGTTTTGTTTTGATAATGATCCAATATAATATATAAACACAAATAATTTTTTAACTAAATTCTCAATCCTAAACCCAACAGAACAAAAAAAGAAAGTAAGTATTAATATTTAATAACAAAGTGAGAATAACATAATTTTTGGGGGGAAGTGGAAAGAAAATGTATGGTTAAGAAAATTATTAAGAGGTTAAGATTATCACAGAAAAGGATTCAGTAAAAGTCCCTAAATTTATATGGATTATTAATTTTTTTTTTGTATGTATAAAAATTTCTTAGATTTTTTTTTTTTCTAGATACTAAATACATTTTCTGTTTTCTAAAAAAGCCTTGTCTAAATTGAAAATTATTGGTTAATTATTTTTTTGCGAAAGTTATGGTTAGCAATTGTTAACAAACATACCGGAGATGGAATGTAGGAATAAAGAACTCAGGACCAAATTGAACAAAAAAAATGGAAATGTTTCATAAAGCGGGTCAACTAAATTAAATAATGAGGAAGTTACAGATATATCATGATATTCATCTCAAGAGATGGGACTCAGCAACTAGCATAATATAATGTTGGGCAATGTAGGAAATGTTTGACGCCTAACAATTTTTTCCATTATAAACGTAAAAATGGTAGGCGGATGAACTTTATTAAGTTAAACCTGTTTTTAGTCTTTAAAAAAAAATAGGTAAGTCTGAATTGAGTGTCCCGAAGAAAAATCAGGAAATTAAATTTCTTTCTGCTGTAGGTACAGCTTTAACGTCCATACTATGAACCCTCTATCTGTTCCTTCGCCTCTCTTTAATACCAAAGTTGCCTATACCATGTATAATATTAGGTCATTTATACATTCCAACAGCAATACCTCAAACGATCAGTGCTGCGACAATGACTCAAAAACAAAAAAGATCCGTCACAGTACTATATGTAATTATGTAAAGTAGAATGAAAAGGGGCTGCTGGAAAACTTGTGGAAGAGGTCTATGAAGAAAGAAACTTTTTGTAGTAGAGTCCATGAAAGTGGGACAAGTTGAAATTATGGGCTAACAATTTGTGGCAGCTCCTTGATCCAATGATAACTGTACTAGTACTAACACTAATCTAACCAATCACATAAGCATTTTGAGATTTTTTTCGGGTTCTGTACTTCTTCCAGCACATGGTGCGGTTCAAATTCAGTGCTCGATGGACAAGCTATTTTTTTAAAGAAAATGTACGTCAGGAGGAGAACTATTGCTACTTAGATAGATTTATTAAAGAATTTTTCTCGCCAAATGATTTTGAAAGCCATAGTTTGATTATCTATCCTGCCTGATAAGTGCTGCAATGTTTTTAGTTGCTAATATGCTGATACAAGGCTTTAATAGAAAAAGAGGGTTTTTGTTTTTTATGATGAGCTTATAAATGGATTATGTAAATTCTATTTATGTTTTTCAATTATTCTTTTTGCTACTATAAGCAAAGAGATTTTAAGAAATATAATTTTTTTTTTTAAATCTTATTTATTTATTTTTTAAATTAAAGAAAATGAAGATAAAAATAAAAGGAAGACTTTCTTATGGTTTACCAATTATTATTTTTATACTTTACAATATATATGTTTTTAAATTTCTTTTGTTTTTTAAAAAATATATTCTACATAACAAATATACAATTATAACAACTCACATCAAAAAGAAATATAATTGTCTTGGAAGGAACTATTTTCTAAGCAAATTTTCTTAGCTGAAGATGCAAATTATAACTAAAAAAAAAAAGAGAAAATCAAAAAATGATACATTTTTAGAAGAAGATGCATTTTTTTCTTTTAGTATTCTGACTGAAACAAAGAAGTTATTTTTTTCTTTTTAAAGAAATGAAATAGACACTTAACACTGAGCATTTGTTTTTTTGAAATGTTTCAAATTTTTTTTTTTTTTTTAGTTTTTTTTTGTTAAAAAGTGGAAGAATATGATTCGTTTAAACATTAATTTATTCCCTCTAACATGGAGGATGACCGCAGGGAAAAATCTTTGGGTTTAAGGAGAAGAGGTTGGCTAGACACTGCCTGAAGAGGAAGAATTTAATAAATTTATTTTTTATCAAAAATCTGTAACTTACTGCGCACAGCCCCCTCGCATACAATAAGCCTATGTACTGGAACCCCGCTACTACCCGACATTGACCCACTGCCACCGCCAACACTGCCAATTCCGGCAGGTGGTGATTGTGTACTACTAGACGAAGAGGAAGACGTTGTCGTCGAGTGTAATGAACTGGAGGAACATGATGATAGTGCACCAACACCACCACTAGGCGAAGAAGTGGAAGCCACTGATGGTGAACTGTTAGTACTGGCTGGCGATGATGATTGCTGTTGCTGTTGTTGCACTGATTGTCTTCTCAATAGGCGATTTTCATATGTTGAACGTAGTTGATATCGCAACTGATCACGTGCAGGATACGTTAGCGTTCTGCTACCACTACTGTTCTCTGTATTCACACCAGAACCTTTTCTTTCAAAATATTCAACCATTTTGTGTATCTGTGCCTGCTGATTTGTAAAACTGCGACACCTATCCTCCATCTTTATATAACATAAAAAAAATATTATAAATAAGAATTACTAGTCATTTATTTACCAAAAAGTATAGAGGCACTTTTACACACTCGAGCCATGATATGTATAGGAACTGAGATTTGAAACAAAAAACAAGTAACTTATCCGTAACTGTTATGAACTGTTTTGTAACCGTTGAAACTTTAAAATATTTAGCTAGGTGATGTAAAGTTACGGATCCAGGATTAGCCACTTTTTCAAGGGGATCTGCGGATATCTCAGACATAACAATATAGTAAATATGTTCTACAACATATGCATTGGTCCGAAATGCTGGATAACATCTATGATTTTATCTCTCATAACATGCTTCATTTCTGTGGTTCTGACCGGTTTCGGATTCTCATCTATCGTCAGATAAGACTATTAAACAATTATTGTCGAGAGATGACTACAACTTTATGTTTCTTACATGCACCTCAATGGTAGTTTAATCAACCACCAATCAACCAAGAAAAATAAAGTTAAAATCATCTCTCTACACTATTTTATTATTAGCCTTATTCTGAAGATGGATGAAAATCCGAAACCGGTCAGAATCACAAAAATTAAGCATGCTACGACTAATAAAATCATAGATACCTATACACATAGACACTGCAACATATACACTGACCCTTCCCGCACTCACAAAGGAGTTGACAAGGTGGACATGACCTACCCACTCGTAAACTCTAGTTCACCATCTTTACATTATACCATTCACTCTTCTTACTCACACGTTGTACTACGTTCTAATACGGTCTTCTTGACTATTATCTATTTAAAAATACTAATCACATGTGGGCGTCATAGTAGATCTTTTATGTGTAATGGATATGGCTATACGGTTTGGTCTAGTGGTTTTGAGCATGGACTTGTAACTGCGAAGCCCCAGTTTGAGTCCCACATCAAGTACTAAATTTATATTAGTGTAAATAATTGTTAATGGAAAAGTATGTGCTTTCGCCCCCGTCCACGGCACCAACTTGGTAGTTTGATGTTAAGCCCGCCTGAAAAATAGGATATGGCTTTATATTACAGTCACTCCCTCTGAACATCTAACATCTAAGGATAGATCTATGAAACGGAGAGTTCACACAACAGAACGTTAGTCCGCAATACTGAACAATATCTGAGAAGTTATATCTCCATCTTAGTGCATTATATTTTCATTTGCATTGTCAAGATCTCTGGTTCATCAAGTTTGTGTAAAGCTGTTTATCTTCAAATTTTAAAGTTCCTCCAAACCTGTTAAGAAAAAGTTAACAACTTATCGACGGATTTATTCTTAGACATATTACATAATGTTCGACTGCAGAAATGTGTAAAAGGAGTGGTATAAAAATCAAAGCGACTGCGCCTTAGAAAAGATCTAGTGAGATTCTATCGGTGTTATGTGTGTGTGAAGATGTGATCCTGTTTAATGATTAGCGAAGTTATGCCAGCATGGATAAATCTGGGATAGAATCGTTCATGGTATATGGCATTTGTTTCCTTATTCTGACTTGTTTCGAATTTTCCTGTAAGACTGTGTACTAGGATTTCCAGAGTATTAGGGTGTGTGTATTAGGATGCAGTTCGTTTAGGCTGGAATACCCCCTGGAACGCCAAAATTGCCATTAAATAAAATGACTAATCCCATTTCCTCAGTAGGGATTTTACAGTAAAATCTATTTTTAAATGTTAAAATAATATTTAATTCAAGAACTTATATATTCAATATTTTTTAGTGATTTTATTTTGACAGCTATACTAATTATTGAAATTGGCAGCTCTGAATTTAATTTCATTCAAGAGAAAAACGTAACTGTTTACTCACTGGAGAGTCAAAGTACAATTTCCTCAAAAGTAAATAATTATTTCATAATAATTTTATACTGGGCTTCAGTTAGGTTAGGTTAGGTCTAAGGCGGTCCGAGCATCAAGGATGCACTAAACAGAAAACACGAAGTATGTAACAAGAAGTAATATTATATAAAGACTTATACTTTCTAGAAATACCTAATTAGTAGATAGTTCACTTCTATCTTTTTGTAAAAATGTCTTACCTACAGTCTTTCCTAACTGAAACCCCTAGATTAAATAAATAAATAAATACCCTACACTTACATGATGGCCATCCAAAGATACCTCTTCTGAGCTATCACTACGACAACCTTGATACATGCCTCTTCTTTGTAAACAATACTGCCCACCGCCTCCACTTCTATACAGTGCTGATGTACACGTACCTCCTTCGCCGGGATCACAACACGCTGATCCAGAATCTAACAGCAGTGAAGATGCTGCCGAACTAGAAGACAGTGTCACTGAAGAGGCAATCAGATCATTACCTAGAATAAAAATAAATTAATTAATTAAAATATAAAATGTTTCAATAAAAAATTTTTCTTGTACCGGAAGATTTAGGTAATGAATATTATGTCAAATATAATATATATGTTTCTAAAAACAATAAGAGATTATTTATTGATGCTTTAGTTAAGGTGTAGATGTAATCGCATGAGTTAAACCATATCACCTCACTACAGAGTGATCCACTCGAACGTCTAGAGTTCCCTATGGCAACTATGGGTGGTTTGGCTGCATGCTCACAATGCCTATTCAAAAATGTGCAAAATCACTACTTCCTAAGAGATAGTTAACAAAACTAAGATGATAATAGCTCCAACTTTTCTCAGATTTCCGTCTCAAATTTACTTCCCTAGGTCTTGGCGATTTTTTTTGTCTTGAGACTGCTACTGCGCACAGATTATGTCGACATATATGGGAGCTAGGGAGTACAGACAAATCCATTACAACCTGTAAGATATATTCTATGTCTACAGTTCGTTTGTACTACGAAATGTGCAGCTGGACTCTGCAGGAATTATATAACCTATGTGAAACTGAGAATAATAGTTTAGATTTGATCATGTTTGAATAGTATGTCCTCGGAAATACCAAGAAGTCTGAAAATAACTACTCCGATTCCCCCTCTACAGAAATTCTTAGATTACGCTAATTTATGCCTTCCAGTTACCCGTTAAAAAAGTATTATATAATATTTACTTAGGCTGCCCTGTTTGTACGTTAAATCAAAGTATGTGATATTTCAAAGAAGCTATATTTCAATCCAGTGTCTTTTGCATTTTGAGGTTGTATCAGCTGACACCTAACCTGTTAAACATTCGGGATTAAAAAAAAAAGGATGCGCAGAGAAAATAGCAATCAAGCCAAACCTTTTATGCTTTAAGATCTAATGTGACATCCTTACGTCTCAATGTTAGTATAGTGAGCTAGAGTCTGACTGTGGATGCGCTAAAGGCTACAAGTTGTATATATCAATTATCACTATATAACCTATTATTGTGTGTGAGTATTTTGGGTAACAATACAAATCTGTTCATATTTATAGCCCGCAAAGACAGTAAGTACACGAAGAAGAGAGAGTCCACTCCCACCCCTATGGGAAAACACTCAGAATAGTTAGGAAATAATAAAAATAGAAATCGACATATGCTGTAGGTATGCTCTATGGAAATTGATAGTAAAGAAATAAAAAAATAAATTTACCTGGAAGACAGAAATCTTCACCAACGCTAGAAAAGAATCCACTTTCACAAGAACCTCTTCTTCTAAGTACAGGTAGACCGACATGATCGTCAAGGAAGGTCAGATTAGAACCTGCACCAATATCAAAACGGAAACTTTTCAAAATAAAACTTAGGTTTACAGTGAAAGCATAAAAAAATATTGAATGTTAAACTTCAAGAGAAACTTTTCAAGGTTTTTCAAATTATAGCTAAGTAAGTTTGTTGTGAGATAATAAGTAGTTATGCATGCGCTGGTTCGTTTCATGTTTAAAATGTTCCTTACTTTTGCTTTTATTTTACTTAGGTTTCCCAAACATTCAGTTTCTCCATTTTCATTTTATCTTATCAATAAAGTTTTAAATTAATCTATGAGTGTCTGTTTTTTAATTCAGTAAATATCTAATGAAAAAATTAAGTCTTTTTGTAATTTGACGAGCAATAATGATAAAATTTATTTTAAACTTTCTTATAAAGAAGAAGAAGAAGATAAAGGAATTGGTAAAAAAAATATTTTATTTTTAAATTGAATATGGAAACAATGTAAATAGATGCTTCTGAATTTTCACACATTCATTAATGTTTGTCTGCCTCTAGTTTTCAATATTGCAAACAGCTTGAAGAAACAGATAATGAAGTGACGAATCTTGTCCGTTTAATTTTTGTGAGCCTTGGAAATTTTAGGCCAACTATACTTCCTGAAGCACACATAATTAAACATTTTATTTGTCAATAATAAACAAAATTTAAACCAACCAGAAGAACATGTTCTCAGTCTATACGTGGGCAAAGAGTGATGTGGTTTGATCGGACTGGAAGTCATACGCCTGGTAAAGGTAGGCGATGATGGGAGAGAAGGTGGCATTATCACAGGTGTTATTTTACGACGTGGGGTTTCAGTGCTACCAACAATTTCGTTTGTGCCCCGCGTAAATCGCTGACTATGTTCCTTTTCATTCTATAAGGTAAAAATAAAAAAAAGGTATTTTTGATTAGAAACTAATTAAATAGGTAACATATTAGCATATTTTTATCGGTCAAGCAAGATAATATATATAATACAAACCATTCGATTTTTGTTTGTCGAATCAGTATTAACGAAACACCAGCCACCAGCGAATATTGCATCCAATAATGAAGCTTTATCCACTAATTTTTCACCCAATCGTAGACTCTGTAATATTTTGGATGGTTTGACCACTGGCTCGGCTACAACTGTACTGCTGTCCGTAGAACTGGCCGCTGTTATGTCATCACTTTCACCGCCTCCAACAACACCACCGCCTCCCGCACAACAACCAGTATCAGAAGATGAATGACTCACTATCTTCTTACCACCCTATAAACAAAAATTCTTTACTTCTTGCAACTTGAAGCAGGATTTTCTCACAAGATTAAGATAGCTTAATTTAATACAAGCGAAGAAATACTGCAATTCAAGATATCGTGGGAAGCCGATGCGTCTCATTGAACGCATTCACAAAACAGATTAAACTTCGCAGGGCCGGATACGCTGGAAATAACCAAGTGAAATATAAAATTTTTAACTGCACAGCTATAAAACCTATCACTTTTAATTGAAACATTTTGCCTACAAAAAATTGATTTTTGATAGTTCTGCGGTTGGTTCTTCTATGTTATAGGAGTTTTTTCTGAATTAGCAAGCGCTCTTCACTTCCCTGTACCTGCCTTAGTTGAGAGTTTGGTGCTTGTCCTCCCACCACCTCTAAAGTTATATTAGAACGAATGAGCGAAATTGTAAGTTTATAGAAAATTTAGCATTTGATAAGTAATTGTATTAACAGAAATAAGAGAAAAACACATGTGTTTCACAACGGATTTTTTTTTTTTAAGAATACGTATCTTCCTTGTGGAAGTTCGAATTTTGAACAGCCATACTCTTACTTCTCCCACCGAAGGATTTTAGTTGTGATCGATTTAGTTTTTAGTTTATACACTGTAGAAAAGCTTCTTCGTTCGCACAAATATAAAAATGAGAATGGAACAATGTTTCTACTTTTTTTTTTGTAATATTATGCTTTGCGACTTCTTTTGAAAATAATTTAATTAATGATCTTTAAAAAGATTGGAGGAGTTTTTCTCACCAATAACACATAAAAAAAAACCCTAAAAGAAGACGGTGTAAGAGCACACCTGAGGAAATAGATTGTGACAAACAAAAAGTTAGTAGATTAACTAAACAAGAAGAAATGGAGCCTAATATGGAGAATATAGCTAAGTTGCTTGATTCAAAATTGATGTCATTACCTTCAAAAGAAGATTTTAAAAGGCTGGAAAGAAAAATAGATTCCTTAACTGTAGAAAACCAAGTTTTAAAAAAAGAAATTTTAGAGATGAATATCTATGAATATACGGTTGAAAATCTAATAAATAAAAGTAAAATAAGAAATCTAAAATCTAATATTTAGAGGTCTGGTAAAAAATGAAAATAAAAATGCAGAAGAAACTATTGGGGAAATTTGTCGAAATGTCTTAGATGTTGAGAATGCAGTAGTAAATAAAGTCTTTGAAATAAAGAGGCGAAAAATGAATGAGATTATGGTAGCGGTATTTAACAAAGAAGAGATAACCTACGATACCTTATCGAAGGCTAAGAAACTTAAGAGCACCAGCATAGTTGTTCACAGAGATGTATCATCTAGAACAAGAAGAAAGAAGAGATGTTTGTTGCAGGTCAGGAAAAGAATTATGGATGCAGATAATCAAAGCAAGATAAGTCTTAGGGACAGTTTCTTTATGTATCAAGACAAAAGATTTGATTGTAGTTTGGAGGAAGGTTTGAAATGTGAAAGTAAAGATGGCATATTAATTCTTAAGTTTCTGATGGGAAGTAAATTCACAGAAGAAATGGAGAGAAACATCAGAGCAATTTTGGATTTAGATCAACAATTTGGACGTAATGAGGGGGGGACAGTACTAAGGGGCTTCAGTGAAATGAGGAAACAACGTTTGACGAGGAAATATGATGAGTTACGCGGATCAGTCTAGGGATTGATTATATGTATGAAGGTAAAAATAATTATAATAAAAGTGAAAAAATAGTAATTTGTTTTTAAATTTTTTAAATAAATTTGATGTTTTTGTATTAATAGAGACTCATGTAGAAGATTCTGAAAGTTTATATCTTGAATATTTGTTTAAAGATTTTAATATTTACTGGAAGCCGGCAGTACGGCATTCAAAGTTCGGCAGGGCTATAGGAGGTTTAATTATTGGTTATAAAACAGATATATCGGTAGCGAATGTTTGTTCGTTTATTCAAATGAATAATAATACTATTATTAGAATTAATGAAAATAATGATGAATATATATTGTTGGTGCCTGTTTATATAATATCAATTTTTGGAATAATGACTTTGAGGAATTAAATCGTTTATTGAATGAAGTAGCTTGTAAAGATAATTTAAACGTAATCGAGACTGTAATGTCAGAATTGCTGAGGAGCAAATTATTCAGTCGGACCTTTTCTATAGTAATAGTAACATTAGTGAGAGACGTCAATCGAAGGATAAACAGATAAATAGTAAAAGAAAACAATGGCTGGATTTTTCAACAGTTTGGTAGTTCTTAATGGGAGGACAAAAGGGGACCTGTTGGGTGAGTTCACCTTTATAGGACCTATGTGGACATCAGTGAATGATCTATGCTCCGAAAGCTTCTCAATTCTCCTAATAGTACAAGATTTTTTTTAGTTCTTCCTGAAAACTATTCGGTCACTACTCATTAACTTTAAATTTGTTAAAATCTAATGAAGGTGAAGTCACTAAACTCCCTCTCTTGCCTAAGTTAATCTGGCACATTAATAATATAAAACATAGAGAAAAATTAGATAAAGAATTGGAGAAATGTAACGAGTTAGGGGAAAATGCACAAGATGTTCTTAGTTCATTAGTGAACATCATTGAAAATGTAGAAAAGGGGAAATTAAACTGTATACCGTTAATTAAAAAACAGGAATGGTTTGATTGGGAATGCATTAAAGAAAGGGAAAAAGTATTTAAATTATTAAATCTATTCAGGAGAACTAATTTAATTCTAGTACTGTAAAAAATATTTATTTGGCATCTAATAAAAGTTATAAACTAATGTGTATGAATAAAAAAGAAATGTATTTTAAACAAGTGATTGATAAAATAAGAGAAAGTAGAGATTCAAAACAATGTTGGAATTCCATAAAAACATTTAAAAAACAAAATTTTATCTGTAATGCCAATTTGAACCTTAATTTTAGAAGCTATTTTGAAAAATTATATCATGTTGTTTTTGAGGTTCCTACTGTGCTTTAGGTTGAACCTTTTGCTCATAGTTCTATTTTGGATGATGAATTCACTATGGCCGAACTGCAGTCTGTACTAGTTAAAGCAAAGGATGGAAAAGCCCCTGGACTCAATGGAATACCTTACGAGTTTATAAAAAATGCTTCGGATGGTTTTCTGTTAAAACTGCTTCAGACATTTAATAAAATATATGAGATTGGTGAGGTCCCATCGAATTAAAAGAAGCTTTGATTTATCCCCTGTACAAAAAGGTGATATCAAACAAGTTGCTAACTACCGGGGTATATCATTTATAGATGTGGAAGTAAAATTATTTTCAGGTTTATTATTGAACAGACTTCGGTGTTAGTTGAACAGTAATGAGATAATCAGTGAATTTCAGGCGGGATTTCGAGCAGGCCATGGTACTACGGATAATATATTTAGTCTTGTAAATTTAATCGAGGTAAAATTTCAAGTTGATAAAGTGAAAAAAAATGTATTTGTTTTTCGTGGATCTCAAAGCCATATCAGACTCCGTACCGAGGAAATTGCTGATTTATAAATTATTTAGGCTAGGTTTATCTAAGAAATTTGTAAATATTGTAAAAAATTTGTATGAGGGTACTAAAGCAGCGGTCTGGGGCCGGGACGGAAGATCTGAATTTTTTGAAACGTTATCCAGGTGTAAAGCAAGGGTGCTTATTATCTCCGACGCTTTTTTCTGTGTATTTGAATGATTTGGGTGAAGAAATCGGTGGTGGGGGTCTCTATCGGGAATTTAAAGGTTAGTCTTTTAATTTATGCCGACGATATAGTATTAGTAGCTGATAAACCGGAATAAATGCAAAATATGATCAATGAGTTAAGTAATTATAGCCAAACATGGGGATTAAGAGTAAACTTTGAAAAATAAAAAATGATGATCGTTAGGAAGAAAGGGGGAAGACATACTCATGATGAAAAATGGAATTTTGAGGGGCAAAATATTGATATAGTGGATAAATATAATTATTTAGGAGTCTGGTTGACACCATCTCTCTCATTTGAACAACAATTTAAAGATAAGTTAAAGACGTCTAAATTTGCACTTAACTGTACCTGGTCCAAGTTAATCGATAGTCCTAATGTTGATTTTTACCTCTAAATTAAAAGTTTTTTATGCAACCTCACGCTCGGTGATGTGTTACACGGCCCAGGTGAGGGGGGTTCAAACAGTACGAACGAAACAGTGGAAAAATTGAAACGGTTTTTTTATTAAAAAATTATTTCAAATACCAAGTAATACGGCAAATTATATTATTGACTTAGAAACTGATTTAAACAGCATGTTTTGGTATACAATGAAGTTACATATGAATTACATATTTAAAGAACTTCAACTTCCAGATAGTGGGTTGTCAAAATTAGTAGCTTTCGTGGTATGATGTATGGGAAAATATGTGTTTGCAAATGGGAGTCCCACTATTTGATTTCGGCAATTGTAATACATGGAAAAGTAATCTGGAAGTCTTTCTAAATTAACTGAAATTAAAGGAGAGAGAAAATGCGATTGCTAGAGCGAGACAAGATCAATACCATTTGATTTACCCCAAACTTCAGTACAGGATGAGCTATATTATTAAGAAAAAGTTCGATGAGGCTAAATTAAATCAATATTTAAGGCAAGGGCAGAAACCCTTTATCTGAACTATAATCCATTCAATCCAGAGGCTAACCATCTTTGCTCGTTGTGTAATTTAAACCAGAAAGATGTAATACACTTAGTTGGGATTTGTCCGATACTAGCTACAGGCTCCAATATTTCAATAAAAGAGTATTATCATTTGATGAAATATGTGATATTGTAAATGAGTCAGATAATTGGAACAAGCTAAGTAAATATTTAAAGGTAGCCTTGCAGTAAGAGTAATACTTATTAAAGAAACTGTACTTTATTCTTTGGTTAATGATTTTTTTTTTAATGTATTTTTGTAAAAAGTGGCAACTCGGCAGACGGTTTTCTAACCATTGCCTGAAGAGTTTTGTTTATTTTAAATGCACATGAGACGAAATACTTTTATTTTTGTTTTTATGTTTTTTATACAATGTAAATATTTATGTATACTAGTTTCTAAGTAAAACTTTATTGTTATTATTAATAATTTTAAAGCGAAGTAGAAATAATATTATTACTTTGCATATAGACGTTTATATAAACAAATAAATAGTAGTCTGGAAAATATAAAATGTAAATATGTGGTGGTGAGCAAGATTTTGCCAATATCAAACATTTCGTTGTAATGGTACATTGCCTCTGCAAGATTCTTTTTATTTTTTTAATTTAAGGCGCGACAACTTCTAAGGTCACTGGCGCTCGGAGCCTTCTCAGTGCACTGCCGGGCCTCCGGACAGTGTTCTCTCGTTACAAACAACACTGTCCATCACCGGACAGTGAACTGTAGAGGCTCCTAGAAAGAGAAAATCTAAGGACAGAACAGCTGGACTCGAACTCGGAACTTCCGCGTGGGAGTCCAGTGCGCTAACCATTGAGCTAATCCCTTCCTTTTGCAAGATTCTTGAAGATGTGGCTAAATCCACTTTCCACTACAGAGTAAAATGAATAATAAAAAGTCATTACAACAATTGTTAAAATTACAACAAAAAACAAGCAATCTACCAACCTTGAAAGCTGCAATATTTGCAAACGGATTCTGCGCTGCAGGTTTATAATAAGCATCTTGCTGTGCCATAGTTTCGCCTAGGACACGAATACTATCATCTGACAATGATCTCCTATGGCCGACTGAAACACAAATAGTAAATAAGTTATCTTCCATAATGCCTAAACTTTTTAAACTTAACTTATATACGTTGTGTGTACAGAAATTCAAAATTGTATTACAACATTCCTACACAAACTGATTATGGATGGAAGAAAATCCAAAAACCGTTCGTAATCAGTGGGAAATAGAAAGCTATGACGGTCAGAATCATAGAACTATCCAGTATTGCGAACCGAACACGTCATTCATAGCATTTGCTTATAAAATTAATGTTTCCACTAGTGAAAATGAGATCCAACATGTTACACCTTATTGCTTTATGGTCCTTAATATTTATTTGCCGCTCTAGGGGCGAACAAACCGACATTTGTACGGGGCGCCATTTTAGCTGTAAGTGTTAGAAAAATATTGTTGTGTTAACATGCATGGGTCTGTAACAACTCTGTGACTGGTAAAAAGCTTAGGCGGTTCCAGATGCGGGGTTGCAGCCAACCCGAGTGTCCACGGCGCAGAGACGGGCAACGTGCTTTTGCACGGCTAATCGGACAAGGGGGCAGACATCACGGCGAGTTTACACAATATTTACCACAACTTCGGATGTTTTCTGTTAAAACTGCTTCAGACATTTAATAAAATATATGAGATTGGTGAGGTCCCATCGAAGCAGCACCCATCATGGGAACAGCTTCACAAACACAACAACACAGACACAACAGTGACCTCACATCGTCCAGAGACGTTCACTTCTGAACCTCTGAAGAGAGGTTTTCACTTCGGAGAGTCTATTTGGACACTGGAAAACCTGGGGCGGTCGTGGAAGAGCGACTTACACACTGGAGATTCGACCAGGTACCTGTAGTCGTAGAGACCTGGTAGAGGAAAGAGTTTACCCCATGCATCTCAACACCACATTTGCATATAACACTAACACTATACCCCTCCCTTTCTACAAACAAACAATATGGAAGGACAAATTAACAAAGGCTCTCAGTCCATGGTAAAAGAGGGTGATAGTCTCCAGGGCTGTTGAGGAACAAGGCGCACCGGCAGTCATGGCTACTTGTTCCACAAACATAGAGGTTAGTGGTGAGTATAGTGGGAGCGCCGCCTCGAGGCAGGAAACTGCCGGGAAACTCTTGGCTACTCCAACGAGAAGATTGGAGAGGGGCGCCTCCACAGAGAGTTTAAACAGAAGTGTTGAAAAGCTTCAGCTGGCCTCCCCTGGTCGAAGCGAGGCGGACCCCAAGCGAAACCACGAGGAGAGTCCAGCAAAAAGTGGAAAGAGAAGAAGAAGAAGGGTGCTCTTGGAGGGTGCCCTGAATGATATTGGGAGTTGGAAGGGCACTGCTGATGAAGGCTGGTGGCCACAGTATGAGGAGTCTGGCGTGGTAAGTGAGGGCATGTCTGATTACTTGCGGCGGCGAGAGGACTAGGGCTTGGACAGCACGACAGGTCGACAGACCGAGGGACCAAATCTAGTATGTAATGTTGGAGGGAGAGGATATTCCAAAGATGATTCGGGTATCCGTTTGGGTGCCTGGCAAGAGGTGTCCTTTGGAGAAGTTCCTGGAACCGTTTGGGAGGGCAAAACCCAGGACTGGGTACGGATCTCTGAAGGATTCTTAGCTCCTTTTGGAAGAATAAAGGCACGTGGATGGTCTTCGTTCATTTGCTTCGGATTTAGGAAGAAAAGGAGTGGAGATTATATTACGAGCTCACCAGGATTACCTTCAAAAGAAAAGAGGAGAGAGGCAGGGATCTGCCTGGTAACTCCAGGATGGAGGGTGGTAAGTAGATCTGCTCATGTTTTGTGTTGGCCAGTATAACACACACAGGGGTAGGGAGGTTGTGGCGGAGATGGCCGAGGTCATAAGGGACACGCCCTTAATGGTAGGTTTGATTCAGGAGCCCTATAACATCCGAGGTAGTGTTGCAGGATGGAGTGGAATGCAGGTTGAGAATATTTTACAATTGTGGGGCAGATAGGCCCAGGACTTGTGTCCTGGAGACAAAGAATATGGAGTGTTAATGCTAAGGGAGTTCTATTCTGGAGACTTGAATGTAGTATCGATCAAGACAGGCAGGCTGGTTTTGGCATCGGCTTACCTACCATACGACTCGGAAAAGCTACCACCAGGCCGGGCAGTGGAGTGTCTGGTGGAATGGTGCGAGGGAGAGAATCTACCTTACTGGTCGGGTTCGATGCCAACTTACACAGTCTTGTTGGGTGGCAGCGATACTTACCGGCGAGGTGTGAGACTGGCGGAGTTTTTGGTGAGTAGAAACCTTTTTCTTTTAAATAGAGGTAAGAAACCAACCTTTCTTATTAGGAATAGGGAAGAAGTTATAGATAATACTGCAGTCTCCAGGCATTTTTTGTCTTGGACGATTGGCTGGGAGGTGATGGATGACTGGACGCTGTCCGATCATAGAGGTATTAGAATCATTCTGCGCCTCTGATGGGTGATATGAAGAAATTTAAGAATCCGAGAAGAACTGACTGGGAGAAATTTACCTCGGTCCTGAGTAATGATAGGGTAGTCCGGGTGTTTTGCTCGTTGAGGGAGAGAAGCTGGATCAGAGAGTAGACAGGATTACCTCGACTATTCGCGCTTATGAGAACTCTTGTCCTGAGCACAAGGTAATGCATAGGAAGGGCCAATGGCGGACCGCACGTTTAACCGCCTTAAATAGACAAATGAGGCGGCTGAAGAGTAAGGCCAGGGGAAGCAGTGTGGAGGAGGACTGGGAACGGTTTATTCAGGCTAAGCATGAATATAAGAAGTAGATTAGGAAAATGAAAAGGGATTTTTGGAAGACTTTCTGTGAAACCCTGGAGAGGGAACAGGAGGTCAACCGAGTCTTTAGGTCTCTCCTGGGTGAGAGTGGAGAGGTGTCGTTGGACAGATTACCCATAACCATAGCGAGGTGTTACGGGTGATGCTGGATAGACACTTACCAAATAATGAGTAAATGTGGGAGAGAACGTGGGCCCTTTAATGACGTTCAGGGAGATGATTCAAGGAGTAAGGAGTTAGCCAGTAAAGTGGTTACTTTTAGGAGGGCGACCTGGGAATTCGCTGCTTTTAGTAAATTTAAGTCGCCGGGTATGGATGGTCTGTACCTCGTGTTTATTCAGGAAAGTTGAAACATATTCGGCAGTACATGGCTGGAAATAATGAGGGATAGCCTAAGTTCGGGCTCGATCCCCCAGGTTTGGAGGGCCAGCAGAGTCGCATTCATTCCCAAACCTGGAAATTTGGACTACTTACATCCCAAGGCTTACAGGCCCCTCACCCTCGCGTCCTTCATGTTGCAGGGACTGGAGAGGCTGGTGGATCTGTTTTTAATAGAGGATTACGGTATGGCATCAACATGCCTATTTGGCAGGGAGATCCACAAACACTGCACAACATAAATTGGCAGGAAGAATTGAACGTATGTTGGAGTCAAAAGAGTATGCGATGGGATACTTCTCGGATATTGAAGGGGCGTTCGACAGCGGGGCTTATGACAGTGACTTTTATCACGGGGAAGCATTTGAGTGTGTTGAGTGACCTGATGCAGTCAGCATTGTCATATGTGGAGCATTGGTGTAGGAAGCATGCTTGTCTGTGAATCCGGACAAAAGCTCTGTGGTTGTATTCACTAGGAAGAGGAAATTGGAAGGGCTTAGGAGACCTCGGCTCTTCGGTAAGGAATTGGATTTTTGTAATGAGGTTAAGTATCTAGGGGTCCTCATCAACAAGTTGAATTGGCGGGCTCATATTGAATATATATGTGAGAAAGGACAGAAACTTTTCTGGCAGTATAGGAGATTAGCGGGCAAGACTTGGAGAGTTAAACCACGAGCCTTGGATCTATGAGAAGTTGGTGAAGACAAGGATACTCTACGCCGCTGTGGTATGGTTGACGATTCCTTGATAGGGAGGAACAGCAAGGAGTGCAGCGTACGGCCTGTTTGGCCATAACTGGCGCGATGAGAACGACTCGGCACTGGAGGTGTTGTTGGAGCTAACTCCCCTTCAGTATGTGGTTGTGGGCGAGGCAATGAAGGGTTACCTTAGAATGAGATGTAGGGAAGAATGGGTGAGAACCTTTTGGGGGGATCACACTAGGATCGAGGATAAGATTTGGCAGGTGAACCAGTTTCTGCTCTCTGACGAAACGAGCAAGAAATTGGGATGGTTCAGGACCTTTGGCCGGAGCAGGATGTTTGTGGAAGAGCTTCGCCTTAAGGTTATTGTCCGGGTTATAAGCTAAGTGTGGGGTCTGGACATTTGTTCTAGACCCGGTTTGTTGTTGTTTTTCTTGGGGCCCAGTGAGGCTTTGGATAGTGTAGGGTTTGGCCATCCCCACGGACAAATAATAATAAGCAATGGGGATTTGACTGGGACTATGAGGTTAGCATCAGCAGTTTGGGGGAGAATACTCTCACAAAGCTAATGGAGGCGGGTAACGGCATTATTTGCTGCTATTCGGATGGCTCTAGACAGAAGGAAACCGGTCTGCCAGGAGCGGGGGCATGGTACCAGGAGTTAGACTGGGGGAGATCTGTGGCCTTGAGTGGTATGGCCACTGTCTTACAAGCTGGGGTCATGGGTATTATTGAATGCTGCTGCCTTTAGAGGGAGTTTTTTCTGATAGTCAAGCCGCACTGAGGGCTTTGAGCAAGCCGTGTTGGAGTTCGAAATTGGTGGGAGAATGTAGGGTAAGGCTTAATACCTTAGATCGGAGGGGCAAAGTGCAGCTCTACTGGGTACCCGGACATGCGGGAATAGAGCGCAATGAGAGGGCGGATCGGCTGGCTAGGGAGGAATCCTCCTTAACTTTTTGTGGTCCCGACCAGTCCTTGCCGCCACTAAGAGGTTCTGCTACAGTCAGATTAGACTTTGGGAGACGAGGGCTTTGAAGAAATGCTAGGAGGACACGTAGGGCTGCCTCCAGGCAAAAAGAATTATCAAAGGGATTAAGCAGGGGGCTTCAGATTGCCTCCTATCCTTTAGTAGGTTAAGTCTGAGGACCTTGGTGGGTGGGTCTGAGGACCTTGGTAGGTGATCTGAGGACCACCCCCATATGTCAGAACTGAGATGATGGAGTTCTACTATCGAATTTCGAAATTTTAACAAGTGGGCTTAATCCACTAAATTATATATATATAAAAATTACGATGGATTCCTGTGAGGTGAAGGATAGTTATGACAGGGCAGGAAGAAGTGAAAAAACATTATTAATAAGAAAAAGCGGTTAAAATAAAATAATTTGGTAATATATTGGTACTTATTATTATGATGCACACCTGGCCTGAGAGATGGTACACCCACCCCCCCAAACAAGCTTCAACGTTAGCGACTGGACCTCTCACGCGGAGGTCCGGCTGTGCTGCCCTTAGATTTTTTCTTCCCAGAAGCCTATACAGCTCACTGTCCGCTGACGGACAGTGTTGTCTGTAACGAGAAAACGCTGTCGGGAGGCCGGCAGTGCACTGACAAGGCTCCAGGCGCCAATGACATTGATATTGACGCGCCTTAAATTAAAAACAAAACACCACTTACGTTTATTGTGACCAGATGATTCCTTTGTAGACGAATCAGCTGATTCTGTTTTCCCTTCATATTTTGGACCCTTAGAATTCCAGATAATACTCTCTAATTGTGTAACGATTTCACTAAAACTTGGTCTCTGACTGGGATCATACTAAAAAGAAAAAAAGATCAACTCCATTAAAAATTGGTTATTTATTTATAATATTAAGTCAAATAATAATAATATTTCTAATTACATTGCAACATTGAAACGCAAGTTTTAGAAAATCTGGTGGTGTATCATCCATACATAAATTTGTGAATGCTATATAATCGAGACCAAAGTTACTAGTTCTAGGTAGGATATCCGGATCTGCGTCCACCCGGGCGATCATTTCACAGAGAATAATGCCATAAGAGAAAACATCGGATGTCTGATCATACCACTGGCCTTTTATACATTCTGGCGACATCCAATAGGCCGAACCTACAGTAGCCAGACGGCAGCCGTACCTGTTTAAACAGAAAAAAATAATTCTATTATCAAGTAACTTATTTCTAGGACCTGTCAGTTATCCTCAATGTTTTTTTTTTATCCATATGGTTGGTTCGCTAAATAATAGGACTGTCCGCCCACAGACGAGGCAAGTTTTAAGGTGTTTTTGACACTGATCTGGTTAAGTGGTGCTTAAAAAGAAAATGAAATTTTCCTCATCGAAAAGAGAAAGAACAGTTCGCCAAAAAATTAATAATTTCTGAATAAACTGATTATTTCTAATTTCTGATTCTTGCTGTGACTACAACCTATTTATCACAAATTTATTGATGTTATTAAATAAATAGATATAATAACCATATGTTTCTACGTATAACGAGTAAGTAATTAAGCTAAATTCTGAAAGATCTATTGTGGCTCCCTGAGGTAGATTAGATCTATTCTTTTTGTTTTCAGGCTACCGTCATTTGCAAAGTGTGCAGTATGTTAATTGTTAATGAGTATGCATATGGGTGTATACAGGTAGGCTAAAGTTTGCCTGTTGGTTCGCTAAACCCACACATCAACTAACTCTAAAGACCCTGTTGTCAGGGTAAGTATTGTAGGCTGGGATGTCTGCAAGTGGCCCAAGATCACTGAAGAAGTGACTAGGCGATTCATCGTACGGGAATACAATTCGCCATTAATATAACTGCACATGATACATATTTCTAGAAAACACTTGTTTAGGAAATTATCGATTAAACATAAACATTTACTTATTTCTTGAAATGCAACTTGTGCATGCACAAGTAGAGCTGTTCTATCACCTTTTAGAAAAAAATTATTTATAAATTTTACATGGCCAGTTCGAAGTTGAAGTGTGTTAGGGCAAATTTATTTATGAAATGATAAAATGTTTAAAAATAAAAAGTAGGAAATAGAAGTGCAATAATGGTGATAAGATTAGAAATAAAGACTGAAAAAATAAAAAAATAAGTTAAAAAGAAAAAGGAAAAAAAAGTAATGTTTTTATGTACTAATGTATCGATTAATAATAATCGGAAACGGTAGCTGTAGTATTTAGTGCTATATGAAAGTTTGTAGTAGTTGGAAACAGTGTTAGCCACCTAGTCCAACAAAACTCAGTTTTTCAAACAACTTGAATGTGAACGGTGTCACTAATGATGTCGATCCGATCAACACAAAAAACACGACTTGATGAATTATATAAGTTGGTAATTCCACTCAAACTCCCCGTTCAATTACACTGAAATGTTTCAACCAATCAGCTAAGTGCCAATATAATGGAGAGGTTGGGGTTACTAATTGTAACATTCCACATTTAAAATAATCTTTGGCTGTAAAAGATAATTAATAAAATAAAATTACATGGTATTGATATAGTAATTATCTGTTGCAAATTATTCGTGAAATTAACCAGTTAAACCCACGAGAACATTTATTTCTGAAAACTAGTATATCAGTAACTTCTACAAACTTGCAAATTATCATAGCATTTACCTAAAATTGTCGAAAAACTATTAGCATTGTGGTAGTAGCTAGCGTTAAAAATATTTTACAGGAAGAAAAGAGAGTTACCTTGGTATCCTGGCAGCGAAACCAAAATCACCAACCACTGCAGTCATCTCACCTGTATCTTCGTTCGTTTTAACAAATATATTCTGCAACATAAAACAATAATATAAAGATTATAGAGATTAAGAATAATTGCTAGGACATTCAGATATTAAAAACTACAAAATTTCCTATTTAATAAGTTTGTGTTTCAACACCGTGCAATGCACCTAAACTTGGGAATTATTAATAATAAAAATTTCTTATCATGTTTATAAAAACCCATAATAAATAATTGCTTCTATTCTCTCGAGCAAAACGAACGCGAAGATTGTTCAATTCTTGGTTTATGTTCATAAAGTAAAATTTGGAAGGTTTTATATGTTTTTAAATTTTGTAATTAGTTCAAACTGTAAAATTTGTAGTATATTTCATTGCAAAAAAAATCTGGTGTGAACCATTAAACGACTCTCTCTTTTTGCAGTTTATAAGATGTATGGGACAAAATTTCTTCAAAATTATAATTGTTACTACATGTTTGCTTGTCTTCAATTTTATATCAACTAGAGAATCTAAACTTAATAAAATGACTTTTGAGGAAACCATACACTCACCTCCCCGCAAACTTCTTTAAATGAACTTTCTAAGAAATACTTTTCCAATAAAAGTCATCTGCTTCTAAATATTCATAGTTTATCAAATTTAATGAAATCCGTCAGTGTTTTTATGATAAAATCGTAGAAAACTGAATGATTTCAGTAAAAACGCATTTCCGGTAAGCTAATTTTCTTCAAGCTCAGTATTTTGACATGTTTATTTTAACTAATATTATTTAGAATACGATAGAATTGAATAATAAACTACACCAGCACTTTGGAAGAAAACATAACCTGCCCCAAAAAACGTCCTTAAATAAATTTGTCCGTTTTTGTTTCAAATAAAAGTTGTAGCTCCTCTGTTTATGTGTAGTTAATATACTAAGTTTTAAGAAATTTGATTAGGCCGCGTTTTCGAGAATTTTGACGGCTAAGTTGCAGTAGGAACCCATGTTGATATTTAAATGAAATGTCTAGTATGTAGCTATGCTAGATACTAAACATTACTAGACAATACATAAACACACACGGACATATATATATATATATATATATACATACACAAGAGACCATTTTATAGAAACCACTTTTTTGAATACAAGGGACCTCCTCAAAACGTATATTTCAGGTGAAAACCCGATATATAAAACTAGACACGATTAAATAAATATTTCCTCTTACAGCAGTTAGAGAAAGTGAAAGGAGAGGATAGCTAGCTTGAATATGATGACTACATTGTTGGCCGCCAGACTACGCATCTATCAAATCTTTAACTGAAATGACAGTTAAGTGGTAAATAAGCTTAACGGTTGTCAATAAAACCAAGATATTCCGAGAAAAAAATAAAAAAAATTGCAA
This sequence comes from Triatoma infestans, assembly GCA_011037195.1. Classification (NCBI taxonomy): domain Eukaryota; kingdom Metazoa; phylum Arthropoda; class Insecta; order Hemiptera; family Reduviidae; genus Triatoma; species Triatoma infestans. Next base: position 79,331 of record JAAEAF010000760.1, read on the forward strand.
ATTCTTTATAACAGATTTTTTCTGAAAACTCGGAATTCTAGAAAACCATTTAACAGTCCTTAAAAATGTTACAAAAAAACAAAACAAACAGAACCATAAAATATATTGATATTTTAAATTTCTGAACTAGTTTACGAAGGGTAAAGCATTATCACACTTTCTCTTACTCTCCTGTTCTCTTCTCAGAATTTTGTTCGTATTATTTTTAACTGCCTTTCCGTATACCATGGGATGTAGAATCACATAAATATACAGTATTCTACATGGTACACGGCAGAAAAACATAAGGTCACCATTGGTGACCCGTTCAGGTCACCATGCATGGTGACCCGTTCTCCCCCAAATCCTGCAGAAATCCAATTTTCCTATAAAAGTATTTATAATAAAAGTGATAATCTATGTTTGTATATTGCAGTTATTATACACCGTTTAAAGAAACATAGTTACGAGTGGTATTCGAGAAGAACTACAGGAAAACTGATATTTACTAAGTAAAATTGTACTTTCGCTTGACTGGTCGGTCAATGGAATATAAATTTGAGGTCCTCATGAGTATTCGTTTTTGCGATATTTTATGATTCTTGAATCTCCCTCTTTCATAAACAGCGTGTGTGTTTTTGAGAGAGAGAGAGAAAATATTCTCCTTTCAAAACATTTTTCCCACACTTAGATTTCTTAGTAAAAACACGTACTTCCGGCATAAATTCAAATTCTCTGATAATATAATAGATAAGTAATAATTACTGGAGTTATGTAGTTCAATTATTTATTCATTATTCCAACAGTAAATACAAATTTACCAAACAATTTCATAAGACGAAATGAAATTCATCCGTAAAAAATCTGGTGTGAAACCTACAAACAACTTTCGCCTTCTACAATTTACGAAATTATAATTGACAAATTTTATAGTTAGTATACTAAAATTAATGAAATTTATGGTGATTTAATGGAGCAAATCGCGAAAACTAAAAAGACTGTTCAGTAAAAACGCACTTCCAGTTTACTAATTTTCTTGAAACTCGGAATTTTAGCTATCTATTTATATCTAATTAATTTTGTTGAGATATCACTTAAGAGAAAAACCTAACCTCTCCCCCCCTCCAAAAGTAACTAAAAATGAATTTTTCCCGGAGTAATGTTTCAAATATAAGATGTAATCTTCGTATATATTGTTGATATACTAAGTTTAAAGAAAATCGCAAAAAATTGAAAGTAAATTGGTACTTCCGGCTGAGGAATTTTGACAGATGACTTAATGTAAACAGAATATCAAGTATAAACTTTCTGCGATTTTTCGTTTTTGTGCTGTGCTGTTCACAAACACACACTCAGAGATCATTTTCTAAAAATCACTTTTTTGGACTTAGGGAAGCTCAAAAGGTGTATTTCCGGTGCAAAAACTCGATATCGAAAATTTCACTTGCTCTTACTAGGAGTAAGAGAGAGTAAAAATTGATGATTCGGGAGAACTACGAAAATGTTCAAATTTGTCACTCGTTAATTAGCATTTATTTCAAAATTTCTTTAAATAGACATCATCAAGGGCTTGACAAAGTTAAACAGTGATTATAACAAAATAAAAATTGCAAAATAGAGATCCAAAAACAGTGAAAGAACTACATCAAGGTACAATTTAAAATTCTCTCTCCATCACTTTGCACCTTTTATGGTGCGTTTGATACTCGATCCCCATCTAATAACAACAATAACCTGATTAATAAAAGTTAGAATTGTTAGAAAAATTCATTTAACCTGTTCCATAAAATGTTAAATTACCAAAATCAATAGAGACAACTCTCAAATACCTTGGAAGCGTACCAGGGGGCATTTATTTCCCTGGAAAATAAGCATTCTTTTAACCTAGCAGGGGAGATGATCTTTAGACTCGCATATTTATTATAAGAAAACACGAAATTGAATAAAAATAATTTAAATTTTGCAATTTGTTAAAAGAGAACATTAATCTTATTATAGTTGGGGATTAGTGACACTGAAACTTATCAATTTTTGTATATTCATTTTTCGAGACGTTTCGGCCCTAAGGAGGGTAGGTCATCATCAGTGTACAAAAAGAATTATTTCCAACGAAGAAGTATCAATATTATAACGGGTGTTAAATTTGCAGGATTATATAGTAACATGTAAAACGTATCTTTTTCTTCATTTTGTGAAATAATTCTTTTGGACTGGCAATGAACTCCTTAGGTCCATAATAATTAATAAGAATTGATAAACTCAACTGGATAATTCTACTTCTTAGAAATGAAAAGAAAGTAACATTATGTAGTTCAGGATTGTACTGAATAAGAAAAGAACAAGACTCGCAAATGTAGGCCCCTTATATTAGATAATCCTAACTTTAAAGATACAAAATTTTTACTGGCATCTCGAAAATATCAATTTTATTTTATTAAATAAGAAGTGATCTAAATGCCTTTCTCACCTTTGATGTCAGGTCCCTATGAAAAATGTCCTTAGAGTGAAGATATTGCATGCCTTTGGCTATGTCCAAGGCAATTTTCATTCTAACCGAGTAACTGAGCGGTATCGAAGTATCTTGAATAATCTCCTCCAATCTGCCACCGTTTATGTACTGCAAAATAAATAAATAAAGAAAAATAATTAAAAGAAGAAATGACTAAATCTAATGTAATATGATCAAATAAAATTAATGTTTAAAACTTCCTAATGGCTGAACAACCCAGACATGATGACTTTATTAAGGCTGAAGCCTAGAATTGTAATTTTGTTCACGCCATGCCAACATGAGTAAAATAATTTTTATCTCTAACATTTCTAATGTATCTAAAATAATTGATCAAACTATCATTTTTTTTCTTTCTTTTTTCCTCCATCATTATGACTCACCCCATTATTACTTTTTCTGACGGTGGGGGGGAGCTGTAAAAGGAAGCATCGCGATCGCGTCAAATTTTCGATGTCGAGTTGCTTTCGCCGCAATGAATATACGTTTTGAAGTCTCCTAAGTCCAAAAAAAGTTGTATTTAGAAAGTGGTCTTTGTCTGTGTGTATGTCTGTCCAGTCTCTCTCTCTTCCCGTATGTGTACGTATGTATTTGTTTGATCAACATAACTCAAAAACGGAAAATCGCAGAAAGTTCAAACTTGATATTTAGTTTTATGTGCTGTCATCGGAAGTCCGGTCAACCGGAAGTACCACTTTACTGAATACATTTTTTTTTTCTTCAGTTTTTTGTGATTTTCTTTAAACACTGTATATACACTACATACATACAGATCTGGGACATTGTTGGAAACATTTTTCTTGGAAAGTTCATTTAAAAGTTTTAAGGGAAGAGATGAGGTTATGTTTTCCTCTGTCACTATAAATTTTCCTCATAAAGAAAATCAACAGATTTCATTAAACTTGGGACAAACTAGCTCATAAATACAGAGACAACACTTTGGTTTGAAAATATTTCACAAAAAAGTTTTCGGTTCTACGGAGCTGGAAGGTCATATTTCCCTTACAAAATTTGATGACTACTAGAGACATTTAGTAAAAAATATTAGTTTGAAGAAAGCTTGTCGACAACTGTAACTATGTAAATTGCAGTAAGAGAAAGTCGTATGAGAATTATCCAGTTGTGAGTGTTTCACACTTCTCTGTAACCTTCTTAACTGTTTTCAAATAGACTGTGAGTATACCCACCATTAACCTCCGATGTTCTATTATTTCAAAATTGTAGGCGGAAGAATAAAGCAACAAATTAAGTAAAATGAAAAACTTCAATGGCAATAAAAATAATAATAATAATAATAATCCAGTGTGAAGGAGCGGGTGTTGGTGTAGTGGTTATGAGCATGGACTTGTAGGGGGGAGGTCTCCAGTTCGAATCATGCGCATACTGTTAAGTTTTATATTCGTTTAAAAATTGTTAATAGTAAAGTAGGTGCTTCGGCCCCCGTCCACGACACCTAATTTGGTTGTTGGACATTAAGCCCGCCTAAAAAAATAGTCATTACTAGACTTTCCAGTGTGAAACACTCACAAACTTAGTCTTACTGTAAATATTATAACAATTCTCATTGACAGATTTTCTTAATATCTGAATATTTACTAAATGTTGAACTTCCGTGATTTCCACTAAATGGTGCAATCGTAACAAATGTTTTTTATGGTTATACCTATATATTCCAAACTGTAGGTTTTTAGACCAGTTTTGGATTTTCATCCATCGTTAGATTGTAAAGTTATTAAGTTCGCGTAGACAGTTTATTTCAACTTGAAGCGTTCTATAACAGTTACAATTCTAATCTCGAGTTTTCTTTAAATTTGAAATTTTTACTAAGTTGCCCTAATATGAAGTGTTAGAGATAGCGAAGTACAAGTTGGATAGCATACTTGGAAGAAAGCTAGTACTTGAAACAGATTACACTGCAGTCCACAAGACAGCGCCAATAATATCGAACAAATTTCACTAACATTTGAAATCTGACGGTTAGATTCCTCTTAACCTCTAAAATAATTTTTTTTTTTTTTGTTTCATTTTTGGAATCAAATTTTAAGTTGAGAAAAATCCCCCCTCTCCTCCCAAAGAAAATAACCAATACCATAAAGTTACTTTTCCGGGTTAAACGATTTTTCTATAAATTTGGAATTCTACCAATCCTTATACCTTTAATTTAATATGATACAAGACGGTTGAACCATACATTATAATGAAATGTTAAATATGCGCAGATAGTATACGAAATTTTATAGTAAAAATCGTTGAAACTGTTTAGAAGAAAATCGCAAAAAAACTGAAAGAAAAAAAAAAATTCAATAAAACACGTATTTCCCGTTTGAAGAAATCGTGACGGAGTAGCAAACTTTTTGGTAATATATGGTTTTACCACCTATATTCTTATTAATATAAATAAGAAGCAATGATAGGATTCAAAATTTGGAGAAAATCAGTTAACCGGAAGTAGTGCAGGAAGTAGTTTTTTTTGGAGTTTTCTCGTAAACGGCTACAACGATTTTCTTTAAACTTGAAATGCTCACTGCATAGACAAAAACATATCACTTTTATCTGAAACATTAAGAAAAATAATGATAATTAATACTAAAACAAATATTTTGGGAAGGCTTGGGTACCTCTCAGTTATGTTTAAATTTAAACACCTGTCACTACATAGTCTGAAGTGCTCATCGTGTCCTCTCAGATATATATGTACAACCCCCATCCCTTTTACTGACCAACCCATCTAAACGTTTCTAAATAGTGCAATTTTAAAGCACTGTTTTTGTTGTAATGATTTAATGTATTAATTGGCGCAGTTAATAGTAAATCGCGTGATTGTGACACACATTGTGTTCATAGTAAATCGTACTGAGATATTTTGTTCTCCCTCTCACCAAACTCACTTACAGGACGCACACTATTTAAAAAAAAAGAAAGAAAAAGTAAGCGCTAGGCTGGAAAAAATATATGCGAAAAACTTTCTTTACAGAGGAGAACTTTCCGCTTAACGAACGTGTAACAGCCATAAAAATTTAATTACTTAGTGAATGTAGTAGCACTTTCTCTCTCACACTCTGCAGATTGGTTAAATTGGATTGTTATTTATTTATTTATTTATATTAGGCTGGGATAAATATTGGTGTGTGTATGTGGTTAGTAAACTGTGTGATAATAGAAGAAGAACTGAGGCCACCATTCTCGCCATGTCCTTCACAATTTATAATTACTAACTTGATATGTATACAAAGTTTTTTTGTTATCCCTTTCTATGTATATATATTAAATTCCCAACCATTGTATGAAAAAAAAAAACAACAAAAAATCTGAGATATATTTGTATAATATTTATTCCCACATTAGGAGCAATTCATTTTGAAACACGTTTACATTAACTATATAATAATTTATGAGGATTGTCAGGTCCTGTATGTGTGTGTGAGTGTGTGTGTCAGTTATGTATAAGTACTCCTCTATAAGTTATATTGTCTTTTACATAACAAGTTCCCGATGAGGTGTAGTATTTCTTTTTTTTTTTCTGTTTTAGAAAATGAAAAGGAAAGTGAGATTATTCTTATTTTAGTTTTAATTAGGATTTATAAATGTATATATACGCGCACACATAGAGGGTGTGCGTGTGTGTGTGTGTATGTAAACATGATAGACTCAAGTAAACATAGCAAACAATAGTTTGGAGAAAGGGACTTCACTTACTTCTTCTACTTATTAACAACATAACTAATGTGTCTCTATTTCTGCCTAGTTGTTATCTTCATTAATGAAATTGTTAATTTATTAAAATAAACTTTTCCAATTAAACTTACTTGTTATAAAAAAAGAAAGGAAAAAAAAAATAATAAATTAAGTTTAAATAAGGAAATAGTTTCACGTATAACAACAAAGAATCTCATTGGACTTTATTTTTACTTTCAATTTCACTGAACTATTTTTTTCAAGGAAGTATTGCGAACGTGCCAGATTTTCGAAATTGAGTTTTTACCGGAAATACATGTTTTGGAATGCACACTGAATTCGAGGAAAAAAAAAAAATTGTTTTTAGCGAATTAAACATGTGTGTGTGTGTGTGTGTGTGTGTGTGTGTTAATACAATATCTCAAAAATGGCAAAATCTCAGGAAGCTCAAAGTTGGTATTCCGTTCAGGCACTACCACCGGACCGCATTTGGGCAAAATCCATCAACCGGAAGTGTTACTTTACTGATTTTTTTTTTTCCAGTTTTTCGTGATTTTCTCGAAAACTGCTCCATTTAGTGCAGGATTTTCTTGAAACTTGGTTTACAATGCGCACATATAAATTTCTATCGCTTTTATTTCAAACAATTTTCCCGGGAAAATTGATTTTTTTGGGAGGTTCTGGGGGAATAGCAGCGTTATCTTTTCCTTTAAAGTACCACTTCAGAATGACCGTCTATATAATATTAATACATATTAGAAATATTGATAGAATTCCAAATGTGAAAATTAAAATCGGTTTACCGGAATAGATTTTTAAAGTTTTTTGGACTTTTCTGGAAAACTTGGAATGCTTGATGTTTAAATAGAAACATTTTTTTGAAAAAGTTGTTTTTAAACGGCTCTGGGGAATCTGAGATGAAAATTCGAAAGTGTGTGGTCATTGTTGTTGTGGTTGGGTCTGCAGAGCTGGAAAGCATCAGATATATTTTCCATGATGGCTTGCTTTTTTTGGGGGCAAACTTCCTGATGATGGGCGAAGCCCGAAACCAGTCGATGATCACAAAAAGAAACAGACTATTATGGAAAATGAAAAAATTGTTTTTAAACGGCTCTGGGGAATCTGAGATGAAAATTCAAAAGTGTGTGGTCATTGTTGTTGTGGTTGGGTCTGCAGAGCTGGAAAGCATCAGATATATTATCCATGATGGCTTGCTTTTTTTGGGGGGCACACTTCCTGATGATGGGCGAACGCCCGAAACCAGTCGATGATCACAAAAAGAAACAGACTACTATGGAAAATATCTGTGTTGTATTATTGGCTCACTACAATGTAATCATTCTCTACCTGCCACTGTTGATAAATTGCCCCCCCCCCCCAAATAACGCCTGTATATTAATATCAGGATATTTCAGCAAAATTTAAAGAAAATTTATTTCATATATATAACTGTCATTAAGAGGAGTAAGAGAAAATGGTGTTAGTGTTTCACACCAGATTTGTTTACTTCCTCTTATAGCTAGTGTTTGTATGTATGTGTGTGTTTTTGAACAAAATATCTCAAAATAGCGATAAATTACAAGAACCTCGAACTTGATATATTCCACCCGCACATTAAGTTGAAAATTGATCAACTGGAAGTGCGGATTTTCTTGAATGTTTTGTTTTTCTTTTCTTCATTTCACGAAAACGTCTCCAATAATTTTCTTTTTTTTTTAAAAAACTTCGTTAAGATTATCTGTACACATAAATAAATGTGTTGGGAGATTCTAAAGAGAGAGCTGTCAACGTAAATAGAGAGCTATCTACTCTAAAGTACCATTTGAATACAATTTACGGTTCTACTACCCTAAATAATATATTAAGATGGATTGTGAAGCATTAGCTAGAATTCCAAATTTGAAGAAAATCGAATGACCCGAAGTGAGATTTTACAGAATTTTTCTCGAAAACTGCTAAACCCTGTATGTTAACCATATTAGATACAAATGTGACACTTTTATATGAAACACTTTTTCAGAAAAATGTCTGGATTCCGGGAACTTGAAATTTTTACTTAGTTGTCTTTCTTAAATAAAATAAAAAAAACAAAAAAAAAAACATTAATTTGTAGACCATTAAATAAATACGTGAAACTTACTTCAGTGAGAGCGTGCAGCTGGCCTTCATGTACGCATACTCCTTTAAACCTGCCAACAAATAAACAATTTATTAAATTAAGAAAAAACAGTAAGACAAAGTGAAAATGAGTCCCCTCTAACTTTCCTACAGTTCAAAATGAAAAATTATCTCAGAAATTTGAAATATTTACGATATACTCGTACAATACTGAAATGATCGACTATAGAGACAGGTCGAACGTTTCAACTACACTTACCTAATTCAACCCCAGAGCCCCACCCCCATCCTTAATTATATTTTTTCAAAAAAAAAGTTTCAAATATAAATTGTAGATTTTTATATATACAAGTTAATATTATCCAGGATAATATCCAACATTTCCAGGATTTTGGGAAAAATTTTAAAAATCGATTCAAGTTTTCTGTTAGTTCTGTTTTCCGTAGTTCTGGTTAACTGATTTTCTTCAAACTTGGCATATATATACACAACAGAGTTTTGCAAATAGTACTCAAGTAACCCAGAGCTTGAGTATGAGTACAGTAATTAGTACTGAAAACTGTGTCTGTGTGTTTGGGGTAAAAAGCATAAAATAAAACACATTTGATTTACAACAACTTTAAAATGAGGTATAAAGGTGGGGTTGCCATTTTAAACACCATTTTTGGTAACCATACGACAGCTCATTGCCCGATGATGGCCTGGAATATGGACTAATGGCAACCCCTCGTGTTATACATCATTTAGACACGACGTGACAATTTTCATTGAAAAACACTTGAGTTTCTGGGTTGAGAACGCGTCAGTCGACGTTTCGCCCACATTGCAAAGAGCCTCGCCCTTCTCTACCAAGGTTCATTGCTCCATTAGCTTTCCAGATGTAACGATCCTGATGAGGCTCATTATTGCAATCCGTAAGTACGCTCATTATACTTTTTGAGTACCCTTTATATTCGAGTATTTTCTATACTCAGATTTTTTATTACAATATTATGCAAGTATTTTTTGTAGTCAACTCTGAGTCCATTTTGGAGTCCCAAGTTTTACTCAAGGAATGCCAAGTTTGAGCTTCCTGCGATTTTTGTTTCTGAGATATTTTCACACACACACACACACACACACACACACACACACACACTCACACACACTCACACACACACAAAACACATTCGGCGCAAAGAGCAAGTAAGAAATTGAAGATGATTTCAATGATATTTACAATTTATGAACAGTCAGGTTATTTATAAATCTCATAATTCGAAATGAAAGGAAAAAATAAAAAAAACAACAACAGGCTGAATCATTCACTCCAAGTTCCAAGTTAAGCATGACGAAGGTTCCCCAATCTCCGAGTGCGTATTTTTATTACAAAGCAGTATATACAAACGACACACCGCCAGTTTATAATTATTACTTCTCTCCTCTCCTCTCTCTCTGTGGTTAAGTTTAAAGTGACCCAGATTTTTACTACAGGTAAATTATGCAAGCTTGCCGCATTATCTTACAAATATGGAAGCTGGTACACTACTAAATATGGAATTTAAAAAAAAAGAAAGTCAATGTGTCCATTTAAGGGCGGCCCGGCCATATTATTCCCAAGGTAAGGTCTAATATTTTTAGTTGTTTTCTCACTCTTTTTTTCTCCTTCAAGTGTGATGACATTGTAAGATCCCGCCCACTCTCTCTCTTTTTAAATAAAAAATTATCATTCAATCAGCAAATTTGAAAACACTGTATTCTTATGGGACATTAACCTTAGATAAATAAATTTCTTTTTTTGTTTACGAAAGTACGAATAAAGTTGTCAGTTTTTCGCTTATAACTTTCCGGATTTTGTAGTATCCCAGGTTTACAATACGAACAACACATATTAACAACCCCTACTAGGGGGTGCAGGGGGGCTCCGCAGCTGTCCATACAAATTCCTTAAAAAAAATAAAACTATATATTGTAAATCAACTACTAATTAATTTTGTTTTTGTTGATCACAAATTTTATTTTGAATTACCGAGAGTTGGTGAAACATTATCAACACCTAGTGATCATATATCATATGTAAATCTATATTTTTTATGAAATTCAAAAAGAAACAATTTTTACCCTGAAGAAGACAATAAATTTGCCGAAACGTCCATTTCACTGTAGTAATGTCTAAAAAAATGAGTTTTACACCAACAATATGCTGCTAGTTACGGAGAAAATTGAAAAACAAAATAATATGAAAAAAAAATTAAAGAAAAATTTACAAATTTTTACATTTTTTTAAAAGCACAAAATAAAAAAGAGGGGGGCTATTAGTATCACACAAATAATAATAAAAAATCACTATTAGATGAACAAGGCTGTAATTGATCTGATCAAAGGAAAAATGAGCAGGAACAGTTCATCTAATAGGGAAATTGATGCATACCCCCAACTGATATGGAACGTTGGGATCCGCAATGCTGGATAGCACCTGGATCCGTCATGATGGATTCTAATCGGTCAATAACGATCATATGTAACGTTTTGTGGATAATATTATTTCTATATATTATAAGATCCATTGATATATGTGTAACCTTTCGATCTTTTAAACCACTTAATAAAAATACCGTTACAAAATAATAGGCACTTTTCAGAAAATGACAATAATTCAACATATAAACATGCTATTACATATTTAATTAAATTAAATTTTAAAACGTCATTTGAAATCTGAAAAGCTACTATAAAACAATTTGAAAATGTACTATTGGTTAACTAGCCAATTGTTATGGATAGAAATTTTTCAGAAGTAATTGCTGCAGCATTATTCTATTTAACTATACCGGTAACAGTGGTATCTTCAAGCTAAATCATCATAGTTCATTCAAGCTAAAACTATGTATGATTTAATTTCTGATTTTGCCAATAAAAATATGAGAATGATGATTATACATTGCAAGTCTGTATATATATTCTTTATTTTAAAAAAAAAAAAAAATATGAATAGTAATAATAGTAATATTTTTTATTATGGAGGTCCCAAGTATCACTTTGCGGGAGGTCTACAAAACCTAGTTACGCCACTGCTAACCCTCACAAGACGAGATAGTTCATGAGTCCAGCAACCACTAGAGTAGTTAGGTTTAGCTGAACCCATACAAGCTTTACCTCCATTTATATAAATATATGCCTCTAAAGCAAAATATTATAAGACAATAATATGCTTTTATCTCATGTGTCTATAGTGTATGGAGTGATTGTAGGGGCTATTTCGCGGCAGAGTGGATTGGGATGACAGTATAGAGTGAAGAGGAATTTCAGGAGACGATTTTGGATGAAGGAATGTATCGGGATTAGGGAAGATTTCACGTGGAGGTGGGCGATTTAGTGTGTGGTGGTGTGTCAGTCGTGAGTTTCAGGAATTAGTTTTGGGTTTATGTACAGATATTGACACCTAGAGCGAGCAACAATAGATCTTTCAAGACGTGGAATTAGCTTTATATCCAGCCACTTGGCCTATTGGCATAGCAATACGTGTTTCTAGTGTGTTATAATTATAAGAAAACAGCAATTATTAAAAACAAGAATAAACATAATCTATTATCAAACACATGAATTTTTCTTTGAGACTGTGATCCTATATCCGATAGTCAGGCCCCCAACAAAGCTCTGAAAAGATGTGGGAATGCCTCGGCTAACTTAATGACCTGGGCGAAAATAAAAAGAGTTACAGAATAAGAGTCAACGCATAGTGGCTAACATTCTGGCAAGGAAGGATGCAGTAAATCCTTTCATGGGGTCGGAGCATCTACAAGACATGCTCTCAGAATTGTGAAGAAATTCAACAGAGACATTGTAGACTCCGAAAACACGTGAATAAATCGGGCCCTTGAAGAACACAAACGCCCTTGCATATTTGGTGAGAAGCTGCAGAAGCTTCGAATATATTTCTTAAAGGACAGCGAAGAGAAGGTTTAGAAAGGGATGGGTGCATATCGCGTAAGGTGGAGGAGATGTCCCTTCCTAGATCTTGAAACTTGCAAAGAGTACTATAAAGTGAAAATTCTCATGCTACCTATGCAACCTATAGGGAGCCATAAGAGTGTAAACGTTATCTTTCAATAATTTTGTTATTACATTTATTAAACGATAAATTCTAATAAATCCAAATATCTGTGATCACTCTAAATGTAAAAAAAAAAATTTTTTTTGCACGATTACATCAATCCATTAACATTTTATTATCTGTTTACAATATTCATTATTATCTAATTACAGAAACAAACACCATTATACCTAGACAGGTAACCTCCACCAGCTGGACACATGATAAAATAATTCACTAATGACCAAATCCATTTTGTATTTCACAATTCTAAAAATAACCGATGCGCGCAAGTAATGATTACTAATATTTATTGAAATTAAATAAAGTAATTTGAAAAAACAAAACAATGCGATGAGTAAAAATTAAATTATCATTTATATATGTGACGATTACATCACATACAGGGCAAAAGAATTAAATTTTTTATTGAAATGAGACATTCTTTAATTTAACAAATCTGGTGGGAAACACAAGGTATTTCTGTAACTACAGTTTACATAGATTTTAATGACAACCTAAAACCTTAACTCTATTTGCGTTTGAAACATTCTTTCTGGGAAAACTAATTTTTTAGCGGGGTTATTGGTGGAGCGGAGACGATAGGTACCGCCCCCCCTTGGTGAAAATTCCAACTTTGAAGGAAAATTGTGAGAATTGTTTCACACTTGATTTTACACATCTTTCTATGGAGTGACAAAATCAGTTTTTTCCCTTTCTGGATTCGCACCAAAACAGAAGCCTGATGGAGAGAATACTAGAGGCCATAGTCAAGCGAAAGAGGGTCATCAGGAGAGTCCCTTCGCAGAAGCTTTTAGGCAGATCTGGCTAGATTAAGGGGAGAAGAGATAACGGTCCATGTCCTCTTCTACTGCGGCGGTAGGAGCTGACAAGAGCGATTTCTCCACGTGGAAGATTGCCGCCAGCAGCAATGAGCTATACGATAGACACCTCTCAGACGGCTTTGAGGTTTGCTTATGCAGACTTGGGACGGGGCCATTTCACGATGGATCCTTTTGAGTCGTGGTGACTGTGGGTCATTAGGACCACTCCTCCTCTCTCCGATATTCTAACATAAATGCAAATAACAAAACCGACTTTGACGAGGGGGGGGATTAATATTTTAATTATATACATTACTTCACAATGATGTTTAATAATTATAAAATTGCAAGTGTAAATATTATGAACTTATATCTATGGATGAAACTCAATTATAAAAACAAATTTATTAATATAATGTATTAAGTTTGTTTATTTTAATTTATTATTCGTTATTATATTAATAGAAATCGACCAAAAAGACTACTGCAATAGCATTGTAGAAAAAGTAGATAATTATTCATGAAAGTAAAAGGTTTCCCTACAAAAATTCATCAGTGAAAGTAATTTTATTATTATTATTATTTTTCTTTTTGGTAAATAATTAATGACAAAATTTTCCCAGGCTCATACATGAGAGAGAGAGAGACCTGTGCTCTTTCTTTCATATATTCGCATCGACTTTTCTCTTTTAATGTCAACCAAAAAGAAATTGCCTTTATCCTTGCTTGAGGATATCGTCCCAGCTAACAATGTTTGGCACAGGTATGGCGAATTCGTTTTACGCCCACATAAATGGGTAAATAAAATAACCCCATTAAGGATTAAATTAAGTATTCTATATCAGACCGTTGGTCTGAAAAAAAAAGGTCGAAGCTCGAAGGAGATAGATTTTTGTTATTATTGAATCAGCACTTACATGTACAAAATAAGTAAGTATAAAATACATAAATATAAACATAGACTGATCCATGGGGGCGGCATGAAATTTCCGGTGAAGCTCAATTTCTCACGATCCTCTTACTGTAGCGTATCATAGCTCGAAAAACCAATTTACTGTATGCTTACAATTTTGACAATAATTCATTGACTTCAATATTATTAAGAGTGATCGAATAGTAGAATGGCAACTGAAAAGAAAGGCCTCGTGATGTCATCCCTTCCCCTATACATATCTCCTACAGATATTCTTTAAAAAAAATTCAATTTTTGGGGAAAAAAATTTAAAGTAAAAATGATTAAACCTCTGTACATGTAATTTTTTCCCCCTGACCCTTTTTACTACAAAATCAAGAAAAAATGTAAAAATAAATGTGTAATGTCATGTTTCCGGTAGACATTTCTGACTGAAAACCTATTTGTACCGGATGCTCTTTTGTTACCTAAACGTAACTATTTAGTTTGATGAGCTTCCCATAATTTTTTTCGTTTTCGTGCTTTGCTGTTCACAAATAAGTTAACCCACATACTAAATGGGCGAAAACTCTTGTGTTATTTTGGTAAATTTGATAAGACTGGATTGTAATACTTCCTCTTTCAATATCGCTAAAAAAAAAAAATACATACGGAAGTTGTCCTTGATAATCCAGGAAAATCTGGGTTCTTTAAAAAGAAAGAAAAGGTTATAGATTATAAAAACCTGTCTAAAAATGTATACGTCAATTCTAAAGGGGATGAGGAAAGAAGGCTATAATTAATATCGTACATTAAAACATATGCTAATAATCGATAAGTAATAATATAAATATTAAGTATGTATATAATACATATATGTGAAGGCGAAGATAAATAACTAAAAGTAATGAACAGTAGGGAAGGTAACACAAAAAGAGAATGATTCAACAAGGTTATCTAACCTATAAGGGCACCAGTTCTGTTCTCTCTCGGCATGTATATGCACTTGACCCAAATACAAACATTATTTATTTTTTATTTATAACAAGTCACTAGTGGCGCCAATATTTTATATATCTTTTTTATTTTTAATCTTTAAAAAAAAAAAACAATTACTTATGACAATAATTGAAAAATAAAACAGGTTATATTCGTTATTAATAATATTTAGTAATAACTAGTGGGATGGTCAAATGACACATCAACATTTTAATTCACTACTGAAGATGCTTGTAAGAAATAGTTATAAACCAAAGAATGGTAGATGGCAGGTAGCTCAAACTTGATATATCACTGAGAAATATCCACAGGCCTGACGAAAAGATTATAGTCAAAATATGAAAGGTAAAAAAAATTTTAAAAATGAAAATAACATAAAAATCATATTGTTATTCATTTGTTAAACGGGTGTTTCGCTAATCGATTAACAGAGCTCTCCTCTAAAGAATCACATTTCAGTACAATTATTGTTCTGGCAACCTCTATAATATACTCGTACATACAAACCAACATCTACAATATACATTAAATACAAGGACAAAATTCCAAATTTTAAAAAAACTGTTCTCCGGAAGTACAAGACAGGAAGTATGTGGGATAGAGTTTTGCGGAAAAACCTATTTTAATGGGATATATCTTCTTGCAATATAATGTGTGTGCTGAGAATTAACGTTGTACAATCCGACCACTAACTATATTTTTATCTTTGGGTAATTAAACTTTCGAGTAAACATTTCTGATTTAGAAGCAAATTTGTCATAATTTTATAATAAACTGTATTAACTGCAGCAATGGAAAGTCATGTAACTGTCATAAATCAGTTCTCTTTTTTCAATTAAAATGACGAATGATTTTTTTTTCTTATAACGATTAGTTGTCAAACACAGGGTTACATTAATTTGGATTCTGTTAACAACTGGACTCCCAGGCCGGCAGATTATAGAAAAATGGACATGTGTAAAATAAATGAGGTTACTACAAGCGACAGGACCCACAATACATACTGACATACACACACACATATATATATATATATGGGTCAGTTTGTTAGTGCATGTAATGACATAGATGACATTTTGAAATGATAAATTGCACACTACTGCCATCTATAATATGTTACACGAAATATATATATATTATATATGTAGCTCATTATAAATTATTAATACACAGACAAAAACAACTTTGGGGAGGGGGGTTAATAAATATTTTCTACAATCGTTGAATAATGTGACGAGTAACGATTATTACCCTAAATTTAGTAAAGAAAGTTGCAACTTTCACACAGAAGTGAGTTTAACCTCTCCCACTAGTGTGTGAAAGTAACATTATTCAATTCTAATTAGCCCGACATCTAGCGGCAACTCGTGGAAACAAGAGCAAAACAAATCCCAGATACAGCGATTCGAGGTTATACCAAACAGATTAGGTTACAGAGAGAGCGAATATTTGACTTGAATTAAAATAAATTCTCAGTATTCGCACCGGTTCACATTTTTACTTTCTCCAAATTCTAGTAAGAGAAATTACTGTAATCGTGTCAAAATTTTCGATATCGAGTTTTCAATGGAAATACACGTTTTGAGGTTCCCTGAGTCCAAAAAAAGTGGTTTTTACAAAGTGGTGTGTGTTTATGTAAACAGCATAGCTCAAAAATGAAAAATCACAGAATGTTCAAACTTGATATTCCGTTTGAGTATCACCATGGGATCTGATAGTTATGTGTCAAATTACATTATCGGCAGTACCACTTTACTGAATGGTTTTTCACTTTTTTGCAATTTTCTCACAAATGGCTACAACGATTTTCTTCAAACTTTGTGAATGAACGACACATACAAAGTGTCGTTTTATTGAAACATTAATCCGGGTAAACTCATTCAAAGGGGCTTTTTGGGGGTGGGGTGAGGTTGTTTTCCTCTAAAGTGCCATCTTTGGTGATCATAGAAATCTACCATCTAAAAAAAATTAATTAGAAATAAATAAATTGTCAAACTTCCTAGTTTCAAGAACATTGAAAAGCGGTAAACTGGTGGTGCGTTTTTACTAAACAGATTTTTCAGTTTTCGCGATTCTCTCCATAAAATCACCGACGAATTTTGTTATACTAACAATAAAATTTGTCAATTACAGTTTTATAAACTGCAGTAAGAGAAAGTTGAGTGAGTATTTCATATCAGATTTTTTTCTTTATATTTACATAAATTACGAATTAATTTAATACCATTGCAAAAAAGAATTCTAAAATTTAACTAAGGAGAGAAGTATTTTTACAACTCTCGTCCGTTTTAACATCTCCCACTAGTGTGTGAAAGTAACATTATTCAATTCTAATTAGCCCGACATCTAGCGGAAACAAGAGCAAAACAAATCCCAGATACAGCGATTCGAGGTTATAGAATACCAAACAGAATAAGGTTACAGAGAGAGCGAGTATTTGACTTGAATTAAAATACTTCTCAGTTGTGTGTAAAAAGTCCTACTTCTCTCGCTTGTCAAATAAATAATTATTTACTAACTATTTAAAACAGATGTTCCACTAAAATCAATAACTAAGTTGTAGTTTTAATATTTGGAAAGTAAAAGTGATTTTTATAGAAATTAAAAGTAACAGTGTTGCCACCTTTAAAAGTAATCACCTTTCAAAAATACACAATTTCAAAACTGCGATAATATTGCTGACGTAAATTAATAATATTAAAATTAAACTCATAGCAATAGGGAAACATGGCTGTCATGTGTAAAGTTAAATAAAATAAATAAAAGTAAAATGTAAGTTGTTAAATTAAATATTTATTCAATTTAATTTAAATATTTATTTAATTTAAAAATTGTACACATCAGTTGTTAATAATAGGTAACCCAACCCTCCTCTGTTTACATGCAAGCGAACACTGTGTTCGTAAATTTATTTATAAATATATTTATCCACCAATTTATTTTTTTTTAGTAGTTTTTATATTGTTGTAAACATTTATACAATATTTAATATGGGAATATTAATATTGTTGAAAACGAACCAGCGAGTGCAAAAGTACTCTCGAATATGCTCGCATTAAGTTTACATACAAGAACGCAAACGAGTGCGGTAACTGAACGGTGGAAAAGGACTTCATTCTCTTTCTATATTTATTTCTACAATAGCCACAACACTCTACAATATTTCTACAATAGCCACGCTGACTTTCTCTCACTCCTTTAATAAAAAGACAAATTTTTCTTTACACTCCATATTTTGGTCATTTGTCTTAACGTAAATATAGAGAAATGGTGGGGGACAAGTGTCAACCTACTAGCCCACTACCTTTTTTTTGGAATACTTTTTTTGGAACTAACAATATTTTGGAATAATGTTTGAAATAAAAGTGATATCTGTGCAGTGAACATTTAAAAGAACAAGTTAGAAGAAAATCATTTATAGCTGTTTTCGAGAAAATTCCAACAAATTCAAAACCTCATCACACTTTTGGTTAATCGATTTTCCATAAATTTGAAATTCGATTAATAATGCTTCTAAAATACATTCATATTATGTAGGTTTAAAATCATTCATTAATGAATGATGTACTGAAATGGTGCTTTAGAGTTTAGAGGAAAGCATAATAAACCCCCTCAGAACCCCCCCCCCAAACAATTTTCCAGGAAACATTTTTCAAATAAAAATGATAAGTATTTATGTGTGTTATATAGAGTACGAAGTTCAAAAAAAAAATCTTTGGAGCCGTTTTCCTGAAAAGAGAAAAAACTAAAAAAAATTCAGTAAAATCGCACGTCCGGTTGATGTTCGTCTCAGGTGCGGAGGTAATGCCAAAACGAAATATCAAGTTTGAGCTTCTAGCGATTCTTCGTTTAAAGATAATCTGTTAACACACACACATATATACAAAATCTCACAAACACCACGCAGAGATATCACTTGCTACAAACATTTTTTCTCTTACTTAGGGGCCTCAAAACATGTATTTCCGGTGAAAACTCTATTTCGAAAATTCGGCACGATCGCAATAATTTCTCTTACTATAAGGAATAAGAGAAAGTAAAAATGACGTAAAAAAGTAATAAAAGAAATGTAAACTTGTAAAAGAATGCTATCCAGTGAAGACTGAAAGATTATACCTTTCATCATATAAAACAGGTTGAAGTAAACCAAAATTATATTATGTTTTCTGATAATTAATTTCTTGTTAATGTGATTTTAAAATGTTAAAACAAATGTTTTAATTTAATAACTTCTCCAATAATATTATTAATATATTTTAGCCAATCATAAAATTTAATATAGGTAACACTTTCATTGTCTTTTAATCTCTAGAGATTAAAAATACAACTTTAGCCAAAGATTTTATTGGAATAATTGTCACATTATTCAACTGCTGTAGTTAAATAGTTATTTAACAGAGAGTAGTTTTGTTTACACTCGAATTCAGTTATGAAAGAGATTAAAAATACTCTACTCACGTGATGAATATTCCATTTTTTATGCAACCGCATTAAATTTGTCTTAACTTATACTTACACGAACATAAAAAATACGAAAAGGTGCAAATACTGAGAATATACTTTAATTCAAGTCAAACAATCCCAAACAATCTGTATAACCTGCTCCCGGAATATAATCCGGAAGCCGTTGCTATTTGGGGATTTGTTTTGCAATTGCTTTCTTGTTTTCGCGTATTGCCGCTAGATATCGGGCTACAGTTGAATATGACTTTACGTCACTTGTGAGAAAAATTAATAGAGTTTTTTACTTTCTTATCACTTGTATAATTTCATTCACAACTTTTGGTTTATTAATTGTCACATACAGTGGCAAAAAAAAAGAAAGGATTTTTTATTACTCCGAATTATTATAAGAGAGTGTCAGTAATAACTACTCAAATGGGTAACATTTTCACCACTGGTACGAGCAAACCGCGGTTCTGAAGAAGATTCTAACGTTGTCGATCCAATATTTTAAATAGGACGTCCATTGGAAGAGACTCCCCAGATAACCCAATGATTATTATAAACAATGTACTTACGATAGAATATTCGGATGTGATAACTGTTTCATCAGTTGCACCTCTTTGAGCATATTGGGCCGATTACTACGTAACAGGTTCATCTTCAGTACCATTACTTCGCCGCTTACTTTGTGCGTCACCTGAAAAAGTTTATATTATAATCAATAATTATATTAGAGCAAATAGCAAAAGTAAAAAAATTTAAACATTTAATTCTCGTCTGTCTGCGGCACCAATTGAAAAAAGACTGATGTCTAAATATTAACAATGTAGTAGGGTACATATGGTTCTCAGCATAAATTTGAATTTGATTACACTAAAGTCCGTCCACTCATCAGCGTTTCCAGCAAGCCTTAATAATAAAATAAACCTATCCTTATTCCTAAATAGTCCTAGCATGCTCACTTTTGTTGTTCCTGACCGGTCTCATATTCTCATCCATCATCAGAGTAAGGCTACACCAAGTTTGTGAAGAGATCGACTTCAATTTTATGTTTCTGTCACACATCACACTAGTTGATTTATGTACGCCATACAACAATATGTATTGGCCCATAAAAATTCATTTAACTATTTTAAAGAATTGTATCATCTGCTGGCCAGTTGACTGTTTCTGGGCAAGTAGCCTGTCAGGCTTCCAGAATGTTTTAAAAGCTTCAGAGTATTTGTGGCTAGAAATGAGCTCGTATGGGTAGTCCAGCAATCCAACGCTCACCGAGGATCAAATAGGGCTGAAAGTGAAACGTTTTCCGAGTTCTCTTAGGCATCCTACTTCGTTTACCAGATATTTTAGTTTAACGAGAATGATAACAGAGTCGTGCCTACTTCTTTTATATAAAAGAAGAAGAATTTAAAAAAAAACATTCAGTTTAAAAAGACTGATTGGGGTTGCGGATCCCTGATGTAGGAATGTCATGAGAAAATTACTCGTAGAATAAGTCAAGATTGGTAAGACCAAAAAACTGCGATGGGCAACGTAGCCCGAAAAGTCCGATTCATCAATTCATTCGAAGATTGTGATCAATAGTAAAATAAAAATATACATTACGTGTTATGTAATATAAATATTACGTAATATTTTTTTATCGTTAATAATAATAATAATAATAATGACGTCTGGTGATACAACAGGCAATATTGTTGATTACTTGACTATATTAAATATATGCAACTTTATGGATAATAAATATATAACGTATATACATCACCAGAAAAGTGGGAGAGTATGAGATATAAGCGGAAATTGCGTAAACATTTTTATATTTTATTAACAAAGTAGGAACCAAGAACTAAGCATCAAGATTAACGGCTAATAATGTTATCAGGTTTTTGGATTTAGTGATCATATTTTGTATGAATTATCTCGTTAAACAGGAAATGTTTTAAGCCTTAAAGAGGAAATAAGTTAAATAATTCAAAAACAATTCTGCCTCATGAATTTCTCTTAATGCTGTTAATATACGAGGTCATTCAATAAGTAACGAGACAAATCGCTGTAGTTCATAAACGGTTTGTTTAATCAATACAATAGTTTCAGTGCGTCAAGTTGGCATCCTTGTACTTAGGTTCTCATCAGCTGTTCGAGAGTATTTGGTAAGCATAACCTCAAATGTATTCAGATAACAATGGCGAGTCCGCTCGAGCATTGCACCTCAGAAGAAAAACGCTCAGTAATTAGATTTTTAGTTGCAGAGGATATCAAAGGTAGTGAGAAATCCACGAAAGAATGTTTGAAAGTGTACGGGAATAATTGTTTGAACCGTTCGAACGTTTACAAATGCGTAGAACAGTTTAAAACTGGCAACAAAGTGGACGACCGGTTGAAGTTACAACTTCCTCCCTCGAATCTCGCATTAACGCGTCAATTCAGGACAACAGGAGTATTACTGTTGAACTGAAATAAGCTGCAGTACTAGAAAACTTGCTTCATGACAACGCGCGCCCAAAGACGGCACAGTTAACTCAACAAACACTTCAAAAAGTGGGGTGGGAGATCCTTCCATATCTCCCTACAGCCCCGACCTCGCCCCATCGGACTTCCATTTCTTTGGACCCCTCAAGAGGCTCTATGTGGAAAAAATTTTCAATCCAATGAAGAAGTTAAAAATCAGGTGCAAAAGTGGCTTCGAGATCAATCCAAAGAATTTGATGCCAAAGGCATACACAGATTAGAAAAATGATGGGACAAGTGGATAAATGTTGCCAGGGACTATGTTGTAAACTAGCCAAAGTTTTGTATTGATTAAATAAATCGTTTTTGAGCTACAACGATTTGTCTCGTTACTTATTGAATGACTCTCGTAGTTATGGTATAACTGGTCAAATCTTCTTTGAATTTCAAATTTTACTCGTTGTGAAGAGATACTTGAGGTGGTGTGGAGGATAAGTACCCACCCAGGCGGGTAGTACAACTTATTATATTACAGTCCAGTAGACAGCGCTAATAATCTGCACAAACACAAATAACATTTGAAATTTTTTGCCACAAATTTCTCAGAACTATCCAAAAGAATGTTTTTTTGGAAAAATATTTCAAATAAAACTGATAGGTTTGTATCTATGTGGTGAAGTTAGCATTCCAAGTTTAAAGAAAATCGTTATCGTATTGTTTACTCATAGTTAAGAGGAAATATCGCGATCGTGCCGGATATACATGTTTTGGCTTGCCCTGAATATGAAAAAAATGTTTTTAGTGTTTGTTAACAGAATATCTCAATAAAGAAAAGTCGTAGCAAGCTCAAATATGGCATTCCATTTAGACACTACCACCGCATCAGACACGAAGATTTCGAGCAAATTCCGAAATGCAAACTTAACTCAATTTTTTTTTTTCTTCAGTTTTCATGATTTTCTGGAAAACGGCCCCAACTATTTTCTTTAAAGTTCGTATAGTATCTACACACATAAATACCTATCAATTTTATTTGAAACATTTTTCCGGGAGGTTTGATTTCGGGGGAGAGGGGTTCTGGGGAACACTAGAGTTATGCTTTCCTTTAAAGTACCACTTTAGTATAATATATGGTTTTACCACAATATTTATACACATTAGAAATATTGATTGAATTCCAAATTTGAAGAAATTGGATTTACCGGAAGTGTAATTTTACAGAATATTTGTTTAGGTTTTTTTGAATTTTTTCGAAATGGACACAAACATTTTTGGTTTTGACATAGACTGCTACAATAAGAGCGCTAACTATACAAGTAAAATCCCCAGCATCGTTTTTATGGTCAGCCCAACCCAAAATTGTAATGTTGCAATTTTAAAGAAAATTTCTTGATTAAATTATATTAATTATAGCAATGAAAAAGTCGTGTGAGTGTTTCACACCAGATTTTTCGTTTTATAGAAATATTTTGTTCACAGAAACAACACACACACTCAACATCACTAATAATATTTTCAATTTCGAAAATCTGGCACGATCATAAAAGGAGTAAAAAGAAAGTAATAGAAATATAAAAAAAAACCTACAAGAAGTTAAAACTTTATTTAATAATATTGTTAAGATGATAATAAAATTATCCAGAGATATAGTTTCTATTGTTTTAATTATTACTTTCACGAATATAATTAACATTTCTAAGAATAATCATTTACATAATTCATGAAATCAGAATATTCTGTTGTAATAAAAGTTGGTTGTAGAGATTGGAATATATTGAAAGTCTAATGGAATTTTTCTTAGCCCTCTGTCGGCTATAGTAAAACTTATAACGGATGTTCTAAGTTAAGGCCTGCCATATGGATTCTTCAAAAAAATCAATTTTCTCCAGAGATATAACGTTTTTGCTCAAATTTCTTTTCTCGCCATTGAGTCAAAAGTAACAAAAATCTGTCGTGAACCAACCTTTTCCTGCAAGTTCTCCTTTACTGCGGTAAATACATTCATTAAATTGATAATTTTCTTTTTTTTAATTTCGACTTATGAAATATATTATTATATATAATATAATATAGTAATATAATATAATAATATATAATATTATGTTACGAAATATAACAAAGTGCGGATGGCTGTACATGCCTGCCTTGCAATAATTACAGTGATAACACTGAAATCCAGAAAACACTGCCAATAACATCGAATAAACCTATTATTCGATATTTAACATATATATTTGAATTTAATGTCATAGATTCCCTCAGAAATTTGAAGCAAAAATTACCGTAAACACAATTTTCCTAGAAAAATGCTTCAGATCAGAGTGGCAGGTCCGTAGTATTTATGTCCGTAGTACAGTACGGAAATAAAAAAAAGAAGAAGATTTCGAGGAAATCGCGAAAAAACTGAAGAAAAAGAGAGAAAAAAAAAATCAGTAAAGTTGGGCTTGCGGTAGATTTACCTGACCGGAATCCATGCCACCGTTCGCTTAGAAAAAAGGAGAAGAACTGAATTTCGAAAAAACATCATGCACGATCATGTTAATTCCTGTCACAGCAGTATGAGATAGTAAAAAGTTACAATTAAAGTTGGGCAATATAGAGGCGTAGTAGTTACCATATGAGTTTTAAAAAAAAATCTTTGGGATAACTCTCAATACACTGTATAATGTTCGTACATGAGTTCTGTAATGAAAATCTTGGAGCCAAATAAGTTAACGGTTACCAAATTCACATATATCATTAAACTAAATTAAATAAAAAATCTGGTCAAGAAACACTCACACAACTTTCTATTACTCCTGTTCAATTATAATTGAAAATGTTACGTAGTTTGTGTACTAAATTTAACCAAATTAGTCGAAAATTGAAAAAACTGTTCAGTAAAAGCGCACTTCCGGTTTACTGATTTTCTTAAACATGGAATTTTGGCCATCTATTTATTTCTAATTAATTTTGTTTGGATGATAAAATTGTATAATCAACTATCATCAGCAATTTAGATAGAGCTGTAGCGCCATCCCTCCCCTAAAAGTGCCCTTAAATGAATTTTCTCAGAGAAATGTTTTATATAAAAGATGTAAATCATTGCATGTTTGGTTTATACATGATGTTTCAAGAAAATCGTCGGAGCCATTTTTGAGAAAATCGCGAAAAAGTGAAGAAATCATTTAGTAAAGTGTTAAATAAACGCACTTCCGCTTATCCGATTTTTTCAAACTCGAAATTTCAACAACATATTTAATTCTAATTAACATGATTAAGAAGGCAGAATTGTTTAATAAACTGCAATAGCACTTTAGATGAAAACCTAACCCCACCCCCACCCCCAAAAGTGCCCTTAAATGAATTTTCCCGGAGAAACATTTCAAATAAAAGTGTAGCTCTTTGTATATGTAATGATAGACCAGTTTAAAGAAAATCGTTGGAGTCATTTTTGAGAAAATCGCAAAAACGTAAAAAAAAAAAAAAAAAAAAAAAAAACTAGTAAAGTGGTACTTCCGGTTGAGGAATTTTGACAGGTAAGGTACTGTCAGATCCCATGGTGATACGTAAACGGAATATCAAGTTTTAACTTTCTACGGTTTTTCGTTTTTGAGCTATGCTGTTCATATACATACATACACACAGACACACAACACACACTCAGACCATTTACTAAAAACCACTTTTTTGTGCTCAGGGGACCTCAATACGGATATTTCCGGCGAAAACTCGATATCGAAAAATTGACACGATTACAATACTTCCTCTTACTAGGAGTAAGAGAAAGTAAAAAATTAATGATTCTGTCACTCGACCAAGAGCAGAACCAAAACCTTTACCTCGGGGCCTGGGAACTTTTTACTGAGTGATCTTGTTTATGATCACAACGCAGGATGCGATATACCCAATAGAAAGATTAAAACTCAAGAAACTGAACGCCATTGACCGGGTGGAGCCCTATAGGAAACAGAGTGCCCAAGATTTTATTGAACTATTAGAAGTAGATGATTCCTTTTCATTTTCTCTTACTCTTAGTAAGAGCCCAAGTATTGTAATCGTGTCAAATTTGCGAAAGAGTTTTCACCGGAAATACACGTTTTGTGATCCCGAGTAGAAAAAAAAAAGTTTTTTAAAACAGTATATATATATATATATAAAGTCACGGAGAGTTCAAACTTGATATTCCGTTCAGGATATCACCATGGGATCCGACAGTAAGGTGTCTATCTGTCAATCAGGGTGATGTGCCTGAATCACCGGAAGTAGCAATTTACAGAATGATTTTTTTTTTTTTTTACTTTTTTCGATTTTCTCAAAAATAGCTCTAACGACTTCTTTTTTTTTTCACTTGATATATTAATTTTACATATTAAGGAGCTACAATTTTTATCTAAAACATTTCTCTGGGAAAATTCATTTAAAGCGGTGTTTGGATGAAGGAGTGGGGGTTATGTTTTCCTATAACTAAAATTACAATTCCATTATCTAAATAATAATAAACAGAATATTAAGTAAGTTGCCAGTATTGTGAGTTTAAAAAAAAGGTAAACCAGAAATGTATTTTTTTCTGAAATTATTTTAGTTTTCTTATTTTCTCCATAAAAACACCGACAGATTTCACTAAATTTGTTACACTAACTATAAATACAGAGGCCTGTCACTTTTATTGTAAACTTTTTTCTGATAAAGTTCATTTAGAGAAGTTTACGGGTAGGGGGAATATATGCTTTCATGAAAAAAGTCATGTTATTAAGTTTCGATTCTCCAATTGATAGAAAATTGAAGACAAGCAAAACATTTAATAAAAATTATAAGAAGAAAATTTGTCACATAAATCTGTGTAAACTGGAGCAAGAGAAAGTTGTGTGAGTGTTTCACAGCAGTCTTTTTACGTTTTTTTTTCTTTTTTCTTTTAAAAAACTCAGGATGTGAAACATGGCCATGCAAAGTTTCCATTTTGCACATTAAAACTGCATCAACTAGAACTAACACACAACGGACATAGTTATGTCACACTTTCACTACTCTCATCTAATTAATTTTCGCTTCAACAAGAATATGTTGTTTTATGGAGAGTAGTTATAATAAAAACAAAAGGAAAAATAAAAGATGTGAAACAATCACATAACCATTCTCTCAGTCAATTTATTACCAAGTGGTAATTATATTTGTTGGAAATAAAAGGATCTACTCGCAATATTTACTACTAATACTACTTGGAGGGGACTGGGGCCGGAGTGTTTGGGAGCCCATGGGAAATTTTCCCAGCATCTTCCAGGCAGAAATTTAAGCAATTGGAAGGATTGTCCACTTCAATCTCGATAGGAAATATCGAAATCAGGAGATTGTAATGCTATACGATAGCCCAGGCAACCATTAAAACACTGAAATCATATGTCATCAGTTCAAAAATGTTCAAACTAATGAACTGGGGAGGAGCAATAAAATTCCCCTAATTTGGGTGCTAGGACAGGTTGGCGTGGAAGGAAATGAGATGGCCTACACCCTGGCAAGGAAAGGTGCCGGATCTCCCTTGTGGAATATGGGACTAGGCTCTTCGGATAGAATTTAGAAATGAGAAGGAAAAGAAGAAAGAACAGCTCTGGAAAATCCTCCTAGGACCGGGGCAAGCTAAGACCTGCCTAGCCAGTTACAGCCAGAAAAGATCTGAAGTTTGCATAAGTTTATGTAAAAGTTAGGCTTCGTAAGCTGACACGACACCTGAAGGAACTAGACCTAGAACACGATGATAGCGCCTGTAGATTCTATGGGATATTTTCTAACTCACATTCTTCATTTAAGAAGTTTGTCCTGTTGAAGGAAGTGCTGCTATCTTGTCAAATTTATCACACTGAGTTTTCACCAAAAATACATATATTGAGTTCCTCAGGAATACAAACGAAAAAGTTGTTTGTGAATTTTGTGTGTGTGCGTGAGACAGAGAGAGAGCGCGAGAGAGATAAGAAAAATAGCCCAAATTCGAATTTCGTTTAGATCTACTACCGTATCAACATCATGAACAAAATCCATCAACTGACGGTGCAAACTTTACTGACTTTTTTGAACGTTTGTTTCTGCGACTTTCTCGAAAATTGGGGTCCAAAGATTTTTGTTTAAACTTTCTATACTCTGTATAAACGAATAAAATACTCTCAATTTTATTTGAAACATTTTCTAGGAAAATGATTTGGGGGGGGGGCTGCTGGGGGTAAAAGCAACAAAGCAACAACGTTAAGCTTCTCCCTCAAGAACCATGTGAGTGCAATATATGGTTCCGCCACGTGTAATAATATTACGGTAACATCAGAAGAATTGTTACAATTCCAATTTTGATGAAAATCGGTTAAGCGGAAGTGCGACGTTGCAGAATTAATTTTCTGTAACTTTCTCGAAAAAAAACAACTAAAACGATTTCCCTTAAACTTGGAGCCTGCTCTCTAGCTTCGCGGATAAAAACCTATGACCTTTATTTGGAACAAATTTTATTTGAAAAATTGATTTGAGGTAGTTCTGTGGACTCAGTAGCGTTAAATATGAAATATTCGGTTGGTTCAAATGGTGATTGGAGCTCTCTCCTAAATTACGATCCCTGTGTATCCGCTACTTACCTCACCTTTATATGTTTGGACAAATGAATAAAATTTGAAATTTAGAGAAAATTTGACACTTTTATATATATATATATATATTTAACAACGCACCTCTGGGACTGTCTCGGAAGAGCTCGCGCTCATATACGCAAATATATATTTTTATTAACAACAATAACAGAAAGTCGTGTGAGTGAAGCTGATTATCAAAATAATAGCCGCAGCTGCAAGTTTCAGTATGTGCGTGTCATTCTGACACAACTGAAACCAAGATCATTATTTAATCTAGAGATATACAATTCCATCAGCTATGCAATATTTAAGCAAATCAAATTCCCAACTGTGAAGAGTATTTTATCTATTTATATTATCAGTAAATTAAAAGAATTTGTAAAGTTTTCAGCACATCAAGTCCAATTGTTCAGATTTGTTTACAAATGGAATGGGGAGGTCACAATATTTTTCTGATTAAAACACTGCCTGCATAATCTGATAAAAAAAAACTATCGGATATACTACCTGTGTGCATGTTCACGTAACTAACCTACTAACTAACTGAATTACTTCCGGCCTTTTTTTTTTTTTGCTTCACACTTATTCGTCCGATATATATTTTTTTTTTTAATCTTCCTGAAAGATGTATTGTGGTGGAGGTTGAGCAAGAGATTATCCTTATGTAGAAATATTATATTTTTTGTGGTAATTCGCGTGCACTTTTTTTTTTTAAGTATATTTATAAAAAACAGTTTGTGTAGTGTTATTGTTGTACATATTGAACAGTGAAAGTGTTGCTTTAACGTTCAATTTTTTTACCATAAATATATAATATATATAGCAGATTATTTAAATAATAAAAAAAGAGCGCAAGCGCTATGTGTATGTGGCGCAACCTACTTGTTACGTATGTACTACAACAATCAGCTGACATAAGAACAATAATAATATAAACCTGATGAAAGAATATTAAGTACATTATATATTATATACATAAGTATATGTATATAAAATATAGTTTTTTAATTTGCACTAATCTCCTCTTCCTCTCCTCTGGTTATTTATTATTTTGAACGATAATTTTAGTTTTTTTTTGTTTGTTTTATATATATATATATATATATATATATATATATATATATATATATATATATGAGTAAATTATAAAAAACAAATTTGGGATGACTCCCGAGACTTTTCTGTTACTGCAGTTAATACAATATTATAAAATGACAAATTTTCTTTAAATTTGGTTATTTTTACTTAAATACGGGGTATGGGAAGGGGTATATGTAATTACCCAAAGCAGGTCAAACAGCTGTTTTAAACTGAATGCAGGGATACCAACTTATTATTACTAAAATGTTTTTACCTTATAGAGATATTTTTTGGTTTACCAGTTCTTGGTCCTTTATTTACTGTAAATGACCATGGTATTTTAAAATTTCTTTTCAAAACCTAGGTGTTTTCTTCAAATCTCTACAGGAAACTATACTTACTATACTTGCAGTATAAAATATTAGTTGTTTTGTGGTTGGTTCTGCAGAGCTAGAAAACATCAGAGATATTGTCTGTGATGGCCTGCTTCATTTTGAGGTAATCTACGGTTTCGGGCGTTCGCTCATCATCAGGATGTCTTGATAAAAGAATAACATAGACTTGCATAAAGCAAAATAGTTTATACCTTCTCTTTCAAAAAAGTTCAATAAGACCATAACATGAGGAACACTATAATAATTATGAGAAGGTGAAAATTAGAGAGAATGAATTTAGGAATGATTATGAAGAAAAAATGAACTAGTTAGATTGGCTGAATACTGTATAATAAATAGAACACATAAACTGCAAGGACCTTTATGTCCTTGTGTTATTATGATATGGGATCAGAATCATTAAGATTCGTGAGGATCCTAAGAACCTAGTTAATCGCTACCTAGGCATAGCGCCAAACTAGCCCTAGGGGGGAACAGTTGGAATACAGTCAACGACACCAGTCAGAAGACATCATTCCAGTTTCTAATCACTCAGCCAGTTAGTCTCTCTCTTAGTTATTCTCTCGCTACCTCATTCTCTAACATCTATTATCAGTGTAAAGTCTCAGCAGTTTGTGTTTTCCATTTATTATACAGTGTACAGCACATCTACTAGCTTATTTCTTCTTCATCATTCCTAAATTCATTCTCTTCTTCTCACATCCATTATACGGGCTATCAGGGAAAATATCTCCGATATAAAGTAATTACTCTGAACACATCTTGCTTCAACGATAAAAAACAAGTTTATGGCTGCTTATGTTGAGCGAAATATTTTCGATTCAGAGGATGGCAATGCCAGCATGATCATACGAAAAAATGACATCCACGGCTAGAGCCGTGCTGCCCTAGCATTGTCCCGGAATGGCTACATCAGAGTACGAGCTCTAGAAAAACGAAACAGTATCGCCCTACAGGTGAAGTCCTTTAAAAGTCTTGTTTGTGAAAAATAATACCGCACCTTTTAAATCTAATTTTAATTATTGATGTTTTTTAGCCTTCATAGCTATTTTCACTTTTCTAGCCCGGTTTTTTTTGCCAGAAGAGTACATATAACTCATGTTTAATCCCAAAAAACATACAATCCATCAAATGTGTACATACTACAGTGTGTAACAAAAAACAAAACAAATGGGGGAGGCACGAAACAAGTGAACAAGCTCTGCCCAACTGGAATGGTTGTTTACAGAGTTCTGTCATCGCTTACTTGTGGGCGGAGGTGGCGCTACCATTACACATACCACCGCCAACCTGATATAAATAGCAACACTGTCCGTTATGAGATATATGCGCTCTAGCCAATGTCCAGGTAGTAATGTTTCCTCCATTTTTATTTCTGAAATTTGCATCATCTTAATAAAAATTATTATTACAAAGATTAAAATAATTATTCTCTACAACCCTCTATTTCAATTAAAAAAAAAAACTGGTGAGAAACACACTTTGTCTTTCTTTTACTTTAATACAATTTAATCATAAAATTTCTTTAAAATTACAACGTTACAATGTTAACTGGGATGGCCATGAAAATGGTGATGGGGATTTTACTTGTAAACCTGAGCGGCCTTCTGTGGTCCGCTCTATCAGCACTAAGAAAGCCGGTCAACTTAAAAATTAACCTAACTGAAAGAACCTCCAATAACTCTCTAAAGTTACACAAAACGTTACAAATATTGATACGATTCTATCTATCCAACAAGCATTCCAAGTTTAAAGAAAATCGTGGTAACCGTTTTCGAGAAAATTCCAAATAACTCAAAAACTTATACTGTAAAATCGCACTTCCGGTAAACCGATTTTCTTCAAGACTGGAATTCTATCAAATGCTTCTAATGTATATTTATACAAAGTGGGAGGTAAAATCATATATTATACTGAAGGCGTACTTTAAAGGGAAGCATAATGCTACTGGTCGCCGAGAACTCCCAAAAAATCGATTTTCCGGAAAAAATTGTTTCAAATAAAATTGATAGATATTTATGTGTGTAGAAAGTATACGAAGCTTAGAGAAAATAGTTCGAACCACTTTCGAGAAAACCACGAAAAACTGAAGACAAAAAAAATTCAGTAAAGTCGCACTTTCGGTTGATGTATTTTGCTCGAAATCTTCGTGTCTGAAGCGGTGGTAATGCCTAAACCGGATACTGTGTTTGAGCTTCCTGCGACTTTTCATTTTTGAGATATTCTATTAACAAACTCATATAGAACAGTCGCTAAAAACATTTTTTTCGTATTCAGGGGACCCCAAAATATGTATTTCGAAAATCTGGCTCTATCGCAATTCTTTTCTCTTACTAGGAGTAAGAGAAAGTTAAAAAAATTTTTTGTGAAAAAATCGCACAGACTTTCTTTTATCATTCTCAAAGTTCTGGCTGACAACTGATTTTAAAAGTTATTTTCATTAACTGTCTAATGCTCTTCACATCCGCCAAGTACTACTACAGCGATTTTTGTTCAAACACAAAAAAACGCCAATCGCTGAAAATATTTTTTTCTTTAATATGTACATGTGGGAAAAATTCATTGTTTTAAATTTGACAAACAACA
Source organism: Triatoma infestans (assembly GCA_011037195.1). Taxonomy (NCBI): domain Eukaryota; kingdom Metazoa; phylum Arthropoda; class Insecta; order Hemiptera; family Reduviidae; genus Triatoma; species Triatoma infestans. The sequence continues at coordinate 111,938 of JAAEAF010000760.1, forward strand.
CGATTGTTGTAATAATACTTTCTCCTACAAGCTAGCTAAATATGAAAAACGACACTGGAAAAAATTCAGATAAGTTGTAGAAAACTATATCGTTGCTAAAATATTGTTCTATTTACGTAGTTAGTCCAGAGTGCGCTGAGGTCACACTAGATACCACCTTGCAGTTTGGAACGCACTCTACATACATATCTGCATACACCTACTATAAGTTCTAAATTAAGAAACATTACTATCTTGGCCAATAACTTTCTTTTATATATATAATGCACAACAACACACACACACACACACACACACACACACACACCACACACACACACACCACACACACACACACACATATCTATATATATATATATATTATATATATATATATATTCTTTTCTCTTGTAGGTTTGATTTTTTCTAACCGAAGGGAGTTTGGCCAATGAACGGAAATTATAAAAACAAGTTTACATTCGCGTTATTTTCTGTAATCTAAAAATATTTTTAAAATCAACACACTCTCTCTGTTACTACAAAGCTCAATACTACGATGGAAGAATGATAACTAAATGTTTTGTTCCAGAGATAGATACATATATATATTTATATTTAAGTAGCTCAGTGGTAGCGCGCTGGACTAGCACGCGGATGATGGACAGTGTTGTCTGTAATGAGAGAACACTGTCCGGAGGCCGGTAATGTACTGAGACGGCTTCGAACTTTGGAAAGCTATATGGGCCCAAAAGGGCTTTGGATAACCTAGGGCTTGGTACTACTAGGATATACCTACTAGTATGGCATAACACAGAAAACCGAGTATAACTCAATTCGCCAGACCCAAATTCTCTCCCCTCCAAACAAGAATAAAGAAATCATTGGAACCTATATCGAGAATATTTACTCTCTCTTTTATTTTTTACTCAGAAAATATATTCTATAAAGTCGCACTTTCCGATACCCGATTTTCTTCAGCAAATATGGTAACTTCTAGGAATCCATTTAATTTATTCAAAATATGATGTAGGTGGTAGCGCAGTTTGGTGTAATGCTCTGTAGTGGCCAAGAAAGAAGAAAGGTTAATCTGCAGCATCATGCACAGAACTCATCAATAGTCAATTTTTCTGGACAAAAATTATCAAATTATTATGACAGCGGCCTGTAATTATCAAGATGAATTGTCAGACAAACAAAAAGTCTGTCTCTTACTCACCAACATATTCGCATTACATTCTATATATACAAACACTTAAGTAGTAACGGGGGAGAGCACAATGGGTCTTCCAGGCCGTTCTGTATACAGCCACACTGTCTTCAACGATTGGAGCCTTCTCCAGAAGATTGCGAAAAACATGCGTTGATGCGCTCCTTTAAAGTGATCAAGATTATAATTTAAAGGCTTTGTTTGCTCTTCATATGAAACAAATGTTCAGTAAAAGAAAGGCTTGGTACCAGATTTTATCAACTTTCTGACTACTGCAAGAAACGAGGATGGGGGAATGTGAACTAGCTTCTTCAGAAGATATGAACAACACTTACAGTGACAACTCCGATTTGCACACACTACATGCAGGGCCGCCAGAAGTAGATGATCTCCCAAAGATCCTATAATAATACTACGGCATAACAAAAATCCGCGTTTTTCAAAAATCTCGAAATCTAAGCCATCATTTTCTATAACTTAAACCCATTTGTTAGCCAACAATTCAATGTCCTTCCGATACCAGGGGCTAAAAAAACTCCAAACATCCGATTTCACCTCTTCCGTATTTGTAAATTTTTTACCAAGTAAAAAGTGAGCCTTGGAGCGAAAATGGTGGTAATCAGAGGATGCCAAATCTGGGCTGTAAGCTGTGTGAGGGAGGAGCTCAAAATTCAAATCTTCTATTAGTGGGAATGTTTAATGTGATGTGTGCGGCCTTGCGTTGTCTTTTTCCGATTAACCAAAGAGTGATATTTGTCAGCCAAAATGGACTGTATGCATTCTTACTCAGCAAAGTAGACTTCGGATGTAATCGAAGGGTTCATCAGGAACCAGTTCAAAATAAATAACGTCCACTTAGTTTCGCCACACACCTAGTATCCTTTTTCTGAAATCATTCTCTTTGGGGCTCGGTACAGCTGGTTGGCCTGATCTAATCTATTGGCTTGTATGCTCGGATTTTCGATGACCCTACTTTTCATCGTAAGTAATAATTCGTTTGAAGAAACGAAAATCACTCGGGTTTTGAAGCGTGGGGCTTGCTGCGTCGTAAGATGGCGTGGAATGCTAAGCAGCGTCTGGGAACTATGCCGTCTGCTCGCAGGTGGCAGTTTATGTTGAGGGCTAATTCACCTGAAAGTTTTCACATACAGGTGCAAGGGCCGCTTCTTCAGCTGTTGTCAGAAGTGCTGAATTTAAGGAAACAAAACCTCCTGAACGAAGCTCCTTACTTTCCAGGCTCAAATCATTCTCTCTAAAATTTCTGAACCAGACCTGTGCAGCCCGCGTAGAAACAGAACCTTATCCCTCAACTTCATTAATTTTGGAAGAGGCATTTGTGACGCCTGAATTTCTAGATTCAACTCGGCCATTTTAATTTTAAATTGTTCAAAAATCTCATTGATCTTTCCATAAGTTGAACATGCATAAACTAAGGGGTTAAAAGGGGTACCTACAAAGAAACTTTTGGTAAACAGTAGCTACAAAGTACTGTTGAGAAATGAAAATAAAAATGCAGACTTTTATTATATTCCCGTAAACCTAGTGTTCGGAGGATTTGGCTTTATACACTCTTTGTAGATATTCAAGAGATATACTGTTAAGAGGTAAGTATGTGAGAAGAGCGTAAAACAAAGATTGAAATAACTGTTACAAGATCAAAATTGATTATTCCATTTTGTTAATCACAACAGGTGGTCCATATTGGGAAAGGTACGGCGTTTCTTTTTTCATTGACATGAAAAAAAAAACAACAAAATATCGCTGACGAAATCTGCAATATGAAATGCAACGCAATATATAAAAAAAAAAAAAAGGAAGAAAAACTACGTGATGTATATGAAACTATTTCGTCATCAAACACAGCTGATTACATTATGCTGAATACTTAATATAAAATTTACAGCGCGCTATCTTATATTCGCAGTTATGGTGTGTGCAGTTTTTTAATAAATATCTTTTACCTATGGCCTGTATTTACATAAATAATAGTATTATTTTGTTTTTGGTTTTTAATTAACTCGACAACAAACAAATAAATAAAACTAGGTTAACTAATAAAGATAAGAAAGCCATTTGATTAAAGTTTACATTGGTACACGTTACTGTTATACCTCATTATTATTATTACTGTTATAGTAAAGAGCATCAACACTGTAATTAAATGCAGTAATTTTCTATTACATTTCTAGTAAGGGAAATATTACAAATTCATGCCATCTGTGTATAAATATAAGTTTATATCAGAACAAAAGCGGGATTAAAACTTGCACGACTTTCTCTCAATGGAATTCTCACACTCTCAATTCTCTTTCTCTCATGGATTTTCAAAAAAATTTCTTGTACGAATGTGTACTAACATTTAGTTCACTTAATACTCATTAGGTGGCTGGAAGCTATTTGACCGTAGCAGGTATTATAAAGGGAAACAAAGGTCAGATCACACCCACACAAAACATTCAAATAAAATGTACCTTTTTTTTTTTTTTTTTGTAATTTTTTCAAATAAAACTAACAGATCAGAGACCTTCTCTCACACCATAGTAAAATATCTGTTTATAAAACACTCACACAACTTTCTCTTACTCCTGTTCTCAAAATTATAACCGACAAATTTTATAGTTTGTGTATCAAATTGAACGAAATTCGTCGAAAACTGTTCAGTAAAAGCACACTTCCGGTTTACTTATTTTCTTGAAACTCGGAATTTTGGCCATCTATTTATTTCTAATTAATTTTGTTTTGGATGATAGAATTGTATAATCAAATTGATAGCACTTAAAGAAAGCTGCAGGCACACCCCTTCCTTAAAAGTACCCTTAAATGAATTTTTCTAGAGAAATGTTTTAAATAAAAGATGTAGATCGTTGCATGTTCAGTAAAAGCACACTTCCGGTTTACTTATTTTCTTGAAACTCGGAATTTTGGCCATCTATTTATTTCTAATTAATTTTGTTTTGGATGATAGAATTGTATAATCAACTATGATAGCACTTAAAGAAAGCTGCAGGCACACCCCTTCCTTAAAAGTACCCTTAAATGAATTTTTCTAGAGAAATGTTTTAAATAAAAGATGTAGATCGTTGCATGTTTAGTTTATATATTTAATTTCAAGAAAATCGTCGGAGAAATTTTGGAGAAATTGGGAAAAAGTGAAAAAATAATCATTTAATAAAGTGTTAAAATAAACGCACTTCCGGTTATCCCATTTTTTCAAACTCGAAATTTCAACAACATATTTAATTTTAATTAACATTATTTAGATGACAGAACTGTCTAATAAACTGAAATAGCACTTTAAATGAAAACTTAACCCCACCTCTCCCCAGAAGTGCCCTTAAATGAATTTTCCCAAAGAAATGTTTCAAATAAAGTTGTAGTCGATATACCAAGTTTAAAGAAAATCGTCGGTGCCATTTTTGAGAATATTGCAAAAACGTAAAAAAAAAAAAAACTAGTAAAGTGGTACTTCCGGTTGAGGAATTTTGACAGATAACGTACTGTCAGATCGTTATGCTATGTTGTTCTCTCTCTCTCTCTCACATACACACACACAGAGACCATTTGCTAAAAATCACTTTTTTTGACTCAGGGAACCTCAAAACGGATATTTTTGGAGAAAACTCGATATCGAAAATTTGACGCGATTACAATACATACTTCCTGTTACTAGGAGTGAGAGAAAGTAAAAAAGGAAGTGTAGCGATCGTGTCCAATTTTCGACATTGAATTTTCACCGGAAATATATGTTTTGAGGTCTCGCTGAGTAAGAAAAGTTCCACCTAAAATTGTTTTTAGCGAATTGTCTGCATGTTTGTGTGTGTATATTAATTAACATAATATCCTCAAAAACAAAAAAAAGTCATAGGAAGCTCGAAACCTTGTACATATTCCGCCATTTAAGTACCATCAAGCACAGCAGACACAGAAGGTTTCGGGCAAAATACATCAACCGGAAGTACTACATTGTGGAATAGGTTTTTTTTTTACTTTCTCTTACTCCTAGTGACAGGAAGTATGGTAATTTTTTTTTAAGTTTTGGGAATTTCCTTGAAAATGGATACAATGATTTTCGTTACACATTGTATGCTGGTAGCACAGATAAAATTATTCTATGATTCTTCAGTTACAAACTTGTTTTTTGTTTATCGCTAACTGCTCAAGTATATAAATCTAATCCGTTTTTATTTGAAACTTGCTTTTCCCGGAAAAATTGATTGATGTGGTTTTTTCCACGGGGTAGGAGTTGTGACTTAATCAACTTTTAAATTAGACCAGCCTCCTGGGCTAGATAGCTAGCACACACGCAGTCCGCCAAGTGGCCCATACTCCACCATCTGAACTAAAACTAACCATCTATATACGCAGTTATAAGTAACAATTATAGTCAGTGAAAGAGTCCTGTCAATATTTCCGGTCAATATAATATACATGTATTAATCATTAATTTTCCCAAAACTAGAAAACAGATAACATTTATCTTATTTCAAAACTTAAAAAAACCTAATAAAACTAAAACGAGGTTAATGATGAGACCTTCATATATATATATATAACCCGCCCACCATATTAAGTCCTTCACAAGAAATGGGAAACTTCCTTTTATAAAAATTTCTACAATACATAGTCATTAATTTCCATTATATCCAACCACAACTAACAATTTTATGTAATATATAATTTACTGACTTTAATTTTCTTTATATTACTATTATTATTATTATTATTTCAGTTTTATATATGTATATAATACAACATAATTAAAGTATGGGAGATCGTTTATATATTACACACGAGCAAATAAAAATACATAAATATTTCACAAGGTTGTTTATAAGATAATATTCATATTAATAGACACATACACACTCTCTCTCTCTCTCTCTCTCTATATATATATATATATATATATAATAGTGTGTGCCTGTGTGTGTGTATGTGTGAGAGAGATAGTATGAGTGAGTGATAATATTATCAAAACAAAATGGCGAGGTAAATACATTGTAACTAACTACAAATAATTATACCATAAATTATTTTATGAACGTTATTTTATTCCCTTAAAAAAAAAATATACGCGCAAAATATTAATAATAAATATCTAAATATCGATATAGGTTATCGAATAGCAAACTGTCATAATGAGTTTCATCCAGAAATACACAGTTTTAAAGTTATCTGGGTAAGAAAAAATTTTGTTTTTTTGATAGTGTGAATTGTATTGAATTTTTAATTTTTATTTTTTCGCAGTTTTCACCGAAACATCTACTAAACCATAATAATGGTGTTCCATGAAACTTTGCATACAGACTGTACTCGGAATAAGTGTTATTTGAAAAACTTTTCTCGGAAAACAATTTTTTTTTTTTTTTACGCGTGATGGAGGTGGAAGTGGGGAAATATTGTTCTTTTCCTCATCAGCACCTCTTCAGGACACTTAAAAGCTACGTAATATTCAGTTATCACAGACCAAAGTTTTGGAAAGTAGGTTTAGCACTGGAAGTGGGGGGCCTTTACCAGAATAGCTTGTTAGTTTTTTTTGGGTTTGGAAACAGTCAGTGAAGTGAAACAGGATTATTGTAATATGTAATATATATATAATATAATACAGTATATATGTTTATGTGATGTACATACCATTGCACATCACAACCGGAAGTACGACTTTACTAAATGATTTTTTTTTCTTCTTCAGTTTTTCACCGATTTTTAATGCTCCAACTATAATGCTTTAAACTTTGTATACTTTATTTGCGTTATTAAACTTTCCTCTGAAATACCACTTCAATACAATTATTAAAACATTTCGGTAGAATCACAAATTTGAAAAAAATCGGCTAACCGGAAGTGCAACTATACAAAAAGTTTTTGAGCTTTTTTTTTTTTTTTTTTTTTTTTTTAATTTCCTCGAAAACGACTTCAATTTTTTTGTTTAAATTTGCTAATTGCATACCATATTCTAAATATATCACTTTTATTTCTTAACTTTTCCGCTAAAAAAAAAAAAAAATTGTTTAGGGTGTTAAATTTCAAAAATATTATAGTTATGGGATTGGCGCTCTCTACTGGATTATAGTGTAATCTTTCCCTTTCCGGATAAGTCTTGTGATCGCACCACCTCTATATTTATGTGAGTATATCTGAGTAAAATGTTAAGTTTAATAAAAATTTGCATTTTATAGGTAGGTAATCATATCCAACAGTAATAAGAGATAATCGTGTGAACGTTTGATACCAGGTAATCTTGCCAGTCAGTTAGCCAATAAATTAGGCTCAAGAATATTTTAATAGGGCCTATATATAAGGCGGCCATCAGCAAAGCCAGAAGATGTGTGTGTGTAAGATCTGTATATGTCCAATACGCCGAATGCACCTAGAAATGTGTGTTAATAAAGTGGGCAATCTGTAAGTTTTCTATGATGGTATTGGCTAGAATTTGTCTGTCAGTCTGTGGGTGGAGGATGCCCACTAAAATAACTGTCTAATCTAGTTTTATCGTCCAAAAATTTCCAACTCAAAACAAAACAAAATAATATTTTCCATTACATTTTCCTTAAATAACGATTATACAATAAATATTAGACTATAATAATGTTATAAAACTTTGTTATTATATTAAACAATACACAGAAGCGCAATTGTTTATTTCATTTGTATTGGTTTGTTTTTTTTTTTTTTACTTTACTTTATGTATTAAATAGCCATTCTTTCTGTATTCTGAAAGGGAATGAAATCGAACAATGATTTTTTTTACGTGTCTTGAATATTAATTTCAGAAAAAAAGATGTCCACAATTCAAAATATACTATAAAAGTATTATATCATACAATCAACTTATTTCATATTATTTTGTAGATAGTAAAGAATAGAGTTGTTTTCTTTTTATTATAACTAAGGAGGGGGGAGAGGTTTACTAACCATCAATAAAATATAAAGCAAACCAATAAAAAAAAAAAATTATAATAAAAATGTAACAGTGGATATAATATGGTCGACTTAACAAACAGAAAAAAAAATAAAAAACATAAAAATATGGTGAACATTAATTCAATCCACGACAGAGTATATTTTCTTTTTTTCAATTAATTTTTAATTCAATCAACATATTATAGAAACAATACAAAATGATTTTTATTTGTTTACAAAAAATGATTTTCCATTTTTAATTAAGCCATTTTTCCAATATTATAAAATAATTTTCATAAATAATGAAAACAATATTTCTTCATTTACACTAATTACAATTAGCGTTAGTTTACACTAATTACAATATTTCTTCATGTACACTAATTACAATTTTACTAATTCTTTTATTATATTTATTTACAGAGTGAATTTTTTTTAGAAAGAAATTCACCGCTATTTCTTTTGTTTTAAATTTAAGGCGCATCAACATCTATGGTCATTGGCACCCAGAGCCTTCTCAGTGCATAGCCGGCCTCCGGACTGTGTTCTCTCGTTACAGACAACACTGTCTACCACCGGGCAGTGAGCTGCGTGGCTCCTAGGAAGAAAAAATCTAAGGGCAGCACAGCTGGACTCGAACCCGAGTCCTCCGCGTGGAAGTCCAGTACGCTAACCACTCAGCTATTCCCTTCCCGGCCAACGTTATATCTTACTTCTTTTTTAAAAACCCCTCCCATATTTCCACTCAAAATTAATTATTATTATTTTTTTTTTGTGCCATTTGTACTATGCAGATTAGCTATATATTTTTTTTTTCTTCAAAATTTAACTATTTACGTTATTCATTTTAATATTTATTTAATAGCTTTTAATATTTCTAGACTTAATTGTGATTTATCGGAGATCCAAAAATTATTAATAATTAAGTGATTCGGTCATAGAATTACGAGACAATAAAACTTGAAATTTCCAAAATCCGGGAAAACATCTGTATGTCTATTTTGTATGTATAGAACTAAAGAACTTTTGTATGATTGTATTCGAGAAAATGAAAAACCAAACTCAAAAACATATTCTGTAAAGTAAGTTTCGGTTAGCCGTTTATCTTCAATTTAGGACCAACGCTTCCAATGTATATTAATATTATATTAGCCCAGTACTGAAGTAGTACTTTAGACGAAAGCTTTATGTTACTGTTCCCTCCCTCAGACCCGCGCCCCCCAAAAATTAATTCTCTCAGAAAAATGTTTCATATAAAAGTGATATGCGCACTTTATGTAGAGTACATATCGTACGAAGTTTAAGAAAATCGTTGGAACTATTTTCCAGAAAATAGCAAAAAAAAAATTGAAAAAAAAAAAGACCTTCAATAAAGTCACACTTCCCCGGTTGATGGTTTTAACTGAAACCTTTGTATCCGATACGGCGGTAGTGGTACCTACCTAAATGGAAATACCAGTATAAGCTTCCTGGGATTTTTTTGGTTTTGAAAGATTTCGTAAACACACAACCACACACACACACAACAGACTATCCGTTACAAACATATTTTTCATACTCAGGGGACCTCAAAACGTTTAATTCCGGGGAAAACTCAATTTCAAAAATTTCACACGATCGCAAAACTTCCTATAAGAGAAAGTAACAGAAATATCATTATTCGATGTAACAATATTTAAGAGGCGAAGTAGTTTATTAAATGAACGAATGAAAACTAAATGCAACCAAGTGGAATAAAGAAAAAAAAAAACAACTTTAGTGAAGTGAGTCCGATATACTCAATATAAGAAAAGTTGGCCACTAAATACACAACTAAATAAACAAACATGCAAACCGTGTATACGTACTTGTGTGTGTGTGTGTGTGTGTGTGTGTGTGTGTGTGTGTGTGTGTGTGTGTGGATGAGTAAGTGAGTAATATATATCCAACCGTACGTATACACAAATGTAACACAGTGATGAAGGACTCTCTCTCTCGCTCTCTCTCACACACACACACACACACACACACACAACACACATATGTGTGTGTGTGTGTGTATTTTGTATGTATAATATGTAAATGCGGGGAAATGAGTGGATAAAAAGAACGGGTGAAATACCTACTACTAACTCTGTTACCAGGCTGGCCAACCCCCTCCATCCACCCTTCAAAAAAAGCTAACTTGCCACGGCCTCCTCCTACATATTTCACACCGACAATATATTTATAGTTTGAAGAGAGTTATTTTTATAAGAATACTCGGCCGGCTATGGCCGAATCACCACCATCATCATCATCATCATCATCATCAGATAGCGAGTATTGGCCCAATAGCAGAAAATAGTTAAGAAGGCCAGTTGAGTTATTACTACTACTACTACTACATATAAAATAATTTTTATTGTCCTCGCCATTTTGTTGTACAAAAAACAAAAAAAAAATCCGGCAACATATATTAAATGATAAAAACCAATTATCAATTCTGTATTATACTATAAACACAATACTAAGAATGAATGGTTTGGGCTTGCTAAATATATCATATAAGCGAAATAATAAAAAAAAAAGTATTGCGATCGTTTCAAATTTTGGAAATTGAGTGATTAACCGGAAATATGTTTTTATTCAATGTTTATGTTTTTCAAGATTTTCTCGTAAACGGTTACAACGACTTTACTTTAAACTTGTGTATTCTTTATTTCCGAGAAATTTTATTTGTAGCATTAAAGCATTCCTCCAGATTACCGTTTCAGTACAATTTATGGTACTACCACCTATATAATGTTGTTGTACGTAATACGTATTGTTAGAATTGCTAGTATGAAGATAATCGAGTAACTGGAAATGCGCACTTTACAAAACAAGGAAACTTTAAAGGCTTTGTTTGGGGGGGGAGGGGGGATTTTGCTTGAAAACTGCTGCAATGATTTTGTTAAAAACTTACCAAATTTATTAGAACATTTTTTGCGGGAAAAATAAATGTGAGAATGTTATATAGAAAGTGTGCCATTACATTTTTTTTTTGTTTAATAATAAGGTTTGTATAATGTTTTGGCACTCTCTTCTGGATTACAATGTAAACACATTCTGTTTCTACCAGCCAAGGGTACTAATCAACATGTAATCCACCATCTCTATATTTATGTTCGGGCAACTCAGTAAGAAATTTCCAACTTTATTGGAAATTTATCCATTTTATAATGATATTATTTGCAGCAGTAAGACAAAGTTGTTTCGAGTATTTTTCACACCACATTATTTTTAATGTTTTTTCACAGTTTTCTCAAAATTTTTCTGTTAAATAATTTCTTGTTAATGTAATAGCAGAATCCATAAAAATATTACAAGGAAAATATAGAAATACTTCAGGAAAATACTTGGTATATCTAATAAGTTTAATTAGATATAGAAAATTAACAAAAAAAAAAAATCCAAAGGAAGTCGTTTTTCGAAAAAAACTGCGAAAAAAGCACGCGCGCACAAACACACATACATATATATATATATTTTAATTGCATATATATGTATGCAATTTAAAGGAGAGAAAAAAAACTGTTGGCACTGAACAAGCCCCCCCCCGAAACAGAAAACACCAATGCCGTAAAATCTTTCTTTTATTGCTACGTAGTATATATAAGAGGAAGTATTGTGATGAGGGAATGAATTAGTAAACTTTCGGTTTTTTGTGGCAATGCAAAATGAAAATTTTAAAGTGTCCAAATATTACTCAATTCGTATAACGTTACGTCATCCCACGAGCCAATGTAATGGTGGACTAAATATCTGTATGATGTGGGTGACAAATTACATTCTTAATTAATATAATTATAGTTTTATATAATGTATGTCATCATGATAATCAATTAAACCGATCATATAATCATAAATAATATATTAAATAAGATATCAATCAAGTTTCCAATGATTCATCAACTACTAAAAAAAATCTAGTGTGAAACACTCATTCACACAACTTTCTCTGACTCTAATGAATACAAGTTAAACAAAAAAATTTTCCTTAAAATTGCAATGTTAGAATGTTCAGTTTTGGGCTGACCATAAAACTAGTGGTAGGGATTTTTAGTTGTAAACCTGAGCGGCCTCCATGTGGAGCGCTCTGTATCAAAACTAAGAAAGCTTGAGCAAATATAATTTTAAACTAACTGTCCGACCTCACAATTCTTCTTCTAAAATCAATTTCATCAGGAAAATATTTCAAATAAATTTAATTCTATCGATGCAGCAATTATACCAAATTTAAAAGGAATCGTTGTAGAACGAATTTTCGAGTAAATTGCTCAAAAACTTAATTCGGTAAAAATCACATTTTCGGTTAGCCGAAATTCTACAAATTTGGAATTGTGGCATGGCTTTTAATGTGTGTGTATTAACACTATGGTTCTGGCAGAACCATATATTTACTGAAGTGGTATTTTAGAGAAAAGCTTATTATAAGCTACTGTTCCCCGAGAACCCCCTAAAAATCAATTTTCCCGGGATAGTATTACAAATAAAATTATAAGTATTTATGTACACAATTTAAATAAAATCGTTGGAGCTGTTATCGAGAATATTGCGATAAACGAAAAAAAACATTAAATCGTACTTCCGGTTGATGGATTTTCGTCCGAAATCTTCGTGTGGAGTAGTTAATATCTAAATGGAATTTCAAGTTTGGAGCTTCCTGCGATTTTTTGTTTTTGAGATATTTTGTTCACACACACACGGTGGGGGGGGGATTCTCTAAAAATATTTTCGTACACATTTTTCCAAAAAAACAAAAAATGCTCCCCCAGAATCAACAAAAAGAAGCAGGCTATCACGGAAAATATCTCTGACGCTTATATTAATTTTATTATTAACTTAATTTATATTACAATTTAATTACTTTAATTTATATTAATTTCATTATTAATAATAATTAGGTATTATTAATTAATTATGTAATAAGAGAAATTCGTGAGAGAATCTGCACCTGATTTTTTTGAACTCAGGGAATTTCAAGACGTCCATAATTTCGAATATTTTACACAATACATCCTTCTTGCAGCAGTGTGTGTGTGTGTGTGTGTGGGGGGGGGGGATTTAAAACTGCAGATAAAATTGCCAAACTCCAAATAAAGCTAACAAGTTCGGTATGAACAATCTGAATGAATCAAGCCTGGACAAGTCTAAATCATCGCACTTACCCACAACACTACTGTTAGTCATCTGTACGCATCCCAACTATATCTATCTACAGTTGTTATCACTCCAAAAAGGAAGTAGAAAATAAAAATAACTGTCATTATCACTCTATAACATCCTTTTTAAATATAATTCTATAAATATATACAGTAGGCCATGAACTTGATTGTGTTTCTTTTACTCAAGGAAAAAAAAAAAAACAAATCTGGTGTGAAACACTCGCACAATGTTCTTCAAATTTGGAATTATACCAATCCTTCTGATGTGTATTAATATTATGTATTATTATTATTATTAAACCGGGTGCCTGGTGGCATGGGACTAAGCCTATATGGCTTTTATCCCCCCGATGCCCCCATATCATCCCCTTAGTCTCCCTCGGTAGCCTACAGGTCAGTCTACAATATCTCAAGATATCCTTTAACTCCAACTCGCCCAGGCAATCCTGCGAGAGTGGTACCCTCCCAAATACACGAAACCTAGTACCAGCGAAAACGGGGACACTGACATAAATAGTGATACACCGTTTCCCTGACTCCGTCATCGCAATTCTGACAAATGGGACTAGACGTCCTCCCTATGTTAAACAAGTGACTAGACACGTGTCCAGTCACTACCCTCACCAAGGTCTTCAGACCTGTCCTACACGAGACAGGAGGTAAGCCGAAACTCCCTGCTTAGTTCCTTTTATAAATCTTTTAGCTTGGAGGCTCCCCTTCGTGTCCCCTCAGCATTTCTCCAAGACTCTCGTCTCCCAAAGTCTAATCTGTTTATCACGAAGCCTCTTAGTGACGGCAAGGACTGGTCGGGACCACAAAATGGTAATGATGTCCCTCCCTAGCCAACTGACTGATCCAATCTCTCATTGCCCTCTATTCCCACATGCCCAGGTATCCAACAGAGACGCACCTTACCCCTCCGAGCCAAGGCGTTAAGCCTTCTCCTACATTCTCCCACTAGTTTCGAACTCAACCATGGCTTGCTCAAAGCCCTCTGTGCGGCCTGACTATCGGAGAATATCCGCACCTCTTTAATCTCTCCCTACCACCCCCCCACAAGGCGGCAGCATTCAATAAGCCCGTCACCTCGGACTGGAAAACAGTGGCCAAACCACCCAAGACCACCGAACTACCTCTATCCAACTCCTGCAACCATGCTCCCGCTCCTGACAGGCCAGTCCCCTCCTGCCTAGACCCATCTGAACAGCGAATAATGCCGTTACCCGCCTCCGTTGGCCTCGTGAATATTTATTTTACTCTAACTTCATTCACACTAATTAGTTTTAACTTTCTCTCACTGCCTGATGAGGCCTTGTGTCAAATTTTCGAAATTAGGTTCCCAAGCCAATGAAGTTATATTTAGCAATTGGTCTCACTGGTGTGTGCCAACAAAGGAAGCTCAAACTTGATATAGATACTCATTTCTTGCAATCGCGTCATGGAGGTTCGATACTGTCAACCGGATATCATACTATCACTCTCATTTGAATCATTTATTCCAGGAATGCTGTTCAGGCGTTTTGTTATTTGAAATGCCATCTCAGTGCCGTGTAGAATTTTGAAATACACATGTATGTATTATAAAATACAAATTAAATGATTTTTTTAAAAATCGATTAATGAGAAACTTTTCCAAGATTGTTTTTTTTTTATGTGGAGGGGGGAATTTTCTCAAAAACGTTGCCAAAGATTGTCTTTAAAATTGAAATAACATAAAAGTATTTGTTGACGACCGATTTTCTTTAACTTTAATTCTCTCTATCTTTAAATAATTCGTTGATGAATTACATTCTGACGAAATTTGGTGAGGATCGGTCAAAAAAGAAATATTCGATTATGCCAACGTTTCAACAGAGTTTCCTGTCTTTATCAAGGCTTTAATATATAGATAATCGTGAAGATGTGGAGAAAGAATTTTTATCATTTTTTTTTTGTGTAGATGATTTGAGTCAAGTAAACTTTTAATTTCCTTTTTTATGTTTCTGCGATGTAACAAATGTGTTAAATGTTTAAAAAAAATTCTTTCTCCACATCTTCACGACTATCTATACATTAAGTCTTCTTATCGCAGGAAACTCTGTCGAAACGTTGACTTAATTGAATGTTTCTTTCTTGACCGATCCTCACCAAATTTCTTCATAACATAATTTGAAATAACTCAAGTCCAGTTTCATTTGAAATATTTTTCCGTTCTGTTTTTTTAATCCATACAGATTAATTTTTATCCCTGTCTTGGGGGGAATCCTCAGGTGCGCTGTTCTAAATTATTATTTTAATATAATGGCCTCGTACTTATTATTTTAAAATCAAGGGCAAGTAAAAATATTAAAAGTCCGTATTGAAAACGATCTGTCAATCTGTGTACATAGTAAGTATCTCGTGAACATTCGAGAATGGCAAACCATTCAAGTCCCCAGTTAATGTGATTTCTTTTGCAAACATACGTTTATAATTGAACTATAGCTGCTAAGAAATCAGCTGATTTGAGTGCACAATAAAACCTTAGTCTTGTAACATTCTACTAGTTAAACATACATTCGAACGGGTACCAGTTGTCGACGCGACAGAATGGACGACAATTTGGAGTGAGGAAGGATACAAAAAGAAAATCACTACACAAAATTCATAGTACAACAAAAATGTAGTTTCACAACAACAAAAAAAATAAAATATAGCAGTTAAAAAATAAAAAATTTATGAACGAAGGACAAAATTATGTAATTCCAACGATATTGCATCGTACTTTGTTATTTATGTTAGTTCAATTTCTGTTATATTTATCACATGTATTTTGTTCAGCATATTCAGACAAACTATACTGATAACAGTAATTTATTAAAAATCGATTTTTCTTCTTGTGGACAATATAATTTGCTGCAATATCACTATTAAAAACCCCTTAAATTTGTCATGCTAAGTACATATTTTGTCGTGCTGTCAATGCCGTTTGATGGATATATTTTCTAGTACAGTTTAATATTCCCCCCATTTGGACAATCATCATAAAACTTCTTGCAAAAAAAAAAAAATCTATGCAAAGATCGATTTGAAAATTATAGAACGATAATATAAATTTCTGAGGTAAATATATACATATTTTTCTAAAATGACGCAAAGTGACCAATAATAACTCCGCCATGTTAATAATTTTTTATAGCTGTTATCGCCCCCCGCCCGGCCCCGCCAAGAATGTTCAAACAATTTAATAACTGTTTTATGATAAAGGAAAAAAACTATAAATAATATTATAATCTCTCATTAATAAACAGACATAAATATATATCCTGTTAATAGATAAAGATATCCTGTTTCCGGTTGTGTTATGGAAAAAATAGAAATCACAAGGAAAAAAAAAAAATAGAAACAAAATTTGGCGTGAAATACACGACTTTCTTTTACTTCAATTAATACAATTTAATTAACAAATTTTCTTACAATGTTTAGTGCGGGATGGCCATAAAAACAAAAGTGATAGTTTGCAAGCTTGCGCAGTTTGAATTTAAATCTGAACTAACACGCCCCCAAATAGCTTCTAAAATAATTTTTTTTTTTATATATATATATATATTGGTTCAAATAAAAGTGATACATTTTCATCTTGCAGTTAGTATTCCAAGTTTAAAGAACATCGTTAAACGTTTCCGAGAAAATGTCAATAAATTCAAAAAACCTATTGTTAGCCGATTTTTTTCAAATTTATTTAGGTAGGTGAAAAATCATATATTGTACTGAATTGATACTTTAGAGGAAAGCATAACGCTGCTACTATTTCGTCAAAACCACAACAACAAAATTTCCCGGAAAAATGAGAAAAAAACGAGTGAAAGGTAGATAGTAGACGAAATTAAAGAAAAATCGTTCTAGAAAATCGCAAATACCTAGAGGGGAAATCAGTAGTTTGATGGACTTTGACAGAAAAGTTCATGTTATACGCGATGATAGTATTTAAGCGGAATACCAAGTTTGTACTCCCTGCGATTATTCGTTTTTGAGATATTTTGTACACACACACACACACACACACACACACACACACACACATCGCATTCAGGGGACTTCAAAACATGTATTTCCGGTGCAAATTCAATTTCAAAAATTTGGCACGATCCCAATACTTTCTCTTACTGGAGAGAGTAAGAGAAAGTAAAAAACAGTCTATATGATAATTAATAATGTACATATTAAGAATAAAGGAAATTTTTGGATCAGGGAAACTAATTAATTATTGCATTATACCACAAATTGTTAGTACCGTATTGAACTATAGATTTCTCTATGTGACACATCCTGTATATATATATATACGTATTATCATCTCCCAACACTATTTTCTCTCTCATTCTCTCAAGGAAATACACTGTTTTAATTTTAAACCATTACAAATCAGGATTTAAAAAAAAGACAGATTACTGTTTTAGATTTTCCAAATAATAATAATAAGGTCACTAGGTGATTCCCGGAAGTATTCACTAAAAATAAAGAATATAAAATATTGTTCTTACTGACTTGTTATTTTTGTAAGTTCACACATTTTATCCTATTACAAAAAATCTGGTGTGAAACACTCACACAACTTTCTCTTACTCCAGTTCTCAAAATTATAATTGACAAATTTTATAGTTTGTGTACCAAATTTAATGAAATTTTTCGAAAATTGAAAAAACTGTTCAGTAAAAGCGGATTTCCGGTTTTCTGATATACTTGAAACTCGGAATTTTGGCCATCTATTTATTTTTAATTAATTTTGTTTTGATGATAGAGTTGTATAATCAAGTATGATATCACTTTAGAGGAAGCTGTAACCCCAACCCTCTCCTAAAAGTGCCCTTAAATGAATTTTCCCAGAGAAATGTTTTAAATAAAAGTTGTAGATCTTTGTATGTTTAATTTATATGTGTTGTTTCAAGAAAATCGTCGCAGCCCTTTTTGAGAAAATCGCGAAAAAGTGAAAAATTCATTTAGTAAAGTGTTAAAACAAAAGCACTTCCGGTTATCCGATTTTTCTCAAACTCGGAATTTCAACAACATATTTAATTCTAATTAACATTATTTAAATGACAGAATTGTGTAATAAACTGAAATAGCACTTTAGAGGTTAACCTAACCCCACCACTCCCCCAAAAGTGCCCTTGTGAATTTTTCCAGAGAAATGTTTCAAATAAAAGTATCCTTGTATATGTAGTTGATGTACCAAGTTTAAAGAAAATCGTCGGAGCCATCTTTGAGAAAAACGCAAAAAAGTAAAAAAAACAACTAGCAAAGTGGTACTTCCGGTTGAGGAAGTTTGACAGATAACGCACAGTCAGATCCCACGGTGATACCTAAACGGAATATCAAGTTTCAGCTTTCTACGGTTTTTCGTTTTTGAGCTATGCTGTTCACACACACACAGACCATTTGCTAAAAACCACTTTTTTGGACACAGGGGACCTCAAAACGGATATTTCCGGTGAAAACACGATATCGAAATTTTGACACGATTACAATACTTCTTCTTACTAAGGAGTAAGAGAAAGTAAAAAAGATGGACTGAATGGACGGACACATTTTAGTAGAAAAAAAAAATACTATTTGCGATATCTACCAATGGCAAAACAAAAATATTCAAAAACGAAGAGATGGATTTATTCGGTGAGAGTGTGTATGTGTATGTTATGGAAGTCAACGTCCGGCGGCCACTGAACACTGCTGCCAAACTTTCAAATCGAAAAAAAAAAGAGGAAGTAACCAGCTAATGGAAAGTAACTACAACAGAAATAACACTTAATTAGGACATTTTTGAATGCTTTCTCCGTGAAGAGCACCATGTTAAAGAGGAGAAAGAAGTTCATGTTAAAGATGACATCATAATGAAAACTTTTTTACTTTCTCTTACTTCTAGTAAGATTTTCATGGCAGATTTTTGTAAATGAGTTATCACCGGAAACACATGTATTGAGGGCACCTGAATACGAACAAAAAGTATTTAGCGATAAGACTATAATGACATATCTATATGCTTGTGTTAACTGAATATCTTAAAAACGAAAAGTTACAGGAAGCTCAAACTTGGTATTCCGTTTAGGTACTACCACCGCATCGCATACGAAGGTTTCCGGCAAAATCCATCAACCGGAAGTGCGATTTTACGGATTTTTTTTTTTCTTCAATCTTTAGTGATTTTCTCGAAAACGACTTCAACAATTTTCTTTAAACTTCGTAAACCATCTACACACAATCAATACCTATCACACCTATTTGAAATATGACCAGGAAACATTGATTATTAGCATTATGCTTTCGTTTACAGTACCACTTCACTGTAGTAAAGTAATACGATGTTACCATCTATATAATATTAATATATATTACAAGCATTGACAGAATTCCAAATTTAAAAAAAAAAAAAAGGTTTAACGGAAGTGTGATAGGGATGAGCTCAGTTGGTTTTCGGCAGTCTAAAATGTTCATCGGGGGTCTGGGCAAGGCTATTAATGAGACGTTGCTGTGTTTTTCACGTTTGCTCTCAGGCATCTGGTTGGATCTCTTACTGGGCATTGTGGTTTAAGGAGACATCTCTACATAATGGGGCTCATGCCGGATCCATTTTGTAGAGTCTGTGAGACAGAGGACGAAACATCCATCCATCTTATGACTGATTGCTTGGGTTGTGAGGAAATTTGGTTCAGGACCTTTGGTCGGAATAGGATGTCTGTGGAAGAGCTTAGGCTATTTCCGCTTAAGTTATTGTCCGATTTATTCGGACTGCGGTGAATCTTAGATGGATTAGATCCGCGTCTGGATTTTTGTTATAGACCGGCTTGTTGTTGTTTTTCTTGGGGTAGCTATATGGCCCCAGTGAGGCTTTGGATAGCGTAGGGTTTCCCTCCCCACAGACAATAATAATATAATAATAATAATAATAATAATAATAAATAATAATAAGGGGATATTCTGGTTTTTTTTGGAATTGTATCACTTTTATTTAAAAGGATTTTTCGGTTTTTCGGTTTTGAAAAGGATATTGGAGGTCTGTCAGTTAGTATAATTTAATTTGAGCGAGATTTCTTAGTTTTTGACAAGGCCGCTCTGGTATAAAACTAAATCCCGATTACCTTTTATGGCCAGCCAAACTGAATACTGAAACGTTGCAATTTTTAAGGAAAATTTCTTGATTAAATTGTATTAATTAAAGTACTAAGAGGCAGTCCTGTAAGTTGTTTCACACAGATTTTTTTTCTCTCATTTAGGTCGAAAAGCCTTTAAAAGATGATTTCTGTAGAAAACTCAATAAATGATATTGTTACCTGTAAATCAAGAATGCAATTTTTATGGTAAAGTATAAAAAAAAAACATTCATTATATACCCAAGTTTGGTTTCGTATTTTATAAAACTGAACCTATTAGTAAATTACCTTTCTACGTATAACTACAATACAAGAAATGTCCTAACTAACAGGAAATAGAAGTGAACCTGGAAACAATGTTTATTTTACTATGACAACGAAAAGGAAGTGTATAATACTGGTAAATACGCATTGTAACACTTCTCTAGAAGTGGTTATTTCCGCCGCTTCTGATCATCAGGATATATACATATTAAACATCTACAAAGTCAATTTCTAAGTAAGACTACATTGTTTACTAACCTGTTTTTTTTTTTTTACTTTCTCTTACCGATGTAAGTAGAGAAAGTATTATTACCATCATGTCAATTTTTGGAATTGAGTTTTTCACGGAAATGAAAAAAAAAGGGAAGAAAAATCTATGCTCAAACTTGATATCCCGTTAATATGCTACAGTTTATTACGACTATAACGATTCCCTTTAAACTTTGGAAATGCACAGACATAATGACCTAGAAAATAAAATAAAAAGATTTTAATTAGTTCTGCGTAATTTGTGTCGTTAAATTTCAAATACTGTTTGTTCAATATTATTGGCACTCTCTTTTGACTACAATAAATCATTCCATTATTACTCGCAGTGTATGTACATGTATCTCCCCAAACATGGTATATTTGTTAAGGCAAATGAATGTAATTTCAAAAATATAAAGAAAATTGTCAATATAAGATCTTCACATGGAAAGTCGCCTGAGTTTTATCTTATTTTTCTCAATTATTTTTCTTTTTTTCAATAAAAGGAAAATACAAAATTTTTTTTTTTTTTTAGTTACAAAAACTTTTCATTTTTTTACCTTTTATAAAATATTTTGCAAATTAAATTCTTAAATGAACAGTCATAAAGTAATAATAATAATCACAGTAATGGAAATAGTATTTACTAATTTGCACTAATTACATTCTTTTATTAATATTTTATCAATTAAGACGATTTTTTGTTTTAAAGGACATTTGTCAATAATTTCGGCGAATAAAGAAAGAATGCGCTAAGTTGTTTTAATCAACACAAATGATAATTCAAACAATATTAATAAATAAATCATTGGCAAAGATAATAAAATTTCATTAAAGTATTAATCTAAATAAAATATTATTTATTAAAATAATTTATATTTTAATTTACTTTTATAATTAGACAAAATAAATTAATTTTGATCTACTTATTAAAAAGATACACCGTCATAATACTACAGTTTTATATTTATTGTATTAATATTCCCTTACTCCTATTGTAAGTATCATAATAGAAATGATGTAAGAAACGCATAACAAAAGCAAGTAAAACATATATGATAAATATAACAAACACAACATAACATTACATAAATAAAAAGTACGACTGCATTATGCGATATCTTATACATTGGAATTACATATTTATTTATTTACTTAAATATTTTGTTTTTTTGTCGTAAAACTACATTTTTGCCGGTTAACTATTAAATTTGTCATTCTATGGAATATTTTTTTGTTGCGATTTGTTATCGTTTTCGTCGTTCCTCACACCCAATTCGTCCGTTCATAACACCTAATTTGTAAGCATTTATTATTTTTTTCACTATTAAGTATTACGAATTTATTTATGTAGAAGGTAAATAATAATAATAATAAAACAAGAGATTACAATATTGCAAACTAAAGATAGCAATATATTATAAAAAAAGTTGATCGCTTTCTACAATCAAGTGAGCAGTAGAGAAAATACACAACTTGCCGCCGTGTGGTGGGGGTGAGCTAGCAAGAGGAAGAATCATGGTAGAAAGGTTTCTTTCAATAAAACAGGGTTGTTGGTGCAGTGTAGCTGGTGTTGATTCTCCAGTCATATACAACAACATTATATTATCATCGGAAGGAAATATATAGAACATTATTATAGAGGGCGCTTTCACCGGCTGTACTCATCACCAGCAGCTCCCCCCCCCGCCAAATGGTCTGTTGTCACGACAACTAATGTGACCTTCACAAGGCCGGCCGTACCCTCGCTCTCCCACCCCGACTGACATACACACACAGAAACACCGCCATCTACACAACCCCACAACAAACTATCAATTTACTCGCTCCATACATTCACTGCCACCTTAATAAACTCTACAACTAGCATTCTCTTTAAATATACGTCTAATGATGATTTTTTTTTTTTTTTTGTAGTTTAGTTTGGTTTTTATGTTTTATTCAATTCAATATGCTACAACTATTATCTAAACAAGTTCGTATCTTCAAAGTAACTTATCTACGATTGATTTATTAAAACCTAAAAACCAACAATTTAAAAATGGACCCTACAAAAAGAATGTAAGATAAACCTAGTATTTAGAAGCTAGCATTGTAAACCCAACTTATGATGCCCGACTTCCTATCTTCTTACTACCACCACCACCAGGGATAATGCTTACAGAAGAGTTCCAGAAAGTACGACGCATCGAAAAGTAAATTTTATTGTTTTTTGATATTAAATTTATAATACATTATATATAACAATATATAAAATTTATAATAATTTTTGTTTTTTTAATTTTATTTAAGGCGCGTCAACATCATTGGTCATTGGCGCCCGGAACCTTCTCAGTGCACCGGCCATCACTGGACAGTGAGCTGTACAGGCTCCTAGCAAGAGAAAATCTAACGGCAGCACTGCTGGAATTTATTGTTAAATTTATCTTAAAAATATTAAATGTTAAATCTGAAAGACTGTTTTATATTCTGACTCTTCTGTTTTATATTTTTTATTAATGGCCTTATTTATATTAATAATTATTTAATATGCTTTTCATTCAAACTTAAAATTATTTTTAGTTCAACGGTGGCAAAAGTGACATTTTTTGTAATCTCTAATAAAAGTTACAACTTCATTCCACTGACAGTGTGGAATAACTGTCACATCAGACTTGAACTAACTACATAGACTGTAAACATAATGAGGTATTTTAAGTTAATTAGTTCCACGAAGAAAGAATAATAATAGATGACAGATATGTAATATTATTATCTAATAACTAAATTTAACTCAGGATTATGTAAATTAATTATATAATTTTCAACAAAACAAGATTAATTATGTAAATATCCTCCATATCTGGTGCGTTATCTTATCTACAATATTATCATAATATTTTTAATTTAATAATAATGGTTTTCTAATTTCTAAATGTATCAATACAATTTATAATTTGACAAAATATAATTTGGGAAAGAATAAATCTAATTAACGTATATATTATTATAGTATACCAAAGAGTGCCTTGCTCTGAAGATTGAATAATTATATGAAAACACTGTGACGTGAAACGTTCACACGATTCAATTACTGCAATAATTATAGTATAATATTAATTTCGTACTAATGTGAGACTATCGCAATACTTCCTCTTACACTAGTAAGAGAAAATGAAAATCTGGTTATGAATATTTACACGACTTGCTGCATTTAGACTTACTACAATTCTCATCCAGGCATTTTCTTCATAATCGGGGATTTTCATTAAAAGTTTAGTTTCCCTTAATATAATAGGTAGCACGCTTCTTTTTTTTAATACTAGGTATTTAAATATGATTACACTCTTGTCTGGGTTGGCTGCGCTAGCATCATTTTGTCAAGTAAAGGAGGGATTGGATTATAATACAAAGTGCACTTAACACTTCAGGTTTAAAGAAAATCGTTTTATCTGTCGACAAGAATAATTTCGACACTTCGGTTAACAGATTTTCTTTCATCTCGGAATTCTAGCAATCCATTTAATAAAGAGACCACTGAAGCGGTATTAACCCGGAAACTCAAGTGTTTTTTCATGAAAATGGCCGCGGAAACTTAAAAGAATATTAATATATATTAAAATGTGCAATAAATTCTAGAAGAAAAAATATATAACTGCTTAATTACAGTTCTAAATTATTGTTTCTAGTACTGCTAAGGATGGCCTCATTAGGCCGAAACGTTCAGTTTTTTAATGCTAAAAGACAGGAGAAATAATCACTAATTTGTTGTTATTATTATTATTATTACCCCCACTAATGCAAGGCAGCAAATTTATAAACCTATGTTAGAAACAGTAAGGTTAGTAGTAACAATTACATCATTTAAATTTTGATACCACTTGTTGGCCTGACAAAATATAAAAGAAAACTATTCAGTGAACGCTAAATTTAATTATTAAAAGACAAACATGTAGTTTCCACGACAAAAAATAACAAATAGCGGCAAAAATGTTTAAATGAACCACAAAATACATATGTTAATGCCAACGATATCGCATTCGTACTTTGTTATTTATGTTATGCTAAATTTTATCACAAATAGCTTACTTGTTTTTGTTATTATGCATTTTTGTTATAATATCATATCGATAATGGTAAATGAATATACAAATATAACAAATATGTTATATGAACATAATAATGGCGAATCTGTTTGATAAGTAGTTCAAAATTGAATTTATTTTCCTTTTACTTCAATCTGTGGGTCAATCTTATTAGTGTAATTATAAAATAAAAAATTAATATTGATAGAATTATCATTTTTGTTCAATAAAACGACTTTTAGACTTGAATTCGATTTTTTCCCCCAATTTTCAAAGTAATTTTTTTTTTCGTCGAAAGAGAATGTGATAAGAGTAAAATAATAAAGACCAGCCATCTGATCAATATATTATATTTTTTTTTTGTGTAATTAATTATACGAAAAAAAAACGTAAAAATATCTCAAAAACGAAAAATTGCAGCTGAAACTTGATATTCCATGAAGGTACTAAAACATCGCAACTGACACGAAGGTTTTGGGGCAAAATCCATAGGAATGGAAAAGTACACCGTTACAGAATTTTTTTAATTTTTCGTGATTTTCTAGAACACGGCTACAAGGTTTTTTTTTGTTTTTTTAATCTTCGTCCATTTCCTACACATATAACTACTATATCTATCACTTTTATTTGAAACATTTTCTTGGGAAAATTGATTTTTGGGTGGCAGCAGTTAGTGTTAAGCTTTCCCTCTAAAGTAACACTTCGATACAACTTACAGGTTCTGCCACCACTATAATATTAACATACATTGAGAAACATTGCTAGAAAAATGACCAAAATGTGAAGTTTAAAGAAAATTGGTCAATAATTATTATTAAGAGGAATAAAGTCATGTTAGTATTTTTACACCAGATTTTTATGTTTTACCAAAAAGAAACAAATCTCTGAAGAATAATAGAACGGGTATTGAAGCTGTAAGTGAGAGATATTAGATTAAAGTAGGTCATTACTGATCAGGTGGCTACTTACTCGTCACTCTCTCTGTCTCTATACAATATCATAAAGAATGTTGTAGTACACACCAATCAGGTGAGAGTGAAAAAAAAAAATTCAAACCGATCAGCTGATCAGCATGATATTTATATACAGTGTGGCCAACATATATGTAATAAAAAGTAAAAACGTCCAGTTTATTTTTACATTAATTAGTTTTATAATATATATATATGCGTGTGTATACAATGGTGACAAGATAGATAAACACAAGATATTTAGAAATCTTGTTTTTATATATGGTAGCAGCCTGTTAATAAACTACAATCTACAACAACAACAACAACAACAACAACAACAATTTAGAAAAGTGAAACATACAACAAATGTTTAACAATAATAACAACTAACACTTGTTGTCTCATTAACTACAATAAATGTTTTTTATAAGTCCTCACTATAATCGTAAAGTGAAATCTACTTTTATTTATTATAACTGATGTCCTCTTACCATGATGACTATCAACTTGGCTAATAATAGTGTTAACAAGAAATAATTATGTTAAATATATTTGTTACTTAGCTTTTATATGTATTACTTTCCAATGTTGCTCTGAGTGGAAGATCTGCCCATTGAGGCAAATGTTCAAAATTACAGTTTCCACCGGGAAATAACTATTTCGAGATCTTTTGATCAAAGCACATGATCTCTATGCACAATATCTCAAAAATGAAAACTGGTGTAAAACACTCCCACAACTTTCTCTTACTGATGGCAAATTTTCTTCACACTTATTAATGTTCAAAACCGTCGGCATTTTTTATGGAGAAAATCACAAGCAACTGAAAAAACTTCGCACTTCCGGTCAGCCGATTTTCTTTAAACTGGAAATTTTGGCAACTTATAGAATTCTAATTAAGGTATTTAGTTGACAGAATTGTATAGAACATTGTTGAACTAAAATAGCACTTTAGAAAAAAACCATAACTCTATCCCTTCCCCAAAAGTGCTCTTAAATGAATTTTCCAGGAGAAATGTATCGTTGTAGCTCTTTGTATGTGTAGTTAATACATCAAGTTTAAAGAAAATCGTTAGAGCCGTTTTCGAGAAAATTACAAAAACTGAAAAAAAAAAAAATTCAGTAAAGTTGACTTACTTCCGGTTACTTAAACGGAAGTACCGAATTTGAGCTTCCTGAAATTTTTCGTTTTTGTGATATTCTATACACACACCATTTTATAAAAACCAATCAGGAGTCCTCAAAACATGTATTTCCGGTGAAAACCCAATTTCAAAAAAATCTGAAAAGATCGCAACCCTTCCTCTACTGTTGGAGAGAGTAAAAATGGCAATTCTTTTTTTAAACTTCATATTTTGTTCATTTGTATTAACATAAACATAAAGGCGGGGTTTTATGGAGTGGAGGTGGGTAGAGAAGTAAGATTACATTGTAGTCCGCAAGAGCACGCCAATAACAAATTCCGCAAAACTTGCTAAAATCTTCTCTTTTATTGTTTTTAATGTTTCAAATAAAATTTACGAGGTTTAATTACATCTTTGCTCTTAGCAATTCTAATTTATCCAATTAAATAGAAATCGTTGTAATTATTGTTTTCGAGAAATACCAAAAAAACCTATTCTGTTAATTGCACTTCCGAATGGATCAAAAAATAAAAAAATAAATCTGTTCACGAAATCATTAGGAACAAAACATAAATTATAATAAAAATAAATTATTATTCGTAATTTTAGAGTAATAATAATTTAATGGCAACCTGACAGACGAACTAAAAAGTACGTAATCACTGATGTTAAGTTTTTTTCTTTAAAGTTATTGATTTTAGTTTTGATTGTGAAAGTAAATTTTTTTTATTGCACTTAGAGAGGAGATAATTTTTTTTGTTTTCTTTATAGGTATACATTTAGAGGTTTCCTTTTATTTTGTACTTTGTAAATATTGTAATTATGAGTAACTGAATTCATTCATTCACTTCAGGTTAGCCTATTTTCTTCAATTTGTAATTCTAGCTATGCTTTTAATGTGTATTAATATGTATAAGTGGAGAATCATACACTGCATTGAGAGTAGTACTTTAGAGGTAACCTTAATGTTACTATTGTTCCCTCCGAAACACTCAGAAAAACAATTGTTTTCCCGCGAAAATGTTTCAAACCAAAATGATATGTACTATATATATGTATTGGACAGTATACGAAGTTTACAGATAACCGTTTAGTAAATTTTCACTTCCGGTTAACGACGCTCCAAAACTTTGCGTCACTTTTTTTTGACTACGCGGTTATGCTGGCAACTGTGGCCATGCGCCTCTTAATAGCTCAATATAAGGCTGCTTTTCTTGAGCAACTGCTGTCGCAAATTCGTGGACTTATGTCCATCAAGGCAAGACATGACTCTAAAAAGGACGCAGACATTTCTTTATCTGTGCAACACAACCTACATTCCGACCCCTGGACCACGCCTATTCGACAAAGGTGCTTTTGTAAATAGTCGTGACCAGTGGTCATTCGGAAACATGCCACAAATATGGCGTGTTGACTTTGTGTTAGATGCGATGGTAATACCTAGACAGAATATCAAGAATGAGCTTCCACAGAAGACAGATAGGCGCGCGCACACACACACACACGCACACACACACATGTATTTCCGGTGAAAACATAATTTCGAAAATTTGGCAAACAACGAATCAATAACACGAAGATTTCCGGCCAAAAACCATCAACAAGACATTGCGTCATCACACTGTAGTAAATCAACTTTTAATTTATTACCATCAATATAAAATCTTAGGTTCAGCTACATTTTCTAACAGTGTCTTGCAAAATGACATAATAATATAGTGATAGCAATTCTCTAAAAATTTTGTGTTTAAAGAACCAAGTAAATTAAAATCCAAAGTCATTTTAATCAATAAAAAATGATAACTGAATCAATATTAATAAACTTTTTATGCACAAAGGTAATAAAATTTAACCTAACTAGAATATAACAATTTAAGGAAGGGAATAGCTACGTGGTTAGCGTACTGGACTCCCACGCGGAGAACCCGGGTTCGAGTCCAGCTGTGTTACCCTTAGATTTTTTTCCTAGGAGCCCCTACAGCTCACTGTCCGGAGGCCGGCAGTGCACTGAGAAGGCTCCGGGCGCCAATGACTATAGATGTTGACGCGCCTTAAATTAAAAAAAAATAATAATAATAACAATTTATAATTACACAATTAAGAAAATGACCTAGTGTTAAAGAAAAATCATAACCATTTTGAACTACTAATCAAAAAGATTGACATCACTTATGCAAAACAAACACGAATGACCACTTACGCTATTTTCAGTATTATTACAACAAAAATGCTATAAAAAAATGTGTACAGAAAAAGCAAGTAAAACATATGTTATAAATATTGCATATCACAAGTAACATACAGAATGCGCATGTAATTGTTGGAATTACATATTTTGTCGTTAATTTAAATATTTATACCGTTATATTTCCTTCTTTTTTTTTTTTTGTAATGAAACTACATGTTTGTCGCTTAATTATTAAATTTGTCGTTCTATGAATATTTTGTTGTAATTTTCTTTTTCTGACGTTTCTCAGGCCAAATTTGTCCATTTGTAACACACTTGTGTTCTGTCCGGCTGACAAATGGTGCCCTGATAAAATCTATTATTTATTTTTGTGACATTTTTCTAGAAATAGTAATTCTAGAGAAGGTAATGGAGGCTGTACTACCACGGACGTTAGACTTTAAGTCTCATTGAAGGATTTGACTAAGACTCTATCATCTGGACAGCAATGTCTTCAAAATCGTTTGCTACCTGTTTTATCTGAAATCAATAAGTACTTCCCCCCATTATCACTAAATTTATATTAAGCAACAATAAACTTTAGTTAAAAATCCCAAATTTAAAGGAAATTATCCATTTTACAAAACTATATTAACTCCTCCTGGTGATCGTGCCAGATTTTTGAAATTGTGTTTTCACCGGAAATACGTTTTGGGGTACCCTGAATGAATACGGCCAAACAATATGTTTAGACGAATGGTCCTGTATGTGTGTCTGTGTTAACAGAATATCACAAAAAAAAATAAAATCGCAGGAAGCTAAACTTGGTATTCCATTTAGTTGCCACCACAGCGCATCAGCCACCAAGATTTCCAGCTAAATCCATCAAACCGGAAGTGCGATTACTGAATGTTTTTTTTCTTTTTCAGTTTTTCGTGATTTTCTCGAAAAAAAAATTCCGACTTTTTTGTTTAAACTTCGTATACTATCTACACACATAAATACACCACTTTTATATGAAACATTTTTCCGGGAAAATTGCTTTTTTAGAGGTGGGGGTGGGGGAGACTATAACGTTATTTATGCTTTCGTCTAAATCACCACTTCCAGTTACATATATATAATATATTAACGACCTACATAACATTAATATGCATTAAAGCATGTATAGAAAACCACATTTAAAGTAATTCAACCGGAAGTGCATTTTTACAGTACAAATTGGGATTTGAGCTTTTTTTTTAATTTGCTTGAAAATGGTTACAACGATTTTCTTTAAACTTGGAATGCTTGGCTACATAGATAGAAACGTATCACTTTTATTGAGCAGAGGACGGACGCCCACAATATATGTCTGGATCCGTATAACCTTTTTTTTATGGCCAGCCGAAGTAAAATTTGTAAACATTGCACTTCTAAAAAATCTTATTTTAAAATTAATTTCTATTCATTGGAGTAAGAAAAGGTCCGTGAGTTTTTAATTAAACAAATAAAAAATCACAGAGTTTTATTTACAAAAAAAAAAGTCATACTCCATTATCTCTTAAAATCGATACGTATAAGGGGGCAATCGATTTTTAGTGAAAAAAACATTTTCAATCCAATACAATGAAACAGTTAATTGGGTTAGCCTTGGATGGAACATATACGTCAAGTGGATATCGATAATTGGCGCTATACATATATAAAAAAAGAAAGAAAAGTTTATCATAATTATATAGGCCATTAGTAATGAACAATTATCACTGCTATTGGTTTAATTGTTCATCTCAATGCAAACAATGATTAATTGATTAATGACAATAAAGAATAAGGGTGTCATTCAATAGGTAAAGAGAGACAAAGATCTCAAAATTAAGCATTATAAGAAAAACAGTAATTTCAGTAATAGTAAGCTGTAAATCAGTTTTAAAATAGCTGTGTGACCAGTGATACTCAGTATACAGTATACAGTATACAGTTCTCACACCACTCTCTCTACACTGTCAATAAAATTAGCAAATTTTTTTAACTGATCATTCACTCAGTTCACATAGCAGTAGCGTAGAGGAGATCGCCAACAATATTGGACATATCCAATTAACACTTGAAATTTAAAGCCAGTTTCCCCCGAACCAACACCCCCCAAAATAAATAAGATTATTTTCCAGGACTAATGTTGTTTTAAATAAAAGTGATTTGTGCAGTGACCATTCCAAAGTTTAAAGAAAATCATTGTAGCCGTAACCGATAATAATTCCAATAAACTCAAAAACCTATTCTGTGAAATCGCACTTCCGATAATTTTCTTCAAATTTGGCATTCTAGTCAAGCTGTTCTATAGGTCGACCGAAATAT
Source organism: Triatoma infestans (assembly GCA_011037195.1). Lineage (NCBI taxonomy): Eukaryota > Metazoa > Arthropoda > Insecta > Hemiptera > Reduviidae > Triatoma > Triatoma infestans. Next base: position 143,459 of record JAAEAF010000760.1, read on the forward strand.
CGTTGAATGAGTGCGCTAAAAGCGGAGTATGGTCAGAACAAAGACATTATAAAGAGGTAAGATTGGGAAATTTGCTTGTTTACTTACCGTTAGTATTTATTCCAGTTTGGTTTTATTTATTTCTGATAGTACACGAAGTTTAAAGAAAATTAGTCGAATCAGGGAAGGGATTAGCTCGGTGGTTAGGGTACTGAACTCCCATGCGAAGGTCCCGGGTTCGAGTCCAGCTATGCTGCCCTTAGATTTTTTTTCTTCCTAGGAGCCCCTACAGCTCATTGTTCGGTGATGGAAAGTGTTGTCTGTATTGAGAGAACACTTGAAAAGGCTCCGCGTAGCAATAGATGTAGACACGCCTTAAATTAAAAAAAAAAAATTAGACGAATCATTTTCGAGGAAATCGCGAAAAACTAAAAAAAAAAAAAAAATCAGTAAAGTGACACATCCGGTTGATCGATTTTGACCTAAAACTTATAGATACGGTGGTGGAACCTAAATAGAAAATCAACTTTGGGGCTCCTGGGAGTTTCCGATTTTGAGATATTTTGTTCACACTCACACACATTAACTTTTCTTTTTTTCCATATCTAGGTTTTCCGAATAATTCCAATGAAAACCTAATTTTGAAAATCTGGCACAATCGCATACTTCCTGTTCCAAGGCGTAAAAAAAAGTGAAAAAACAAAAAAAATTGAAAATCCATTCAAAAGTGGCTCTCTACTTGACTGAAATTCGACTACTTTTTTTGTATGAAAAACTTACTGTGTTGTCCGAGCACCCTGGTGGCATTTAAATGAACATATCAAGCTTTAAATTTCTGGCGATTTTCTAAATAGCCAATAATTACAGGTGCCGGTGCTATATATATATATTTATTACGACGTATTGACTACAGTATAATAGCTAGACGACTCATTCATGACCTTCTGCCTTGTTTGTCACCAGAATTAAACAGGTTTTTTTTTTTATATTTTATTTTGTTGCCATTCTAACAACTGGGCCATGGGAATGTCATATATATATTGCACCGAATACTATAAACAACTATGTAAATTCCTAACCAGGTAGCAGTCTTTCTCTCTTAATCTCTCACTCTCTGTATATGTGCGGGCACAGGGATAGTAGATCAATCTACGCATTAGATCAATCTTCTATAATAACCATACACCCTCGTAATGGCTAAAACGAGTTAATATTTCACCATGTCATAAGATAGACTCTCAAAAAAAAACAAAAAAAAAACACCATATCGTCTTTTGTGATAATTCAAAAGATCAATTATTGTGAACAGGTGCCCAATAATGATAACCGATCAATAACACCTCCAACAGATAAGATACTAGGAAAAAAAAAAAATCTATTCTTTTACTTTGTTTGGGAAATTTTATTAGTTTCTACTGTACTGATAAGAGAATATAAAAATCGCATCACTATATTATCACAGTGATAACAAACTCACTCCATTATCAAAAAAAAAAAGAAGCCAATCAATCTCCAAGAGCAGAGTAGTTTTTCGCAATTAATATTATTCTCTCTCTCTCTCTCTCTCTCTCTCTGTGTGTGTGTGTGAGAGAGAGAGAGAGAGAGAATATTTTATCAGCATAATTCCAAACACATAAAATAAAATCTCAGAAACTTGAGATTTCGTTCAAATGTTACCAGAGGTTTCAATAATAAGTTTTGCTGCAATCGTTGAGATTTGTGGCGATTATTACATTAAATTTAGTGAAGAAAGTACAACTTTTACACACTTCGTGAGCTAACACTACTTTCTCTCACTAGTGTGTAAAAGTAACTTTAATTTAGCCTGACAACCAGCGGCAATAAGCGAAAACAAGATCAACACAACAGCGGATTTGAGATTATAGCAAAACGGGAACAGTTTATAAGCGGAGTATTTGACTTGAATTATTTGCACGGTTGCAGAAAAAAAAATCTAATTTTTAATTCGTGAGCAAAGTATTTTTTACAACTCAATCCAGTTTGAGAAGAGTATGTAATAAAATGTCCTACTACTCTCACTTGTCAAATAAATAACTATTTAGTCAAAATAGGTCGACGGAAAATATCACTTTTAATTGTGGTTGAGCTGGACAGCATCAGAGATATTTTCGTGATAGCCTGCTTCTTTTTGTGGTTATCGATCAGTTTCGGGCGTTCGCCCACCATCAGGATACTTTTTGTCAAAGAGTGTGATAACATAGATTTGCACAGAGCAAATTTAGTTGATATTTTGAAATTAATTATTAATTGGGATGACAGATTTTTCCGAGAAAGTTGATTTTAGAGTGATGCTGGGGAAGAAGCCAGGTCAGCCCCTCCCCCCCACACACACAAAATAGTCGTTTTATTCAACATTGTTGTTTCCTATCAATATTAATGTCCAAGACAATTAAACATTCCGTAACAATTCTAAGTTTCCCATCAGATTTCTTACTTTCCCTCTAACTAAGAGGAAATATTGTGATCATGTCAATTGTGTGGGAATTAAACAAAATATTCATGGAAATACATGTTTTTGGAATCCACTGGGTTCGATTAAAAAAAAAAAAAAAAAATAGTTTTAGTAAACGATCAAGGCAGAAAAAAATATGAGACAATATGCTTTAATCTTTTACGTCAGTAAGAAAGGAAAGATCTATTTCGCGGCAGAGTGGATTTGGGATGACAGTCTAGAGTGGAGAGGAGTTTGAGGAGAAGATTTTGGATGAAGGAATGTCCCTGGGATTACAGAAGATTTTCATGGGGAGGTGGGCAATTTTGGGTGACCTGGTGGTGAGTTATCGCAAGTCTCAGGAATTTATTTTAGGTTATTTGTTAATGTTACTGTTACTAGTCAGACTCCAGGCGAAGGAAGCATAGGGTAACATCGGTCTGATGACTAGACTGTAATGTAGAAGCTTGATTTATTTTAAAAATACTTTTTTTTTTTAAGACCATGTAAGCACAGATCAAATTTTATATTTAGTTTTTAGTAAACAACATCATGGGATCTCAGAAATCAAGTTTCGGTCAAAATCCATCAACAAGAAGTAAGTTTTTACTAAAAAAAATTCTGTTTCTTTAGTTTTGTGATTTTGTTGAAAACAGTCCCAACGATTTTTAACTCAAATACTATTTACTAAAATACCTTAAGCTCTTTTATTAAAAACATTTTTCTAATATACGTGCAACTGATTTTGGAGGATTTCCGGCGGAGTTGCAGTTTCTCTAAAGTTGCCACTTCAATAAACTATATAAAAAGTTATTGTTTGATTGCCAAATTTGAAGAAAATCGGCTAACCGGAAGTGGCATTGAATAGATTTCTTTCTTCGTTTGTTTAGTTTGACGCCGTACAGCCAGAGCGCTCAAGTGGACACAGCTTGTACATTGTTTTGTCTTTTTAAAATTTTACCATTTGACGACTAAAGATTGACAATGCATCGGGTCGCTAGTCCCACTCATAAATACACACACAAACAGAACAACACACACATACACATCATCAAACATTCATTTACACATATATTTAAACAGAAAGGAGAACTCTATATTCCTCTACTCCTTTTGTAAAATCCTTAAACCTAACATAAAATCACATATACAGTTTAGCCTAATCTAACCCATTCTCGCCAATAAATATTTTCAGGCTAATAAATACATTCATTCGGAACTAACCTAGTTTATCGTTCATATTCACCAAACATGCCTTACATTCACTCAACAGCTAAGTATATGGCTGGAGCAGTAGAGTACTCTATATTTTTCTACTTCTTTTGACTTACACCTAAATTACAACACTACTTGTAAATAATTTGCGGATTAAAATAATTTATGACTATATTTTTAAGGGCACACTATATTTTAACATCAATTTCACTTAAATATTCCTTTATAAATTCGGCCATTCTAAGGTTCTCTATTTTTAGCATTGTTATGTAATTAAAGGGAGTTGTAATTATTGAACTAAGTTTATTGAACAGAACATTCCTGTGTTGATTGAAAGCTGGACAGAAAATAAATTTCACCTGTCTAAATAATACACAATAAGAACATAGCTCCGCACCCATTTTATGGAATGGTTACACATGCCATATTTGTGAATTGAGTCGGCGGATGGTTTTAATTATGTACTTCTTCAAAATATGTTCACCATACATCTGGGTTGATTCCTATATAAAAACATCCCTTTATCGGCCACACCGAATTTAATTTGCCAATTTCATAATAGATGATTTTAGTTCTGCTAATGAACGTCTCCATGGGAGACTTCGTGCTCACCTCCTGCACTTAAAATACTAACTGCACATATATAAACCAACCATTTTTATTTAAAATATTTTTCCGAAAAAAAAGAAGAAGTTAATTTAAACGGATTCTGAAGGAAGTGAGGAGTTTAGTTTTACCTCTAGACTAGGTAACAAGTGTTTTCGAGGATTGATGCTAGTGTTGCCATGTGGTTTACAATACAAATGTTATGCACGTATGGCGGGATGTCCTAGAAATAAACGTAAGACACAGATTTTTTGTAATATTTTTATTTACAACTCCCGACAAAATGATACTAATTAAAAAAATTTAATATTAAAAAAAAAAATAGAAAATACAGATAAAATATTATGTTATCCAAAATAGAAAATTTAATGGAATTCTAAAATGAATATATATAAGAGCACTCCACCTGGCCGCTACATTTTTTATGAAATGAAGTGGATAAATTACTTCTGAAGAATTTCTCATTTAGTTAAAAAAAAAAAGCACAAGACAAAATTGTAAATTTTATAAAAATATGGAATTGAAAAACATACTTTACTTCTAAAAATGCTGAAAAATCAAATCCACCATTCTCGCGCCCTATAGGATTATTAACGTCTGCGGTAAGGGTCCAAGCTCTAAGCTGTCCCCACATAGCCCATATAGCTACGCCAAGGAAAAACAACTGCAAACCGGGTCTATAGCAAAAATCTAGACCTGGATCTACCCCACTTAAAATTCACAACTATTCCAACAAATCGGATCATAAGCTCTTCCTCAGACATCCTGTTCTGACCAAAGTTGCTGGACCTCATTTCCATACACCCAAGCAATCTGTCATAAAAATAGAGGGGTGTTACTTCCTTCGTCTCAAGGAACTCTACAAAAGGGGTCCGGGCATGAGTAGAGGTGTCTCCTTAAACTACAATCCCAGTTAAGGAATCCAATCAGGTGTTTGAGAGAGGTAGCAACATCTCACTAACAGCCAGGTCAGGACACCCAATGAGCATCTTAGACTGCCGACAACCCCCTGGGATGAATGCTGTGAAGCTGTCCATAACTAGAAGCTTCACAGATATGCCCAAAACACACCAACAGTAGGCCCGGAACCAATGAAAGAGAGAGGCACCTAATTTGGCTACCCCCTCATTCCCAAAAATTCCCATACGACCTGTTTCCCAAAATCAAGAAAGCTCTTCCAGTCATCTCTAGAACATTCTAGTACCAACTTGAAAATGAAGATACATGAAACAAGCACCTTCAATACAACTTGACTGGACCTATTAGATTGTTTGTGGCTTCCTATTAAGCTGTGTAATTGGCTGAACAAAGGCACTGCAAAGAAACCCTCCTGCGAACGGTGTAGAAAAATGCAAATATGGTGAAAGTGAGGTAGAAAGTTTGCCTTTTAGATTTCGCTGAACCTAAAAGTATTTCCCGCAATAGGGAATCACTCACATCATGTTTAATTCATTTTGATTTCACTGAAGATTATGTTCAAGAGTTAAAGTTCTTTTTGTTGATGTGTTTATAGTATATTAGTATGTTTTTATTTGGTTGGTTGCTTATTTCTGTCATTCACTTTTGTCTAAGATAATTACTTTTAATTTTGGTTTATTCTCTTTTTCTCTATATTTTATGATCTCACCTTTAGGTCTGTATTTTATATATATCAAGATTAACCCTTGTTACAAACTGTACAGTTTATAAGCAATAAATAAATGAAATAAATAGAGTATCACTCGAACTTTAAAAATTAAAATAATAAACCTGACGTAAGTCACCGACTTTGTTTTCTCTACAGTCAATACAATTATAAAACTGATAATTTTCTTTGAACGAACTCGTTTTTATTTAGCCACACAACACAAACATAAAGATGGAAAGACATCCAAAGACAGAAGTGTTTAAAGTGCAGTCCAGAAGAGAGCACCCATAACATCCCATAACATAACACCCATAACATTGGAATTTTAATGTCACATATTCCTCACAGAACTATCTAACGAAATTTTACCGAAATAAAAGTGATAAGACATTTAGATGTGTAAATAGTATAAAGAAAATCGTTCCCACTAATTACTTATTATAATTTAGCTACTAGAAGACTATAGTATATCTGAAGTGGTAGTTGAGAGGAAAGCTATCCCAGATCCCTCCAAAAAAATTAAAAAAAAATTTCTTGGAAAATCGCGAAAAACTCAAACAAGACTTCTTGAAAACATCAAGATGTTAAATCATTCATTTCTGGGGAAAACTTCTTTCCAAATATGGAAAAATCTGACAGCATCCGAATATTTCCTCTTACTGTAAGTAAAAACATTTTGAATAAATCATATTAATATCCCTTTCGTCCAAAAATCAATCTACATTTGATTTTTTTTTTTTTTTACAAAAGAAAACTATATCGAAAGTTGTTCAGTAATTATACAAGCCCTGTTTACCAACTAAATTACCCAGTATTTGTTAACTAGTATTTGTTTTTTGTTTGTTTTTTTTTCCACAGGAAGAAACAAAAATAAAGAAAATGTGACCTTGATCGTTTACGAAACATAAAACTTTTGTCAACAGAGATTACAGTTAACCATGGTATTGGTTCTTATCTGATTCGATACAAATTGTCATATAAATAAAATAAATAATCAGTTAAAAATCGCCGAAACAGTGGTGGGGGAGAATTGGTTCGAACTGTTACAGGAAGATCTTTACATCATCATCGGCCCTTCCCAACTGTTCAAAATAAAAGGTTATTTCCTGAAACGAAAAAAAACCTTTTGTTGCTATTTTACAAAATTTCATTGGTGTTCCTATTTTTTATATACAAGGTGTATTTACATAATATAATAATATAGACTATGAAAAAGAATAAATAAACACAGAGGCTGTACAGGAAATTATTTAACCATTGATCGATCTATCGTATCGTTTACTCGTAAATGTTTAATTCCTCTTACTGCTGTAAGAGGTAGTCATGGTGATCGGGTCAAATTTTCGATACGGAGTTTTCACTCGAAATACAGCTTTTAAGGTTTAAAAAATGGGTTTGAGTATGTATGTGTATATAAAACGCAAAAATGGTAAATCGCAGCAAAATGAAACTTCAATACTGGTATTTCGTTTAACTGCCACCAGAGGACGTGATATTTAAGGTTTGCGTCAAAAAATGGTCGACGATATATCCAAAATACCATTTTATTGGTTAGATTTCTTAGTTTTTTTTTTCGAATTTCTCGGAAAAAAGCTGCAATGATATTTTTTAAACAAATTTTATTTGAAACATTTTTTCGGTAAAATTCATTTAAAGGGGAGTATGGAGAAGGGGTGATGTTAGGCCTTCCTCTAAGTGTCATTTCCTCTATGTATTCTCTACCAGGAGTGTCCAACCTTTTGGGTGATCTAGGCCACATTGGAAGAATAAGAACTCTCTTGGGTCACACTTGAAATACAAACACTAACGATAGCTGATCAACAAAAATATAATTTTTTTGATATCCGGTGCTATCTTCTTCAATTCACAGAGATTGTGTTAGATCAAAATATCCCTTTTGTGATTACTGCTATAGAAAAATTACTTATCTAAAGTAAATAAACTTCATTAATACTTTAAAAAATTTGCTTTAAAAGTACAGCATAAAACTAGTGGATTAGCTGGTATTGTATATGAGAAACTACTATAAACAATACATGATACGATGGAATTAGTTACAAATGTCAATGAGTTTCTCAAGGTGCTCTACAGATATTTTGGCTCTAAGTTTACTTTTCATTTACTTCATCCTTCAAAATAATCGCTCACAAATGTTGATGTTATCAAAAAAGGGATGTTACAAGCCAGGAAGGCAAGGCGAGGGATATTAATCTCTGGGAAGATAGGATTTATAAAGTCCAGTCTTTAAATTGAATGTCAAATTGCAGCTCTGTATGTTATATTTCAAATTTGGCACCATAACATCAGACCAACTTTAAACTGAAAAGCGAATTTCCTACTGTCGAAAGCGAAAATAATATTAACCTTCGAGCCGAGATATTTCCTCCCACTCCTTGGAGACAAAAGACACCTCAAATATATCTGAATAATATTAAAAAGCATTAATAAATTATTTACTTAGTTTTAAATTGTTTGATGCGGGCCAGGGTTGGACACACCCCTGTTCAATGTAACAATACGACTTCTTTTACTGATTCTATTTTGGATGCTCATATTTTCAGTTATATGTGAAATTAGTAACTGGGTAATTAATAACCCAGTAATGTAAATTAATAATTGAATGAGAACTATGTGTAATGTTACTGTGCAGTACAAGAAGGTCGTGTAATTGTCCATACCAGATTTCCATTAAAAATACAAGAATAATAATAAAATGAAAATAATATATGGCGCTCGCCCCTCGCGCCCCAAATCGATATGAAACATTCACATAATTTTGTTTTAAAGAGATTATTGAAAATTCAAATTCATTAATTTTCTTTAAATTTACAATGCTTAGGTGGGGGGCTTGCATTACGTATAAATTAAGGTGGTGGGGGTTATTGTACATCTTCTACATGTGAGTATATTGTTTTGCGAGCGCCGTGTAATAGCAGAGAGAGAGACAAAATGGCAGGTCCACTCTCTCGGACTGGGAAAAACCACATAAATGCAGCGATGGGAAATAGATAGGGGAACGGTTCATACTACTGAGTTCATACAGCCAATCACTACGTGTCATTGCCCTTTTCCACTCTACCATACTCTATCATTTCAAGTGTAAAGTCCAGGCAATCAGTGTCACTTATCATATTATACAGTGTTAACCATATTCTGTTAATTCATTCTAACCAGACCTTTCTCCCCTTCATCAACTCCTTTATAGCCATCTATCTAAAACCTCGGTCATGCCATCGAATGAAAGATGGCAAATTGAAATAATTGAACCTATCTTGTTAAAAATAAATAAATAAAAACAGGCACTTTAAATTTATACCTCACCCACAAGTCATTCCAAAAACTCTTTTAAAATCCATTTTTCCAGAAAATTGTTCCAAACAAAGTGACAAGTTTGTAGATCTGTGCAGATAGCATTCCAGATTTTAAAATATTGTGAGAAACTCAAATAAGAGTGAGACAGGATTGATTTTTACTGCATCTAATTGTTGCAGCAGGAAGTAATGCGATTTTTCCAAATTTTCGAAACTGAGTTTTCACCGGAAATACGTTTTTGAGATTACTGATTACGAAACAAATGTTTTGAGCAAATAGTCTCTAGATGTGTCTGGAGAGGTATGTGTATGTGTGCAATAATTCTCAAACAAGAAGAAACCGGAAGTTCAAACTTGATATACGTTTTTGAACTGTCACTAATTGGATCAATTCAGGAAATATTTCTGTGTAACTGATGCAAATTTATTGAATGGGTTATTTTCAATATATAAATGACGTAAAGTGCTTGTAGCACAAGCCTATTATGTAACTCCATAAATTTACAATAAAGAAATAATTTATTTTATTCTTTTCCTTTAGTTTTGATATAATAATACACTGTACAATAATGGTCTCATGAGATAAAAACTCTTGTTTGTACCAAATTATTATCTTTTCAAGTGGAACAATGATAAGATAGGCGACTATTAGTGAACATGTATTCGCGGTATGTTTGTATGAGCTTCGCTAAAATATTTTGGTCCCTGCACGCGTCTAAGCTAGCACACTCACCTGAGAATGAATGCTTGAATTCAATATTCTGATTTCCGTGAGGGCAAAGACAATGTTGATCCAGTACTGAGTGAACAATTGAGGAGAGAAGCTACAATCAGTACAGAAGGCCCTTCAGTAAACGGCAGCTTGGCCCTTCATGGGCTGTTGTGCCAAAAAGAAGGGGAACATACTTATTTTGGTGGAAAGTCCGTGGACTTTAAGAATGGAAAAATGAAATAATTCAAATTTAATTTAATTGAAACAGTTCTTTTATTGTTTCGATAAATGATGGCAAAAAAATATCTGTAAATCTGTTCAAAACACTATTTTTTCGATCAAATCTGAACGTTTCAACGCTTTAAATTTGGAAGTTTAAATTTTACACCCCCTTATTGACACATTTATTTCGTTATCTCCGGTAAGCTCAAATTTGTCTAATTTAAGTTTTTCAAATACATGGGGCGAAGTAATTCAATTTTGTAAAACTCTACTTATCATCTAAATCTTATCCAAAATTAGAAAGAATTTCTTATAAAGTTTCGCTACCTATATCAAATTTTTACCCCCTGGAGGAGGGGATTTGGCACTATTGCACTATATGACCACAATTTTACTTACGAGAAAATTCAGCAACACTGACAATGTGAATTAGTTACTTATGATGTGAGTGTTTCGCAATGTTTTCTTTTTCTTTCTGATGTTAATCTGCGATATCCACAGCGACATCTAGATCACTGAATGATACTTCCTTCATCATGGAGTTTTTACTAAATATACTGGCCTCATATTACTTTACAACTAACAACGACAACTGAGGGAAGCTGTAACTGACCTTCCAATTTCCCCAGAACCCCCAAAAAATCTACCTACTCGAACAATGTTTTATACAAAACTATCAGATCTATATATTTGTGTAGTTTATATACCAAATATAAAGAAATTTGCTAATATCTTATTTAGAGAAAATCGCAGAAAACTGGAAGGAAAAAAGAATCGTTCAGTAGCGTCACACTTCAGTCACACCAATTTTCATCAAACACGATAATTTTGGCCATTCAATTCTTATTCTTATTACATTATAAATGATAGCACATCGTATAATACACGGGAGTTTAGAGAATACAAACTTCACCCTTCCTCACCCAAACCGCCCCTTCTAAAATTAATTTTCCCCCCAAAAATATTTCAAATAATAGTTTTAGTTTTTTATATCTATAGTTGATTATAACAAGTTTAAAGATAAACAATCGTTGGAGCCGTTTAGAGAAAAGCGTAAAAAGAAAATAAGTAAATTATCCATTCAGGAAAGTAGTACGTGAAGTGGTTGGTCGATTATTTTACGAGTATACCAATACTTGGATCCTCTGGTAAAACTAAGGTTCGAAGTTTTTCCCCAATTTTGCCAATACTTCTTCTTCGTACCAACAGTTCGGAGAAGCCATAAAGTGGACAACATATATTGTTATTTACGAATTCTCACATAAAAAATACGTAAACAAACAAAAATATTTACTGAACAATGAAATATTTCTGAATACAAAAATATTCCAGCTATATGCATTACATTGGTACGACTGGTTTTTTTTTAAAGATTTATACGGCACTATAACCTTATTAACTGGTGAAGAGGTTTCATTACATGCAACATGACAAAGATAATTTTTGTATTTATCTTTTATTAAATATATGAAGTGATATCTACAGTTATTGTATGATCAAAAAAACCAAAATAACTATTATGATTTATGAGGAAAGAAAGAAAAAAAAAAACCTATTGATAACAATTACTGTCAATAAAAAGTAAATAATGATGTTTACAAAGCTGTTTAATTTCATGATTGCCGCACACTTTTCCTAACTATTCTTGTGATTTACTTGTTGTTGAGGGGAATTTAAAAAAAAACACTGAATGCGACATAGATATTTTAATTAATTTGAATAAATAGAAAAAAAAAGACCCGCTTGTGAAAGCCTAAAAAAAAAAAAAACCTTGAAATCGTTATCTTTTATAAAAAGTAACCTTCTTTTAATGAAGCAATTAAATTAAATGAATTACGTAAATCATTATTTTAAATAGGTTTTTTTTTTTTGTAAATTTTTGCACAAAGGAATTGAAATTATTTTTAATTAATTTATAAAACAATTTTAAGTAGTGATAATGGTGAAGGACGATGTTTCACACTGAGCCGGGCAGGAAATGTCTTTCTTTTTTTGTCTCTCCCTGAAACTCCAAAATAAAGAACTAGACGTGCGTCCCAGCATGTCATACAATTAATAGTACAATAAAATTTTGCTCATATGTCCTAACATTAATATACAAGTGGTGGGGGAATAAGTGCCTCGAACACAGTCAGATAGAAAATGATTTACCTTGTACAGAGACCAATAATATTAAACAAACATATTTGCATTTTAACGTCTCAGATTCCACCAGAACCACCTAAAAACCAATTTTTTCGGAACAAAAATGTTTCAAATTTAAGGTGAAACGTTTCTATCTATGCAGCAAGCACTCCAAGTTTCAAGAAAATCTTTGTAACCATTTTCAAGAAAATTCCAAAAAGCTCCCTATTCCGTAAAATCGCACTTCCGGTAAACAGAATTTCTTCAAATTTAGAATTCTATCTTGTTTCTAATGTGCGTTATTAATATTATGTAGATAGTAAAACCATGTATTATATTGAAGTGGTACTTTAGAGAAAAGCATAACGCTACTGTTCCCCAAGAACCCCGAAAAAAATCCATTTTCACGAGAAAATCGCAGAAAAATTAAAAAAAAAAAAAATTCAGCAATGTCGCACTTCCGGTTGATGTATTCTGCCCGAAAATTTTCGAGCCTGTTGCCAGTCGTAATACCTAAACGAAATACCAAGTTTTGAACTACCTGCGACTTTTTTTTTCGTTTTTGAGCTATTCTGTTAACACTCCCCTTAAAGACCATATTTTTTCGTATTCAGGGAACCCCCAAGAAATGTATTTCTGGTAAAAACTCAATTTCGAAAACTGGCACGATCACAATACTTTCTCTTACTGAGACTAAAATGCTTCGGTAATGCATCAACTTGTTTCAGCATATTACAATAAATTATTGTAAAATATCTACCGGGAACAATGCACTTCTTCTCTTCCTAAGTTTTTTATTTTTTTAACATTACATAAATTTGTAAAATATTTGATATGGCGATATAGGTTGAAAACAGGAATTAAACTTCAACTTTTCTCCATACTTTAAGCCGGAAATACAACTAATACGCAGTAGATTTTACAAGCGTTTGAAATCCTATTAGGTTATTTTAAAAACAACTATTCACTGATTTTATAAAACAAAACAAAAAATTAAAAGCGGCATATTTCTTGTTAAAGATTTCCTTATTAATGCGTAGTTAAAATTGCATAATATTTGAAATTCACCAATCAGAAACCATTAAACAAACAATCCTACTATTACCAATATGGATTACCCGCGGAACTGCTCCATTCATTATTTTAAGATGGTTTAAACACTAAACGTTGCCAATTTTTGTTGAATTGCTAACCCCTGGGGGAAGGACTTGCTTGAAAAATAAGAAAATATTAAGTTATTAAAAAAAAAATTTTTTTTTTTTACTTTCTCTCACCGCTGCATGAGATCGTGTCAAATTTTTGATACTGAATTTTCATTCACCACGGGAAATACACATAGAAGGTGGAGGGGCATGAGTACAACAATGTGGTTTTTAGAAATTGGTCTATGTGCGCATGTGGGTTGTTATGTCTTAGAACAAAATATTGCACAAAAAAATCTCTGACCAGGATCAGCCTCAATCGGAAGTACCTCCATTTTACTGAGAGAATTATTTCAGTTTCTTTTGATTTTCTCGAAAATGGCTCCAACGATTTTTTTTTAAATTGCAAATACACGATACTACATTATACATAGCTCTGAGATTTCTATTTGAACCTTTTTTTTGTGGGAAAATCCATTAAAGTGGAGTTATTGGTGAGGAGGTGGAGTTTTGTTACCCTCTAATTATCATACGATTTGTATCATCTATCGTCATATATCATCTAAAAATTAATTACAATTAAATGTGATGCCAAAATTCCAAGTCTGAAGATTATCACCGGAATTGCAACTTCCTTACCATTTACTTACTCTGACTATTGGTAAAAGGAGAAGGACTAGGGGGAGAGGCGTCACATTGCGAATAGGGTTTTTTTTTTACTAGAAATTGGGTAATTTTTTTTGTAGTCCACCTGAGCTCGCAAAGAATATTTTTAACAAATGGTCTGGATGTGTGTGTGTGTGTGTGTGTGTGTGTGATAGAGAGAGAGAGCGAGAACAGTATATGAGCACAAAATTGCGGACATTCAAAGAATGTTGCGCAAATTGTTTCATGGAAGACCGGGAGTGGTCAGCCTTTGCTCTAACCTAGGTATGTTATCCTCCAGCCATATTATTCATTAATCTGGAAAACCGTTAAAGAGGTTGTGAACAAATTTGTTCACAACCTCAAATTTGGTTTTTTGGAAGAAAATTTGTGCAGTGGAAAACTTGAGAAATAACTAATATTAAAGAAAGAACGTCATATTTATGAACGCGTTATCGCAAATATATTACTTCCATTTTATTGGTGTAAGAGGTGGAAGTATTGTGATCTGGTCAACTTGCACATGACACGATAGTCACCTAAGTGTATTTTTTACAGTCTAGAAGCATGTGCCAATAACACTGAACAAAACCAAGTAGCATTTCATATGAAAATAGATTTATTATCCAAGTTTAAACAAAACTTCTGTACGTCTATGTGATAGGGAGTATTTGTGTATTTATGCGGATTGTCCATTAACTACGACTGCATACCAGTCCAATCATATAAAAACTTACACTTTACAACATTTTCCCAAGAAAAGATTTATTTCGGCATTGATTTCTGAGAAGTAGAGTCATTAGACTACCCCTCCCCGTCTGAGCCACTTTAGAAGAACTGAAACTACTGATAAGGAATAGATAAAGGAACTAAACAATTGTATTTTAAAATTATTTTACTTTTAAAAGAAAATCTGTCCTACAGAAAACTGAGAATTTCATCCGTCATGTCAAACGGATGTCATCTTGAATAGGCCTAAGTCGTATTTGGGTGTCTATGTTACCAGGGAGAGTTATTTAATTAAAATTACAGACAAGAGGAAGTTATCGTTCGTCCCTAACTCTTGGAATTAGTAAACGAAACCTCATGACATTGATCTGTAGCATCGGACGCAAAACAGCAGTTCAATTAGAGGCTGGAGGTCTTTAGCTATTCGTCTTCAATCAATTACTAATCAGGGAATTGATGTGCGCTAACCTTTCGATACTAAGACACTCCTAAATGCCAAAAGAAAAAAAAAGAATATATTTTATAAGAGTGCTATAAACGAAAGCACTGCTGGCAAAAAACATAGAAGATAAGGAGATAGGAAATCTTATCCAGAGATCCAATCTCTTACAATCTTCCCATACAAATCTAATGCCAATTTCATGCTATAACTAAGGGTGACGATTTTCTTAAAAATGCGCACCAACATAGAATTTTGGAATCTCAGACTCTTCACAATATTACTTTGAAACTATATGAAGTGATGGAAATGGACAAGGAGCAGAGATATTAAGTGACCACCTTTCCCCTTGCTTTAGATCCAAGAAAGAAGATTGTGGTTATCAAAAACAATTCTGTAAAGTCCGGTTAACTTCCGGCACTTCAGGTTAATTGATTTTCTTAAAATTCGAAATTCTATCAATATTTCTAATGTAAATTAAATACCAATATATTGTACTTTAGAGGAAAGCTTAACGTTACTGTTCCCCCAGAACCGCGCCAAAAATCAAAACTTTCCTCGGAAATTGTTTCAAATATGGATGATAGGTATTTTATGCACAAAGATAGTATTATAAAGTTTAAAGAAAATTGCTGAAAACGGTTTCAAAAAAAATCTGGATAAACAGAAAAAACTGGTTCTTTCAGGATAATGGGTTTTCCCAAAAACTTCGTTTTTCAAAGTCGGGTAGTATTTAATAGGAATATTAATGATACAAAAATCAACCAGGGTGGTATGTACAAAAACAAAGTTGAACTCAACACGTATTGATAGGCTTACTCTGACGATGGATGAGAATCGGAAACTGGTCAGGACCAAGAAGTTGATGCATGTTACAACGGGATAAATTCGAAGATGTTACCCAGCACTGGGGAGCCAACACAACATACTCAAGGGGAATAGCGAGTTTATACTTCCGGCAATTTTTGTTATTTTTTTTTAGATATCATGTTCACACACATTCAGACCATTCGCTGAAATCATTTTTTAGGACTCAGACGACCTCTCTAGAAAAAACTCAATTCTGAAAATTTCGCATTACCTCCTCTTACCAAGACTCACGTAAAGAATTCAAAAAATAACAGATATATTTGGACAATAAAAAAAAAATATAAAAAATTATAAAGGTTAATAATAAAATAAAATTCCTAAATGGAATGGAAAAATATTACGTATTTTTTTAGTATTTAGTAATGAGCGCATCCTGGTGAGAATGTTAAGATGTTGTTAACTAATTTTACTTTATATTCACACACTGGCAAGGTCGTAACTATATTAAATTAGATGAGATTTTATATTTAGAGTATTCTATACAGAAATGTATTCTATTACTACTTAATATTTATTTAATTTTTTATTGTATTTCATTTTTTTTTTCACGTTATTTTTTTTGTAATTTCTCTTATTGTTGTGAGAGGAAGTAGTGCGATCGTGTCAATTTTCACCGGAAATGCAAGATTTGTGGTACTCTTGATTACGAAAAATGGTTTGTAGAAACTGGTCTCTGTCTCTCTATCTTTGCATTCGTGCGTATGTGTGTATTATCAGCATAAAACACAAACGGGAAATCGTAGAAAGTTCAAACAAGGATGTTTCGTGCCACAGTAAATTTTGGTCCAAACTGGTCAACTGGAAATACCATGTTGTGAATGGATTTTATAGGATTTTATGGGATATTCTCGAAAATGGCACCAACGATTTTCTTTAAACTCGGTATACCAAACTACAAATTTAAAAATACAACTCTTATTTAAAAGATTTTTGTCGGGAAAATGTTCATTCAAGTGTGGGGTGGGGTTGGGGGGGTTTGCTTCCTTTTAAAGTGCTATTTTCTTGAAATGATTCTATCAACTATATTGTATTAATGAGAATGAAATATGTTGCCAAAATTTCGAGTGTTAAAAGAATCGGTTAATCCGAAAAAATACTTTACTGAACAGTTTTCTGCGATTTTCTCAACAAAAATAGCGACATCACTAAATCTTTATATGCTTACTATAAGACATTGAGACCTATTACTATTATTTAAACTTCTTTCCGATAATATTCATGCAAGGGGGATTTCGGAGGTTGGGATGTTTTCTTTAAAAAGAAAAAAAAGGATTAAGTGGTGTAGATACTCACATTGAAGATGTCTAAACATTTATAAGTATTTTCAACGCAAATAATGTTTTGAAGTCCCCTAATTACTGCAAAAAAAATGTTATCAGCGAATTATCTCAAAGACGTAAAATCGCAGGAAGTTCAAACTTGATATTCCCATATTTGTTGTGGTGGTTGGTTCCGCAGAGCTGGAAAGCATCAGAGTCATTTTCCGTGGTAGCCTGCTTCGTTTTGTGTTCATCGACCGGTTTCGGGCGTTCGCCCCTCTTCAGGATGCTTTTCAGACAGTGTGCCAACACAGACTCGTACAGAGACTTAGTTCACAAACTCTAGAGTTAGTCTAAACTAAGTCTCTGTACGAGTCTGTGTTGGCACACTGTCTGAAAAACGCATCCTGAAGATGGGCGAACGCCCGAAACCGGTCGATGACCACAAAACGAAGCAGGCTACCACGGAAAATGTCTCTGATGTTGATATTCCCATTTTGGTTATTACTACCGTCTTCTGGTAAGGAAGGTTTCGGTCAAAATCTACCAGCCGGAAATGTGATCTGACCGAATGCTTTTCTAAGTTTTTTTTTTCCAAACTTCCGGCCTTGAAGGCTTATCATGTGATGTGAAATATTCTGTGGGAGCTGCAACCTTAACCACTCTCTACGGAGTACCACGCATCAATAAACTGTATATTTCTACCATCCAAAAAGTGTTCACTATAACTTAAAATAGATTTCTCTGCATTTTCTAAAAGAAACTATGTTAAATTTCTTTAAACTTACAATGGTAATTGCTATTTACATAATCTATCAGTTTTAGTTGAAGCCAGTAGTATCGGTTTTAGTTGAAATTTTCAGTAAAACTAATTTTATAAGCATGGGGGGGGGGTAGTTCAAGTATTTGTTGACAGACGCACTCATTGCTAGTTAGCGTACTTACCATTCACTATAACTAGGTATATATTGAGTAAGCCACCTCTACATGCCTCGACTATCACATAACGATGTATATAAGCAACAAAACGTTTGACTAAAATTTCCATTTTATTAAGAAAATCTGTTAATAATATCCTGAATTAAATGCAATGAGTGAAAATCTTGGGGGGGATATAAAACTGCCCTACAAATAGATCCATCTAGTGGCACATTCCGCAAAGTAAAAGTGTGGCAATTAACGACAAAATATGTACTTAGCCACGCCAAATTGGAGGTGTTGTTTCTAACAACACCAAATTTGTTTGTCCGCACTGAAACATCCACTTTTAATTTACCGTTATCAATGTAAATCTCAATTTAGCCGCATTTACACAATAAATAATTTAGCGATCAGGTAGCTGGTTTTTATGTTTCACTCTCTTCTCTTCTGGTAAAAAAAAAAGAAAAAATACTCGTAAGAATGATAATTGAATCAATATCAATAAAGTTCTTTGGCAAAGATAATAAAAGTACTGTATTGGTAAAATAAATTAAATTATATCTTTGTGCTTTATTATACACATATTTTAGTAATTAAAATAATAATAATTTAAAGAAAAACAAAATTACTATAAATTACAGTAATAAATTAAAGTAGGAGATTTTTACAATATGTTTAGTGATTTAAATAAGTGGTAGGATAAGTAAAATGTACTTTAAAGTGTACCATAAATTTCCCCTAGAAAAATGTTTCAAAACAAAGTGATAAGATTGAAATATATGGTCGGTATGTCCAAGTTCTGTCGTTATCGAGGAAATCGCAGAAAACTTGAATATATATAACCCACAATGAAGGCAGGGGGGGCGGCTATGTATGTATTAAAAAATATTTTCCTTTTAATATCTAAATTTTACGGTGATTTGAAGACATGATTTTAAGGACCAGTATTTTTCCCAACTAATGGCAATTCTCCTATTAATTTCCTACGTGGTTTTATTCTGGAAATTCTAAATATACAGTATCTGAAACCCACTAAGCTTCCTTTCTATTTACCGTAATGGGAGTTTCTGTCACACTGGTCATTAACTTTGTGCCCTTTGGGCGTTTACACTTAAACTTGTTTTAAGTAAATCCTAAGCTTGACAGTTCATTCACAGACGACTTAAACAAAACAACTTCGTCAGCAAACCTTGGCTAATTCATTTTTTTTTTTTTATTGATTGTTACACCTAAATTTTCCCAAGTAAGTCCTCTAAATATTTGTTCCAGCATACCTGCAGGGAACAGTACCCGGCCAACAGGAAAACAAGAAGGGGAGACAGTTTAGGAGATGGTAAGATGAAATGAAAGAGGTAGCAGAATAAATTTTTGCTCAAAAGCACAAAACAGGGAGAAATAGGACCAAATGGGAGATAGCCATGACCAGAAATGGGGGAGTAATTTAAAAGAATAAAAATTATATGTATATAAATTTTTTTGTAGTATTAGGAGAATTTGTACTAAAAATAAATCTTATTTATTTATTTTATATTATACTAGGAATGAAATTGTATAATAGTAGGAAATAACATGTTTGAAGAGAGCTTCTTAAAGTGGGTTATAAAAATTTGGTTAATCATAAATAAATTAATGTTTCTCCTCATTAATTGCAAAAATCGGTAACAACTTAGTCACTTTGTTACATGAAAGTGTAACCGCTATATAACCTCTCCGACTATTGACATGCTATCTTCAAAACGATTTTTTTTAAAGCCGATGTTCACTAAAAGTTATGTTTAAAAGCAGTGGGAGAGAGATTCCCTACTGCATGCTTGCCGCCTTATCAAATGGTAATACCCCAGTGGCAGATGAATCTGAATGTGGCCATCAAAAAAGAAAACGAGTTATCACCGGCGCTTCGGCAGATTGCACTCCAAACCATTGCCGAGCGATATCCAAGATGTACATGGCTTCACATTTATACTGATGGATCAGCTAACCCTAACGGGGAATCAGGATCGGGGGTTTATTCGGAGCTGTTCGAATTATCAGTAGCAGCGGGTGAACTCTCCACAAACTACGACGCTGAGATCCTAGCAGTAAAGCTGGCACTGGATAAGCTTAAAACTGTAGATGTAAATGTCGGCAAGCTAGTGATTTTCATCGACTCGCGAGCTACTATAGCATCCCTGGTGTCACCCGCTTCTCCAGAGTCAGCAGTGTTGCTAGCTGCCAAGCTAAGCGCATCCCAGCTGATTAGAGAAGGATGGGTGCTGACGTACCAATGGGTACCCAGTCATTGTGGGATTGAGGGGAACGAGAAGGCAGACTCTTTGGCGAAGAATGGAGCAAAAATGAGCCAACCGCATAATCCTCTCAGCTTCAAAACAGTGTGCTCTTACTTGAGAAGAAATAAAAAAAGCAATGTTCGAAGAGAGCACCAATCCATAGCCGAAGGGAAAACTTGGGCGAAGCTGATGGAACAGCCGCTACCGCATTATTTGCCACGTAAGGTAGAAGTGGCAAACTTTAGAGCAGCCACAGGCCACGACTTCCTACAGAGCCATCTCCACCGCATTGGGGTAGTGAACTCGCCGACTTGTCCTCTTTGCCACCTAGAAGAAATGACCCAGAACCACCTTTCTACCTGCTCAGGACTGGACGACGTGCGCGCCGAATGCGCCACCGACGATCCTTATTTTCAAATTAGCAAAATTTATTGGACCGCTAGAGCACGTCTTATGGCCTAAAAGGCCTTAGACTCAGGCGTAGGAAAAAAAAAAAAAAAAAAAAATGTTTAAAATTGCTAAAAAGTTGAAAATTTTTGTCACATAACTGTCGGTATAGATTCCATTCTGGTGTTAAGACTTTGTAGTGTTTCTTGAACATACTTCGACACAGCGGTAAAAATAATAGTTTAATTATAAGAAACGAAAACTTAATACTGATTCCATACCAACTTCGGTATGCAAATATAATTTTAGACTATTATTGGATTATTAATATTATAAAAGCTCAAGAAGAATTTTTCTAGCGAAATAACTTTAAAAGTTCAATTTTCAAACAAAATCTTTGGACTAAAGATTAAACTGGCTGGAATAAAAAATGAATTTCCTAGCTTTAGAAAATACTGTCAATACAATTTAATCTTTCACTCCCACCCTTATTACACTCACATTTCTGATATTTCTGATTTATTTATTCATTCACATTTCTTTATTTATTTTACCTTTCCATTCATTTTAAAAAGTATCAGACTAAATATAAGTACAAACTACGAAACACAATCAGAGTTTAACTGCAAACATTGTCCCAAGAACATTGTAGGTTTCAATTAGCGAGCACTGGCTAATTATTATGTCATTTAAAATAACTTGAATTCAGTGATAAATATTAAACAAGAGGGTTTATAGGTGGTTGTTCATGTGAGCAGGTTACTAGTTGTCGTCCATCTTGGGGGCACGCTTGTACATAATTACCAATCTTTTTGTTCAACATATTGTATTAACACGCATCTTCTGCGTTAACGATAATTAAGTTGAAATATTAATCAACTCTGAAAATGATTTTGTGCCCTGCATTATCCCATATTCAGCCGCGAATTATTTATTTGTGACAAAAAACATGAACAATCTCATCCATCACGTTATTATTTCAATTACTAGTTGTGTATTGTAACCATGCCAAGGAAATTGCCTTAACAAATGTCTACAAAATTTATATGTAATAAAGTTGTTTGGTGTGTGCTCTTTGCATATTATATGCATATATAATTAGGGGAGCCGCATATTGGGTGGGAACAACAGGCGGTCGAGGTTGCAAAAAGTTTAAGAAGCACTGCTTGTAGAGAGAGCAGCCTAATGTCACCCGCTTTAAGAAATTCACCAAAATGAATCTTTTCAGTAAATAAAATTGTGCTGTTAAGCTTTCCCATAAACTGCCATTTCTTAACAAATCTACGGATTCCTATTTAAGGCAAATCAAATTTTTGAAAAACTTCCAAGTTTTAAGAAAGTCGATTAACCATAGTTGTGGTGGTTGGTTCCGCAGAGCTTGAAAACATCAGAGACATTTTCCGTGATAGCCTGCTTCTTTTTGTGGTCATCGACCGGTTTCGGGCGTTCGCCCATCTTCAGGATGCGTTTGTCAGACAGTGTGATAACACAGACTTGCATAGAGCAAATTCAGCTTACACGCGGTGCAGACTTCAGTTTACTCCTCACTGTCTGACAAACGCATCCTGAAGATGGGCGAACGCCCGAAACCGGACGATGACCACAAAAAGAAGCACGCTATCACGGAAAATGTCTCTGATCGATTAACCAGTTTATTTTATTCAAATTTCTTGTAAATTTCAAATTTCTATTTTAGTTTTTATGGATTTCCTTAAAAATTGAATGTATTTAAATACCAAGAATACATACATATGATTTTTCTGGATTTCACAAGCAAATCATTGGAAAGTACAGCTGATAAACCTTGAGACAGATGGGGTTGGTTTGATAACGTATTTATCGAAGCTCTAAAATGTCACTGTTCCGCTAAAACCAGTGAAAAAGAATGTAATTAAATGAACCCTGAGGAAAACCCATATATCATTTTTACTTTCTCTTACTTACTGCCGTACAGCGATCATTTCCAAATTATTGCATTACAAACTTTACTGTTCGCTTCATTTTCTTCAGTTTTAGGCGATTTATTTAAAAACGGTTCCGAAGACTGTCTTTAAACATGGTGCAATATAAGAAACATGTAAGCCTATCAATTTTATTTGAAATATTTTCAGTTTAATACCAGGATTTTTACCTTCTCTTACTCCAAGTACTGCGATCATGTGTAATTTTAGAAATCAAGTTTTCACCGGAAATACCTGCTTGAGACCCCAGATAACGAAACGAACGGTCTCTCATTCGCCATAAAAAAGGTGATATCGGTTATACTTTAACATAAACAAGCGACCTTTGTAAAAATTAACAAATCTTGTATAGTTTAACCGCTAACTAACAGACCTCCACAACTGCAAAGTAATTTTAATTAACAATTGAAATTAATTTTTTCGGAAAAATGTTACAAATAATAATAATACGTTTTTATCAGTGAATATATCAAGTTAAAGAAAATTGTACGCGTTTTCGAGAAAATTCAATTCTAATGGATATGATAGGTGACAGTACCATACATTGTACTCAAATGGTAATTTAGAGGAAAGCGTAACGCTACTGTCCCTTCAGAAATCCCAAAAAAATCAATTTTCCAGGGAAAATTTTTCAAATAAAAGTCATGGATATTTATGTGAGTAGATAGTTATGAAGAAAATCGTTGGAGCCTTTTAAAAACAATCGGGGAGAACCGGATAAACTATTCAGTAAAGTCGCACTTCCAGTTTTATGGACTTTGTCCGAAACCTTCGTGTCTGATGTGGTACCTCCTAAACGGTATACCAATTGTGAGCTTCCTGCGATTTTTCGATTTGTTAAAATAAATACACACACACACAAAATCCCTTGATGATAGGTTTAGCTTTCTACTTATTTATCTCTCTAAGTATAGTGGAGAAATGAAATTAAAAGTATAGTAGTTTTCTGACACATTCATAGGGTTCAAACTTAGAAATTCGATATTGCAGATAAAATAACATAAAATATAAGCTACATTTAGAGAAAGGGAAAACAAAATTTGATTCAGAAAATAGCTAAGATTTTTATTTCAAACAAAATATATTTGTTTCGGGTTGAGGATGCGCATGATAATGCATATTTTACTACAACTGAGATTTTTGTTTTTGAAAAAGGAAATATACTTCAATTATCACAATACATATATAATTGACAGGGGTACAAATAATGGCGATATAATATGATTATGTATTTTTATGCAATCAAAACATTATGAAGTAAAATAACCTTCTTTTTATTCATTTCCTGCAAGAGATCTCATGCGTATGCCACAAATTGAAGAAACAATAACTCCCAGGTGTTACTGGTTAGTAAAAATGCAAAAAATGCCAACTATTTTTTTATGGTTATTAATTGATAGAAAAGAAGCGTAAACAATTACCGCGTAAACAATGGCTATCAATAATAATTTAATGGACTTTTGGTTTATTTGAATTTTATTGACATGTATTCTAAGGAATTTAAAAATAAAATTTAACCAACCAAAAAGAGGGCCAGTTTCAAAGTGGTTTCTAGACTTCTTGCAAGGATGTTTACTACCTTGTGAATGAAAAATGCCTACATGGTAACCTCAACCTTCTTAGCTTTGCATTAATATATTCAATTAATAACACTGAACTACCAAAATAATATAAATCAAGCTTTAAACTATACCTTGAAAACTTCAGAAAAGAAACCAGTTCCAATTTTTTCACAATAGAAGTCATCCAGACGATTGAGTTTGGCAACAGCACTGCGGAGCGCAAGACACGATGAACCTGTCACTTTAGAGTCCTTGCCTTCAGAAGAATCTTTAAGTGCCACCGGCTCTTTAGACATATCGACGGCAGATGTGGCTCCTTTCCTGAGCAACATTTTATTAGTTGATTAGTTTTATTTGTAATAATAATAGACCCACAGGGCTGGCCCAGTTTTAGGCTACTCAAGTCACCATTTGGTTCTGGTATGCACTTCACTCCGTTTTGGGAAACCCGTCCAAATGATAAGATTACATTTTTGCCCCGATCTGGGCCAATTGTACAAACAAGAACGCCGTAAATCTTGAAATCAACCGAAATATAATACGAGAAATTTTTCGCTTTTTGGCACAGCTGATCAGCCTATACTCTTATAACACGATGAAAAACGTATAAATGGAGACGGACACTTTTCAACTATTTAACATTCGGCACTTGTGTAAATAGTAAAAAAAATATTATATGAGCAAATATTTTTCATCACAATCCGGAGTTTAGTGGCAGACTAAAATGAGACCACCATGTTTGTTAACTTACTGGCATCACTAGCGCAGCACTGCCTGGTGTATGGAATGTCAACTTAGATTTCCTAATATACACGCATTCCCCCCTTCAACTAGAATTTACAACTTTCCAACTGGAATTTAATAATTAATTCAAGTAAAAATAAAAGTTATTTAAAAGAAAAAAATTAAAATAATAAATTAATGATAAACTAGCCATTCTAGTTAAAATGAGTTTCAACAAATATCCCGGAAAAATGAAAATATTGCATTTTACAGATAATTCCCAGGTAATTCTCTGTTTATCAATTTTCCATTTTAACACAATAAATATGAGGTGATTTTGTGGCACACAGCGTTCGGAAATCAATGTAGTTTGATATTCACTGTATGAACAATTGTATTTCTGAAAACCATTGGGAAAGAAAATAATTAATGCCAAAAGAAATTAGTTTCTTGAAATTTGACCAAAGCAATTTATTGTAATGTATTGAAACGAAACATTTTACCTGAGTATTCCAAAAACGCATAGCCATGTTTCTAATATAATTAATATGATTCCGCAGATAAAATAATACTTTATCATTGTTTCTCTGAACGCAATTCTAAATTGAGGATAGAACTTACTGGGAATTTCCAAGTAGATATTTCTAATATTCCAACCTACCATTTCATCTGGTGGACTGTTGCAATCACAGATCCAGTTTTCGCATTTTAGGATTTAAAAAAAAAATTCTACATTATAAGACAAATACAGGATTTGGGAGGAGCGAAGCGTATAACAGAAAGATCTCTATATTTATCGTTTATTCTAAACTCGACATCCATAAAAATCAACTTTTTTCTTTCTCTTAGTTACAATTACCATAAAATATAACAGGGTATATATATTTAAAAACTATTGAAAAATACAATAATACAAATAGTTACTATAACTAAGATATCACTTCTTCTTTATTAGATGAAGATATTTCCTAGCATCAAAATGGGCTAAATCTTCTTCTTGTTCTTTTAATTTTGTTTTAGGACGACGACGTTCAAGGCGAAGTTTTGCTTCGTGTTCAGACAAAGTAGAAATATCCAGAGGTAACTGGAAAGTAATGAAAAGTTAATACAATAATAACAGTTTGATGAAGCGTTAAGTAAAGGGAAATCTATACGGCTTCCTTAGGTTTCTATGTCTATATACTATGTGTAGCTAACTTCCAGATTATATATATGTGGGAGAGATGACATATAAATTATGTCCCATGAGTTTGTAGACTAAGTGTTGAGTGTGTTCTTAGCTTGGAAAACTCGCAAAGATCCCTAATGAAATGGATAGTGACTTTCTCCTAAATGTTGAGAAGCAACTATTAAATCTAGCCAAGGAAGCTCCGTTATTACTGGGTTTCAAGCTCAGTATAATAGTCACACTTTAGAATTTACACTTTATAGTGTCGGTACTGAACTTAGCTCATTCTCCTCACCTTCTCTATTTTTACAAAATAGTGAAATCACATTATACTTCTAAGCAGTAATGACTGACTAGTCCTTCAATGTCCATTTCCTTTCTACACTAATAACGACTCAAAATAAATGGATAATACAAATAACCTTAATAATCTGTCTTGGTTCATGATAGCGTATAGTGATGCTTGAGCCATCGGGAAGTATGACTTTCGTAGGATAATGGCGAAGATATTTCAATCTATGTATTCTTGTAATTGCAGCAGAAGCACTGCTAAGGCTTCTAACAATAAACCTGAAAATAAAATTGAATAATCTCATTTCAATAAAAATAATCTTCTGAAGGGATAAATAAGAATTAATTTAAAAAACAATTTTTACATAAATTATGGGCAGACCATCCCTTGAACTGTATAAGGTAATTCCAGTTAAATGATCACACATATGTGTACAATAAAGATCAAATGATAATAAACTTACATTGTTTTATTCAGCAATTTTAACTAGTAAATTTCTCTCAAATCTACTAAAATTACTGATTTAATCATCTCAAGTCAAAAGACAATCAAGAACCTTCTCTTATAGAATAACCTTCTCCTGATGTATACTGTCTGCGGCATTGCCTCCGGGTAGCGGTAATTAAGTGAATTATCTATTCCTATTTATTGTCTACTTACAAATCGTTTCCAATTAAGTTAAATTAAGGAAACACTCCTCAAAAGGAAGAAATATCTTCAAAGGACCGCAAAATAAAAAATCTAGAATAAAATACGCCTATTTAACAAGAGAAATTTTTGAACTATTTCACGGATTCAAAAGAACACCTTCCTTTGGATAAAATGTTCATTAGTATCATGTTTATTCAATATAGTAGACAATATAATATTTGATTTAAATTAGCAATTATCTTTATAGAAAATTAACAGAATTAAAGCAAAAAAAGAAACTGCAAATTTAGTACAAAAATACCCCATTAGGGAGCAGAAGCTACCTGCCCATAAAGTGAATTACATTCGAATCTCTTACGAAAAATTTGAATTTTAAATTTTGAACCTAATTTATCATTTAATTTTGCTTATCCTCACATTCTTCAAATAAAAAAATTCTTAGTTTTCTTACAGAGTATGCGAACTCTCACTTTTTTAGATTGTAATCCTTAGTTTTCTAGTCTTCAGCCTACAAATTTTTGTATTTTATTTAATATAAAATATACATTAATAATCGCAGTAGCGATTCGCTTTTGTATTTTTTCATTAAAAAATTATTTAGAGCACCCAAATACATTTCCTCCACCGTTATTCCCCTGGCAACTAATTTATCTATTTTTCTAAACATTTTTAACCTCACTTTAACTATATTATCAAAATTTAATTTTCCAGATTATATATAACTCAATATCTAGGGAAACAATTAAAAAAAAATATTTTGGATTGACAAAATAAAAAAACAAATCATATTAAATTTAAATTTGGATAATTTTAATGAGACAGACATGGCGAATAATATCTTCGTTCTATTAATTAGTGAGCTCTTTAATCTTTTTAAGATCGGTTTAAGCAAACACTTTTACATACCTATTTCTCTCCGCTTTGATTTTAAAGACGACTCGTATATGAATAATGATCTATTCAGTTGGCAAAGTGGTTTTTAAAATAAGGGGAGATTTCTTGCCACTTAACGCAAGCATTTTAAGTACTCAGATACACAGGGCATGCTAGTAATCAAGATGTGGATGAGGACTTAATACCACTTTTTAGCTGTGTGCTCGCTATTGAATACAATACGCCTAGGTGGTTGCATACCCCCTCTACTAGAGATGCCTTAGAGCTTAGATTATGTGCAGGGTAAAAATTAGCTTGCTTGTGCAGACTTAGCTCAGGCTTTTGCTCTCAGACTAAAAGTGATGAGTTTAAGGTCCTAAGGATTGGGATGCAACAGATATAAGTTACGGCTATTTCAAATATTTCATTTGTTAAACATAACAATTATGTTTTTATTTTTAATGCCTAGTGGGTTCGAGGTAGAATAGACTCACAGTGTCCACCGCTTGTCGTAGAAGGCGACTAAAGAAGCAACTGTCCGTTGGCCTAATCCTAATACCATTCCATTCGATTCTTAACCTGTATCCTAGATCTTATTCTATCCCCATCTATCTTGTTAAGGGTAGGTGAAGCTCTTAGCCGTGCTGAAGGCGTTCACCTAGAGGTAGAATAACCCCGAAATAAAGTTTTCCAGCTCGTTTAGATGCTGTGTAGAGGCAGCCCCTCCCCTAAACGAGAATTTTCCCCTAAACCAGCAAAAAGCCGGTTAGCTGCTCTGGGAAAAAATTATCAACTCAATTTCTTCACAATAAGAAAAACCGGCCGAATTTACGGATAAACGACCTCAGCGAGTCAAGGATAAACGTTTAGGTATTATGGATAGATATATATTAAAGATATATAGAGTGAAAGTAGCAACCTGGAATGTGAGAGCTCTAAAGACTTAGAGCTAAATAATGCTAAAGGTAAATAATGTATTAGCAGTAAAAAATTGATATAGAATAGTTTATTTATAAATAAAATAATTACATGAATCTTCAAAAAAAAAACTTGAAGGAACATAAACTATGAACACCCCCAGTTCGAGTCCAGCGTATAACTGCTAAATTTTATATTTGTTGAAAAATGTTATTAGTAAAGTAGGTGCTTTCTGCCCCCGTCCACGACACCTAATTTGGTAGTTGGACGTTAAGGCCGCCTGAATAAGTAGTAAACTATGAACAGTATTGGAATAAAAATCGTCTGTCGGAGGTTGATTGTTAAAAACAGAAAATGAACTTTTTTGAAATTAACTAAATAAATTAATAAAACAGAACCTTCTTAGTTGAAAAATAATCAAAATTAAACTAAATCATACAACAATCATGTAAGACAAAGTCAGAGGATAATTACAAAATATAAAGGGTAAAATAATATAAAATTACTAAATTAATAATTAAATAACTAATAATAATAATAACTAAATTGAAAGAATAATAAAATTGATTGTGTCGTAGTATTGACAACAGTACCTTGGGGATAGTTACAGAAGTTTAACTAGGTGACCAGCTCACTTCTATACTCCCACGCAACTTTGGTGGGCCAGCTATCTATTTAGAAGGTTTATAAAAACTTCCCTTGTCAAAATATTGAGAAAATAGAGATTCGGATACACTTAAGAAATAGGACATATACATATATAATGGTAAATGTCCTCTCTAACCTCATCGTTACGAAGGAAGCATTGATCTCTGTCTTCTAAACCGTAAGGCCTATAATTGTCAGCAAGCAACTCACACATGAGTTTCATTACCCAACGGGAAGTGGCCAAGTTAACGGATCTGTTCGCTAGAGATTCCCACTTCCGACTCCATAATCAAGTTCCCTAAACCTGTGGGAATTATTAGCCCATGCAACCACATCGTCACGCTTACCTGCTATGACTTTAGTCGTAAAGTTTGCAACAAGTGCTCCAATTCAGAAACATTCGATCAATGTTATGATAGATCAGGACATATTCCGCCGCCAGGGTTTTCCATTTTGCATAATATTTTAGTTCTTATTATTTCATTTGCCA
Source organism: Triatoma infestans (assembly GCA_011037195.1). NCBI lineage: Eukaryota > Metazoa > Arthropoda > Insecta > Hemiptera > Reduviidae > Triatoma > Triatoma infestans. The sequence continues at coordinate 173,652 of JAAEAF010000760.1, forward strand.
GTATTCCGGGTAATCTATTCTGGAGCATTTTTAAAACTTAAACAACGTATTTAAAATGGTGACCCAAAGTATAACAAAAAATTGGATCTAGACCTGTCTCCAAATAAATCATGTAGCAAGGCCTATACGGAGGTAGGAAGTAAAGTTTCTTCACAAATCGTCACAATAGCCTCTCTACAATCTCATACCCTCAAAACCTTATAATGGAGAAGCATAACAGAGAATTGCACGCATAACCGAGTTAAAAATTCTCGTTTTTGCAGCCGCAGGTTACTGAATTACTCGAAATAACGCCATACCAAATTCCATTCAATGCAAATTTTGCACTATAGCTTTTTTTTCCTTAAAATGAGCTTGGAAGGACAAAAGAGGTGTTAATGTGATATCAAGGAACTTATAAGAGTTCACCACTTTTATCTCCTCACCCCTAGAGTGCAGCGTTCACTAGACTTTAGAGGGCCGCCATTGCGGAAAACGATAATTTTAGAGATCAAGATTTAAGGTGAGACTCAACTTGCCGCAATATTCGTCTAGAATAGAAATATTAACCTCTAAATCATGTGCTGAGTTCGCGACCAAAACTAAATCGTCAGCATACATCAAGATTTTGCACATTCTGTATCTATTCTGATTCCCTTATATACTTCATCCACCAGATCATTAATATAAATTGAAAAGTGTAAGGGACGTAATAAGCAGTCCTGCCTAATAACAGTAAAGGGGTCAGATAAACCGTCCATTGCACATAAATAAGATCTACAATACATATTCCTGACGCCGTCACATACCTGTTGGGGATCCCACATTGTACATTTTTATGTGCAAGGCTTGTCGGATAATATTGTCAAATGCGGCTTTAAAAACTATAAAGATAGCATATAGTTTGCATCCTCTACGATTTTGTCTTAATCTGACCATGTTAACCAAGGCAAATATAGGTTCCACTGTGGGTATCCAGCTCTGAACCCCGACTTGCTCTCGCTAGGTAACTCCTTCTCATTTACAAACTGGGTCAATCTGAGAAGCAACAAGGCAACAAATAGCTTGGCAGAACAATTCAGGGAAACAAGACATCTGTAGTTGCTTATGTTGTAAGTCTCCCTTCTTAGACATCGGAAATATAGTAGCCTCTCCAAAACTCGCGGGAATCTTGCCAGAAATGTATATTTCATTCAACACTAATAACGGCAAATTGAGAAAAGAATCAGAGGCATTTTTGAATAATCGTACGGAATTCAATCCAGCCCAGGAGCCTTGCTACTCTCGCCTTCCCAGGACAGTCTTCAGTTCATCCATTGGAAAAGGCATATCTAGATTATTGGAGGTAATAAGTGGCTCAACAAAAGGAAATTAATTAAACTCATTGTGTGGCAAAGTAACGAAATGAAATGTTCACGCAGGCTGACACAGTGGATGTACCTGATTGTCGCGGTGGGACTCTCTTAAATGACCTAGCCATGATGCAAAACTCTTACTATTCCTGATTTCGTTAAATTTATGATATAAATTAGCAAAGAATTCATCTTTTCTATTTTTGCAGAGTAATTTTTGTAGTGGCGGCTACATATTCCTTCCTAGCCACAGTGCTATTTGTTTTTCTAAATAAAAATGTTTTCCTATTTTTAATTATAAATTACAACTGCATTCAAAATAAAATAAGTAAAATTGTTAGTATAATAGAAAATGTGACATGATGGTCTTGAATGGTAATCATCCAGTGATGAATACCATTCACTGTGTGAATACCATGTTACTAGACAAGTATCATCGTAATTATGTCGCTCATTCTTTCTGCTTTCTGGGATGGCCTGGGCTAGAGGTTTAAAGTGAAATTGAATGCTGGAATAAAATCTGATGTAGGTAGATGAAGGTAATGTTGAGGTCAGGGTGTAAGGTACGATTGGATATATAACAGGAACAACCTGTAATAGCTCGGAGGATTTTAGATTGAAGGGTTTGGATTCGGTTAGGTTGGAACGCCTTGCCGTCTTGTACAGTTCTAGTTCATATGCCCATTGAGGTCTCAGTAAGGAGATGTAGGTATAGAAGTCTTTTTTTAAATATTAAACAAGAATCTTGCGCAAACTCCACACTGAGCATCTGCTTTGTCTTTAGCATATTTCTTTTGTACACAAGTACACATAAAAATGTCTTGATTAAGCTTCAGTATCTTTGTTATTACTTTTAAAATACTATACAGTAAAACAAGTATGGTCATGAGGAAAATAATAATTATTTAATTGCAAGAGAAGCAGTAATTATTATTATTATTATTTTTGTTTTGTGCCCACATATTATCAATATTTTCTGATTTTTTTTTTAGGAATTATTTTTTCTTCTTCTACATTAATAATAAAAATCTTTTTTATGGTAAGAAATATGCTTTAATTGGAAAATATATTTCGAACAGAAAAAGAAAAAATATATAAACATATTATGCTTTAAATTTTCTGATTCAAATTGATAATTTAGCCAAAATTTTGCATTCTATTCTTTCCTCCATGGAATTGGATTAATATATGTTACATTTAAATCAGGTGGAGCTGTAACAAATGTTTATTTTATAATAATCATTTTTTTAGTGGAATGTCTCATTTCAAATTTAATTTCATCAGTTCCAACTTACTAAAAATATACGCTGTATGTGGCTGAGGGATGGATTGTTGGTCTCCTTTACGAATCCCTCTTTCTTCAGATTGATACTTTCGGCGAGGACTATAAGTTTCTGGATCGTTTTTTGGTGTATATTGTTTTGCTAAATATAAAAATATTTTTATTAAAATTAAATAACTAAGAAAGTTATTTTGATTGTTTACATATTGGCGCTTGGAGCTTACTCAGGGCACTGCCGGCCTCCGCTCAGTGAGGTATAGAGGCTCCTAGGAAAAGAAAATCTAAGTGCAACACTGCTGGATTAGAACCCGGACTTCCGCGTTGCTAGTCCAGCGCGCTGCCACTCAGCTTAATCCCTTCCCTCTGGAATATTTAATAAATTTAGAGCAACTTTTTTTCTTTTTTAATAAGTTATACCATATTCCAAGGAGATATTTGTTTTATTTTAATATACAGCAGGTCTCAAAACGTTCATATACTTTTCTTTATAATTCTACTAATATTTTGCCTCTAGGAAAACAAGTAAGTTAAGGAAGAAAAATGGATTTCACCCTTTTATTTCTTTTACAAACATAAAGGATAAATTATAACGCAAAAATATATTTATTTTAGGCAAAAAATTGTACTATAGCCATTTTTAAAACTAATTTGTAATTTTTTTTAAATTAATTTTTTAATTTATTTAAATTATAAAAAATGAAATATTTTTTTTCAATAAAATTAAATAAACTAAATTTGAAATTAAAAATTGAATTAAATAATTTTTGTTTTTTTAATTAATTTAAAACTAATGTCATTTGTAAATAATAGGCAACTATAAAAATAATTAATATAAAGGCATTCCTCTTACATTAATTATGACCTTATGACCCCTTGGCAGATTCTACCAGTATTAAGGCCTCTTGAGGAGTAATTTCTGCTCATGATCTTTCAAATTAGTTACAAGGTCGAGCATTTGTTTCTGAATTTTCCTCTCAAAAATTTTTTATAGGTGCTGGTGACTGTGAATTTCAGGGCGTTAAGCAACCATTCCTTGTATTTTTTTTTGCCTTGGGATCGTTATCATCTGAATTAAATAGGTGTTTTCAATCCCCATTTACGCACACTTTTGCATAAATTATGATGTAGTATGTTCACGTCTTTTGGCGTTAAGAATAAATAATAATAACTCAGTCGCAGAACTCATGCAGCGCCATACCAACACACCATCGTATCCGTGCTTTGGAGTTGGTATGATGTTCTTGGCTTCTAGTTCCTTATTAGGTGTCTCCCTCATAAGAACTTTCGAAAATATTAAATTTGCTTACATCCGAGAAGATACTTTTTCAAAAGTCTAACAGCTTATTGGCATACTTACAAGCAAAATGCAGTCTCCTTGCTAGCCTGCTTCATGAAGACGGTTGCGGATAGTTTGTGGCGTAACAAGGATTCCTGACCCCAAAGTTGACTTGAGGTTTTACGAGTTTGCGAGCACTTGTTTTTGGATTTTCGGAAACTTGACGCACCAGTTCGCGCACTTCTCTCACAGAAACATTCCTTGGCCTTTCAGAAGGTTTTGATTTATCAGTGGAACTTGTATTAAACTTTTTAATCGACTGTGGCAAGAGATAATTTAATGTTTTAGTGGTTTTTTCTATATGCTGTTATTTTTTCTATATATTCTTCTTTGGCGTGGTTGTGAATGAACCTTTATATAGCAAAATCAATTTTTTTATTTATTTTTTATAATTATTACACATCTGTTGTTCCTTTACGTTTCAGTATCCTTCTGAAGATAACACGTAGAGTGTTGAAACGTAAAGGAACAACAGATGTGTAATAATTATAAAAAATTAATAAAAAAATTTATTTGGCTGTATAAAGGTTCATTCACAACCACCCCAAAGAAAATAATTTAAGGTTTTTTCGTATCTCGCGATAACTTAAACCTTGTTGAAATGTCTTTCAATTCTGCCAATTTTCGCCCCATTTCAATCAGTTACTAGACAAGAACTAATTTTTATTATCAATACAAGCTTCCAATTGTCATTTTGGACTCCGGTTTTAAAATTAAGTTATATAAATAAAACGTATATAATTTTATAATAAACTGGCTGTAAGAATACCTTTTTTCCCTACAATAAATTGGGTTTTTGCATTATTAATAATTCTCGAATCTCTATAAAAGAAATTAAAGCATGGAATTCATTAGTTCCTCAAAAAGTTTTAAATGTTTAAAAAGTGTTATCGTAGAGTTAAAATGCAGTAGAATTATAAAGAAAAGTTGATGTATGTATACTTTTTTGCCCCCTGTATACTGAGTGAATATTTCTTATTACAATATCAATTAAACTGGGTTTGCTTAATCGGCAATATAACGGTAGTCTGTTGACAGTTTCCACTGTAGTATCTTTGGAATAGGCTTTTGTTTTTTAAATCATCATTATCTATATATAATAGTAAGTGATTATAATTCACATCTATTTAACTTACAGTTTACTATGTTTTTGTCTGTATTTTCTTTTTTTAACATCTGTTCTTTTGTTTGCGAACACTTCTTACTTTTTGTGGATCCACTATGTAAATCTTCTTCAGACATTTTTGCTGAATTTACATTACACATATTTTTCTATATATAAAAAAAAAAGAAATTGTTTTCCATATATATAGAAAAAAATTTATAAAAGAAGCAAAATCTTATTTTTGAAAAATGAGCAAAATCTTACATATTTTTCATTATTCTTTAACCATTCTTCTATCATCTTTCTTACTTCTGCTGCCTTTTCCATTTCTCTAATATCGTCGATAGTAGAACGACTTGTCTGAAAGGCGTATAATGCCTATAAATAATGTATTTTTAAATTTTGCTTAAAATCTTTCTAATTTTCAGAGATATTGCTTAGAAAGAATTACTAATAATAGTATCATCTACATTGCTAGCTGTGTAAATACGGTAGAGAAGATGGTAAAAGCGACTGTGTCCTAGATCTAGTTTGGCTAACTTGTAGTTACTTGAACGTAATATTTACATATTGCACTAGTCATATTTAAAGTGTTGTATCGTAAAGTAGAAAAGTGTTGAAGATGCAAGTGATAAGGGTTGATTTTTTAATGTATTAAAACTAAGAACACTACTCTACTCCTGTAGCATTTACTGATAGTGTATGTGTATTAGTTGTATTCAACTATACAACTGGATCAACTGCAGTGACGCTTCAAGAAAAAAAAAGAATCCTACTTAAGTTAGAATTGTATTTTTATTTTAAACTATCAATAATGAAAAATTGCTGGAAATTCTTGAAGTTGAAAACACTCAGAATTATCCTTAGCAAATCTGCGATCGAATCAAATTTCTCAAATTGAGTTTTCACACGGGAAATACATATTTTAAGGATGAAAAATAAAAATATTTTTAGTGAACGACCTGCAGTTGTGTATTATATATGGGCAAAATATCTCAAAAGCGTAAAAAAAATGCAAGAAGCCCAAATTTGTAAAGTGTAACTTTATAAACTTTTTCCACAGAAGAAAATGGCATTAATTTTGTTTTTAAACTTTGCAAACTAAACTACGCAAATATAGGCCTTATTTAGGCCTGCCTAAACCTGCTTTTAGGCAAACTGGTTTTTGCAGATTTCTGGGCGATTGGTGACTTCAAGCATCCCAGTCTTTTGCTCTATTCTATTAACATTAGGTCCTGTGAAAGTTCTTTCAACTAACTATATATTATATTCTTTAGAGTACAATTAAATATGGTTAAATAAACACCAAATCTGAAGAAAATATGCGACATTATAGAATATTTTTTTTGTGATTTTTGACAGTAAGATCTTCCCTTAAACATGGTATACTCACTATAAATATCAAGTATATCACTTTCATTTGTATCATTTTGATGGAATTTTTTGGGCGGAAGATTTCGGGGACCTGCGACGTTAAAGCTTTCTCTTAATACCTGCGAAAATTACAATACAAGTGAAAATTACAAGTGTGGGTGTTTCACACTTTCACAATAGGCTTTTTCCTTTTTATTTCTGATATGGGATCAGCCACTTCTTTTATAATCTTGGCACCCCTAGTAGCCATACCTGAGGCTGGTAGCTGCAGCATACACCAGCCTTTCTCAGATGAATACATACAATTTCAATGGGAAACGGGAGACACTTTTTCTTTTGCAGAGAAAATCACAATTTCTTCAAGTTTTCTATCAAGTATTATTATCTTTATCTAAACTAAATTATGTAAAAATAGAAACTTACCTTGACTACTTCATCCTTTCTTTTCCTCATAGTTTTGAGTTTATCATATTGTTTTACCAATTCTTTCCAAGTACTATAAATCTCACACATTTACTTTTTGTCAAAACAAAACTTTTTCTATCAAAGAATATAATATAATAAATAAATAACACCTTTTTTTTTATTACAAAAACAAATAAACAATTATAAAAATATTTTCCTAAGTCTCTAGTAGAATGACAAAAAAAGAATAATAGTAATACAAAAAAAATATAATTCACTAGGCAACTAAATTTCTGATGTAAAAATAGAATTTCCTTTTCTCACTTGTTTGAAATTTTACAAGAATATTTTTGTATATTTTACCTAAAAAATTATAAAATTTATTTTCCTTGTAATATAATATAAGGATTTTTTTTTTTTTAAATAAAGGTAAATCAAACTGTATCAAATGCACGTTTTATTTAACCCATTGGCGAAGTTCAACCATTGCAAGATGTGAAACTTGCAATCATAGCAATGAAATGGAAATTTAAAACGTTCTTTAACTTGAACTTTTTTAAAAAAGCCAAGTTTAAGAAATGCTTTTAAAACTGCACTAAACATTTTTTCCATCGCAAATTAAGTTCAAAATGGCAGATTAAAATAAAAATTTGTTGTTGTAACCCTTTCTATATAATGAGAACTATTCGCTGTGTCCAATTCCCGTTCAAATATAAATAATACTAGTTAATTCACCGCTTCCTTCATTTACTCGCTGTTTAAGAAAATGTGTAGAGGAGACAATTTTTTTCACAAATTGGTCACCTTGTCACCTTGGTGAATAGCATTTTACTATAACGGCAAAAATACGCAAAATAAATTAAAAAAAATACGGGAAATAAAATAAAAAGCCTATAGTAAGTAAATAATAAAATCTTTAAGTCTCCAGGAATGTAGGGAATGCTTATCGGGGAGGGGGGATGCGTACGACGTTTTATACACTTACTATAAATACTCTAAAATTCCAAACAGAAGGGAATGGATTAGCCACTGCTTCAGGGATTTTGGTTGCGAGTTGCCAGTCTAACAACACGAAAAACCCATTTACGGCTACTTAGGTTAGGCGAACCACGAGGCAAACTGTACGTTACATCACAACACTCATTCACATACATAGCTTACTATCTTCCAAGTAAAACACTGATACCAAAAGGAGCCAACAACAGATCTTTTAGATAGCTTTGTATCTATTCCTATATTAAACACATACACTTTCACACAATATATACACATACATATCACAAGACATCCTGAAGATGAGTTAACAACCCGAAGTCGGTCGATGACCACAACATGAAGCAGGCTGTTAGGAAAAAACTTTGTTGCTTGCCCTTTCAAATTATTCACCACAAATTTTATTTTATTATTTTTCCGGTTGGACAATGTAGAAATACATTTTCTGGTGCATAAATTTTATTAATAACTTATTATTCAGAAGCGAGATTAGCTTAGTGGTAGCGCGCTGGATTGGCCTCGCTTCGAGTCCAGACAGTGCTGCCCTTAGATTTTCTCGTCCTAGGAGCTTCTACAAGTTCATTGCTCGGTTACAGATAGTGCTGCCTGTGTAACAAATACATCTGGAGGTTGATAGTGCACTGATAAAACTGCGGGCGTCAATGACCACAGATACTGATGCAATTTAAAAAAGAGAAGTTACCAATAAAATATTACATACAATCATTCAATAAGCAAAGACACTTAGGACTAACACGATTCGATTTGATCGATTTCTGTATCTCGACACACATTCATCAGTAATAAATTTTTTGCAACATCAGTGTACTTTTGTCATACAATCTACACATTCAGCCGCAATTAAAACTACTCTTATAGACCACCCAATCACTTGCGATTTTCTCTCAATCCTAATATTACCAAAACATGATCCGTCTATCCTGTAGGGGAAAATGGATGTTTTATTTTCTTACTGTGAATAAAGTTCATCATTTTTGGCAGGATAATTATGAATGGGGGACCTAATCTTCGCTTTATCACAATTTCATTTACCAGCAATTACCAAAAGCATAAGATTTCCTTGGATCACAAGATGCCGAAGTAGTGACCCAAACGAGGTTGCAGTTTGGATCACTAATTAACCCAAACGAGGTTTGCAGTCTGTCACTAATTAAAATGTCGATTGTTTGACTGGTCTTATCTCAAATTTTCGGTCTCTACAGAGGCCATCATCAGTAGCTGTAAAACAACAGTGCTAAACAATAGAGGCTCTTTGCAAAATAATTCACACAAAATAATACTATCAATAAATAGCTGTTGAGATGAGTTATTTCATGAATATCCTCTGATTGATTCCCAGGTGGATATATTATACCACAGCTGCTGATGATGGCCGCTGAAGATGCTGAAAGGGTGAGATATAGATAAATGAAAATAAAAAGACTGGATCGTTCTTCAACATTGTTATCCTAAACTGTGAAATTAAACACGATCCAATAAACATTAGCCAAATTCGTAGTATTTAATTAAGTTCATTCCTTGAATACTTCAATCAAGGATTGTTGAATTTATTAAAATTAATATTAAACAGTATACCGATAAATGTTTTACGGTAATTTTCATTTAAAAAATTTCAAAATAAATTTGCCATTCAACAGGGAATTTTGCAACCTCACAACCTAAGCAAGAGTCTTTACAATATAAAATTGAATTCCTTCACTGGTTTACAAAACCCAACATAGATTTCTAAAATATTGTAATAATGTCTCTAGTCCTTTAATTTTTATAATACTGGAATCCCAATTTGTACAATAATGGGTTAGTAATTTAAAATTAAGTGAACATAACCCAATCGTAACATCTTCATAAATTTTTAAAGCCTCATTTCTATTATCTGTGAATAAGTTGGCAATCAAGTCACTAATACCTGCCCGCCAAACAGTTATCTTACTCAATGCTACCGGCCACTTTCTTGTGCAATTTGTGGTTCTTCAGCATTTTTTTCTGAATTCACGTTCGGTTTGTTCTTCATGTATCTTCTTTCAATATCTCTTAAACTGACACCTTCCGTCTCTGGTAGTTGCCAATACAAGAAAAAACATCCAATCATACTAATTGTTCCATACACCGCAAATAAATTTTCCAGTCCTAGCCATTGTTCAAGGGATATAAATGTTTTCGTAGAAATAAAATTAAAGATGTACGATACGGCTGCAACTAAACCACTCGCTTGACTTCGTCCTCTGTCAACAAATATTAAAATGAATAATAAAAACAAATACATAAGTCTAATAACTAGATTAATACGTTAATCTTTTAAAATAATTAAACAAACTAAATATTTTGAATTAAATAACTAAACTGAACCCTAGAGTAACAACAGCCCTTGAAATATGTCGTCCTATAGTTTTTATGGAGGGGGGGGGGAGTACCAGCCTATCGCGATTTCCATCGCCGTATTGTTCTGGCAATTAAAATCAAGAGTCCGCTGCTAACTGTATTCCCTACTTTTATTCACGATTTGAGTCTCCAGTAAGAATCAAGCCCTTCCACACGCGCCACTGACAAAGAGTTTTAGCTATAATAAGCTGAATCGAAGTGACTGTAAATGTATTACGATCTAGATACGATATATTATGGCATCCTTGTGGAAGATGTGTTAATGTATTGATGATGATGCTGAGGTAAGCAGCTACATGTAAATATATAGTGGTGGTGAGATTAATTTGCCGTTGGAGGGTTGAATGGAACTAATTGCACACACCCACTTTTTGCAGGCTTTATGTATGAATGTGTAGATGTCATAGTAATTGATATAGTGTGGATTGCCAGGCATAGATGCAAAGATCCGAAAACAATGTCTAGTCCATTTGCAGGGCTAGAATTGCAAAACAAATAGATTTAATTTCGGAATGAGATTTATCGGACTGACTCATCAGTTTCAAACTATTAGGTTAAAGAAAAACACTGTAAATGTGCGTTTGATATAACTGAATTATGCTGTCAAGAGAGACAATAGTTAGACTGTGCTAGGTGTGGAGCACAACACTATAAAATCGCCACATCAATTTAGATTTTTGCATTTTTTCTGTCAAAGAATTCCTTAATCCATTATCTTGCTTCCAATTGACCAATAAAATTAAATTCATTGTACAAATTTTTCCTGAAGGAAACTTTTTAACGCTCAAATATGGGCCGCTTTTTAGCACATTGTGCTGAAATGAAATACAGTCACTTCTTGAACCATGCATTTCTTGAACCTAATGCACTGCACTAGGACCATACCGTCAAATCCTTAACTTTCTAGAGAATCTAAAGCGGTGAAAATTCGTCTCAAAGTGTTTTTAACAGCTTGTGGTCTGAATTTAATATAGTATTTTCCAATCAACCTAATCATTTTTATCATCAAATTAAACCTTTCTCAATTAACTAAAACCACTTTTTTTTAACTTATCCGACTGAAAAATGCTGGATTATTTGAAACCATCGATATTAGGCAACTTAAAAGGTTTGTTTTCAACAACTAATATTTTAAGATTTCTAATATTAATGAGGAGGCAGAGATTCTTATAATAAGAGGCAATTCCTTTTTGTTTCTACAAATTTTATTTATGCATTACTAAACAAAGACGTTTCTACCTAATGAAGTCATCTTCAGCTGGAGTTTTCATTTAGTTTATCTCAACTGCAGTTGAAGAAAGAACTTCATTCTATGGTGAAACAGCCTTTAAATTATTTAACTTATTGCACATCCTCTACCAAATCTTCTGAGTAAACACAAAAGTTCCAAAACCTGAGATTTTGAGAGATATTGTATAGAATAGATTCTGAAATTTATTTTACTGATTAGTTTTGATTACTACTTTTCCACTTTCAGACATATTTTAGGGCGGGTTAATCACCGGAATATAAGTACGGCATAATAATATATAATATAAGTAGAATATAAGTACGGCACTGATTACCAACAATATTCAATCAGCTCGTAAAGTATGACGATAGTTCAGTAAATCAAATTATCTGATAATATATCAAAGAATGATATGAACATGTATAATGACAAATAAATAACTTACCTGAACGGAAAAACTTCGCTGACCAATGTCCAAACAAGGCCGACCGCTCCGAAAAGTGTAAAGAATGTTAGCAACGAATATAATACGAAAGATAACCATCCATTCAACAAACCTCTTGGAGTCATTGCTAATGAAATGGCGCACAGACTACAGGCAAGCATGGATGTTAAAGCGATCGGACGTTTACGAAACAAAGCGATAGTAGCCATACAAAGTACTGTGCCTATGAAACCAATAGATCCGAAAACGACCTTTAACAATTATGATTTATTAGCCTTTCAAAAAACATAATAAAGAAAAATATTCAAAATTATGAAATTGTTGTAATAATAATATCTTACCGTGGCTTTATATGGATCGATTGGCATTTGTAGTTTCCCAATAACTAATACCATGTACGGTCTTGATGCCAGCACGCCGGTGAAGTTAGAAAAGAAAAAGAATCCTATTATCAGCATCAGAGGACGTAACATAGCTGGTCTGAAGAAGTCTTTGATTCTGTCCAGTAATCCATCAAACTCGGGTTCATGGTTATCGTTCGTTGATGATCTGCAAAATTAGTGCAGAAAAATAAATTGTACAAATGTTTATATATTATATCTTTCATGTACTTGATGAACTAGAGTTTGACAATTGAAGAAAATGGACCCGGTAAGAATTAAGGAAAAGGGATGTGCTGTTACAAATACAGATATCCATTTATTAATCTAATATTTGAAAAATAAGTTGATTTAGGATGCGACTACAGCGACGTATATTCTAGCATTGAGGTCTTTCTTTGAGTTCACGTTTATTTTATGTTATTTTATATTTTATGGATAAAGACGTGAAAAAAAAAAAAAAATCATTTGAAAAACTTACTTTGCACGATTTTCTGGTATATTTTCTCTAGGATTTTCCACATCTTCACAAGCTGGATTATCATAAGCAGCGATTTCTTTTCTCTGTTTTCTCCTAGCTTCTTCTGCATAAGCTTTTAATTCAGCCAATTCTTTTGAAACAGCCGCAGATGACACCCAGCCACGCAGCCACATGAGCGATTTTTCAGCATCTTTCTCTCTATAATGTCCCAGTAGCCACATTGGTGTCTCGGGTACCTGTCTCATTTTGGAGAGGTTAATTTTAGAGATGGTTGCCGGATCTTAGAAGTATAAACGTTGACAGTCAGGGTTCTTGGACTAACGCACCCTTTCTTCAATATTTCCTATCAAGAACACATAACTGAGAATGAAGAATAACTGAAGAATAATTTGAATTTTTAACGAATGTAATTTTTTTTTTTAAAGATTTTTATTATTATCGTTCCTTGTTAATATCGAACCATATATTCAGGTGCTTCCAAAAATATGACCAATTTTTCAATCACTAATATTTTTTACAAAGTCCAAAACCATGAAAGTATTTTAATGAATATAAGTTATAAATGCAGCAACACTCACAAGTTCTCAAAGCTGTTCTTCTAAAAGAAATTTTTTCTTTTCAAAGTTGAAGCTTTTACTTAATTTTGAATTGCTTTGAATATTATAGAAACGGCGGAAGCTACCACTAAAATAACATGGCATTTTTGTGAGGAACGCGATGTCCCAGCTCCCCCAAAACCCTCTGAAATAAATTAAAAAAAAAAAAACTAAGTCCTGATATGTATATATTGTATCAAGTTTTAACAAAAAGAAACCGTTTGAAGATTTCATGTAGAATATAATAAAATCGTGGAGAACTAAAGATTGCATTCACCATAAAGTTGCTCTCTTTCTTCAAACCAGAGTTGGGTAGTGGTTAACTTACAAAAGTAGTTAATTATAGCTTTCACTGATATACTAGTTAAGTAGTTGCAACTAACAATTATATAATATAATTGGTAGTTGTTTTTGCAATTATGTTTTTTCTACAACTAATACAGTTATAGATGGAATATAAATTTAAGAAAATCTGATATCAAACACTCGACTTTCTGTTCCTGCAATTTACGTAGTTTAATCGACAAACTTTCTTCAAACTTATAATTTTTACTAAATGTTTAGTAGTATTCCATATTTTTTTTAAGGAACATGATCTTCCAGCCTCCAAAATACTCATTAAAATCAGATTTCTCGGAAAAAAGTAACAAACAAAACTATAGGTTTCTGTATTTATGTTAAGTATACTAAATTCGAGGAAGACTGAAGTCCGTTGGTGTCTTTGTAAGTCGCAAAAAACTGAAAAAACTGTTCAGTAAAGTTGCACTTTCGGTGAACCGTTTTTCTTCAACTTGGAAGTTTGACATTCATTTTAATTTATATTATATAGATGACAGAATGATAATACTTGAGAGGAAAACATAACCCACCTCTACTCGAAACACATTTGAATGAATTTTCCTGGAAAAAAATTGAAAAATTACCAACTTTTTATTTTCTCTTAGTGCATTTGTGGAGAAATGTTACGATTGTATCAAATTTACGAAATTCGTTTTTCGACAGGGAGTATATGTAAATGGTACAACTATCGAAAAATAATAGTTACTATTCTGATTGTTGTCACCCTTGAAAGAAGGAGATTCAACTCTTAAAATGTTTGCCAAATTTGAAGAGTGAAATTTAAAAGTTAAAATTAAAAATTTACTATGAAGGGAATAAGTAAAGCAGAATATATAATAAAAACAAATGTGGTATGAACACACACACGACTTTCTCTTACTCTAATAGAATTTAATCAAGAAATATTCTTTAAAATTCCAACTTTACAAAGTTTGGTTCGGCTGGATGTAAAAATTGAGGATTTTAATTGCTCACCTGAGAGGCCTTCGGTGGAGCGCTCTGTGTCAAAACTCGGAAAGCAGTGCAAATTTAATTTTATACTGACAGACAGACCTCTAACACCCCTCTAAAATGTTTTTTTTTTTTTTAAAGAAAAATGTTTCAAATAAAAGTGATACTTTCAATCTATGCAGCAAGCATTCCAAGTTTAAGGGAAATCGTTGTAACCACTATCAGAAAATCCCAAAAAACTCAAATACCTATTCAGTAAAGTCGCACTTCCGGTAAACCAATTTTCTTCAAATTTGAAATTCTATTATTGATTCTAATGTGTATTAATATAATATAGTTCAACCATATATTATACTGAAATGTTATTTTAGATGAAAGCATAACCTACTGTTTCCACAGAACCCCTAAAACATCAATTTTCCTGAGAAAATGTTTTCAAATAAACGTGATAGGTATTTACGTGTTAGCTAATATGATAATGTGATTATATGTTATATATTATAGTAATAATCTCAGATGGCGGACTCAAAAATTAAGATAAATTTTGAAATTATATTATCTAAATTACCTGCGATAGAGCGAGAATTGTTAATACTGGAAGAACAATCGAAATACCAGCAGCTGTTCTCCAGTCAACTAGGTTTCCCAGACCAAAAATAAATACTATTCCAAATGAGGCGAACAAAGAAGAATACGATGTTAGTGTTCCTCTTAGGCGAGGTTCACAGATTTCTCCTACATATGTTATAATTGGAGCTTCCATGAAACCAATTCCTAAATGAACAAAAAAACCATTTATTCAAAATTAAATTCTTCTAATAGTATTGAATCATTAAAAATAATTTTCATAGCATAATATAATAAACTTGAAATAAAGTTGTCATAATAAGTTGCATATAAGATTTTGCCTAGTTTTGTATTACGCTTAATAGAGCTAAAACATTTAAGTAAATTCACTGCGGTTAACAGTGCTCGCTGTAGATGATACAGCATCGAGCAAAAGGGCTTTGCAGTCCTTAATTATATCAGCCGCTAATATAGCAATTGTTTAGAACTAAAAGTTCGTACAATTATCCTGTATCTAGTATTTAGGAACGGCTTGAAATGCTCCTATAGCATCCAGTGGTAGCAGAAAGTCATGGAATACCAGCTGATTCTGTGCTTAGTTGGTAAATCAAACTACTGTTCTGATTTTCTTGCCAAATCATTTCTTTCTGTATTTTTGCAGAAAGAAGTGTATTAGTTTCCAGGCATCCGAGTTCATATCCGGCAAATAAATTTAAAAAAATTATAAATTTTCCGGAAAATCTATAAACTAGAACTCAGTACAGATTTACAATTTTACATCATACTGTATTTGTTCTATCAATTGGTTGTAGTTTATTGCTAACTGATTTATGATTGGGAAATATCAAATTGCACTATAAAATACGTTCATCTACCGGTTTATTCAGCAAGACGAATGTGTACAATTAGCGACGAAATATGAACTTAGCACGTAAAATTGTTTCTAGCAACAATTTATACTGCAGCAAATTACGTTGTCTGCACAGCAAAATCGGCTTTTTATATCATGTAACCAATGTAATTTTTAGTTTAGCTATATTTTCTATAAATTAAGTATAATTACACAAAAAACAATATAGCAGTCAGGTGGATGGTCTTTACTATTTTACTCTCTTGTTCTCTTTCAGCGAAAAAATACATTCAAAATTAAAAAAAAAAAATTTAATTACAATGTAGAAGTCTTTTATTAATTAAATTACAATCTAGAATTACAATCAATAAAATGTCAATTCATTAGCAAAGAAACTAAAATTTTATTATAGTAGTGCAGGTATTGTTGAATATGTGGATGGGTCCACAATGCTGGATAACATCTGGTATTTTATCCATCGTAGCATGAATATTTATTTTATTCCTGACCAGTTTCGGATTTTCATCCATCGTCAGAGTAAATTTATCAAGTTCGTGCAGAGAGTTCACTTCAACGCAATGTTTGTGTTCACTCGACACTTGTTGGTTTGTTGATTGTATATATTGTGTATGAATATTTTGTTGTAATTTTCTCTGTCTGTCGTTTCTCATTCCAAATTTGTAGTTCATAACACCTATGTATGTATTTTGTCGGATCAAAAGTGGCACCCTTTATTATTAACTTTACACGCATGCCTAGTCTCGTTTCTGTTTAATTTCAATTTGATATTTTTTTTTTAACTTTTACTTCTTTATTTGAATGAATTAATGAATGAAAACTTTACTGCTTCTAAGATACATTCTCATAGCAAGCAGTTGATCTTGATAAATTGTAAAAAAGTAAAAAATTGAAATAAAGTAAATGAAAGGCGTTAATATTTTGAATAAGTTTACAATTTTATGTAGATTCTTGAGGAATAAGGCCAGTTTAAATAAAACAATATCATTATGTGATTTAATTGTGAATACTTCCTGAAAAATGATTTAATGCTCTTTATATTAGATCCATAAAAAAAGTGTTCAAAATGTAATCGAAATAATCGCTATTATGAGCAAGTGGATGTTTTCATGTTAAAATAATTTTACGAAGGTTCAGATCATTTGTTACAAATAGAAATAAATCATTAATTTTATCTTTGTTTTTTTTCAGTTAATTATTAATAAATTTATTGCTTTAACGGGGATATTACTGTATTGTAAAATGTATTTACTGATAAACCTATTTCTTATTGGGCTCAATAACGGGCATATTATTATAAAATGATTTATATTGTCTTTATCGTCCTTATATAATGCACAAGGACAGTCCAGTTGGAACTGGCTGTGTAATTTCTATAATTAAGCCGGCTAGTGTATTTTCCCGAAAGACATAATTGACAGATTATTATTAGCTTATTGATATGGTTATGCTTCTCCATTTCCCAAAGTAGTATTATCCCTATAAAGAATGTTCAAGTTATCGTTAACAGCTGCCTCTATGACTTTGCTAATCAAATGGTTTCTTGTTTAGCGCGTATATATATATATAAAAGTCTCTAATACATACCCATTCCTAAGATAATGGCAGCAATAAATATCGCCGTTGTGGAGGAAGCTGTATAAAAGATGAACCAGCCAATAATATGAGGAATATTAACACACATCATGGCATATTTACGTCCAAGCGGTTCCAAAACCATTCCAGATGCTATACTTCCAATTGGTTGGCAAGCAAATATCACACTACCTGCAAAATGTAATATATGTTATGTGATTTTTTTAAACAATATTTTTATTGAAGGATATTAAAGATGTTTTGGCATATAGTATAAGAGAAACTAACAATAAAGGACGAACTAGATAATAAAACCAAATAACAATAACTGAATAAAATATTACAGACAATATAAGAATTACGATTGTTATAATTATAATATTGTGTTCAAGGGCCTTGCATAGTAGAAGTTACTTGACAAATTTATACATTAAAAATTTCATACGCAACGACGAATTGCTTATTTCGCAATAACTGGTAATGTAAAAATCTCAAAGTTTAGTGCCCTACATAAATATAGTAATGAGGGGGGGAATGTTTGTTCTCAGTGCATGGCAGGTAGTACTTGTATACGATTCTAGTATAGACCAGAATCTCCAAAAAGCAATATCTCAAGAAAAATGTTTTCAACAAATTCAAGTGTGGTAGATTGTGTTTTTAGTTTAATTACTTTCGAGAAAATCGCAAAAATCTAAGAAAACAAAGTAGCTTTTCCAATTGATGGCCTTTGCAATTGGAGAAACCTAAACGTAATAGTCATGTTGAGCCATCTGCGATTATTTTTCTTTTTTTTGAGATATTCACATTCACTTAAAAAATAAGAGACCATTCGCTAAAATATGTATTTTCGAAAATTTGATACCATCTCATTAATTTCTCTTAAACAATAAGCGAAAGTAAAATATAGTTATTTCAGAAGTTAATCTGAATCTGAACGTACATAAAACCAACAAGTCTTAAACAATTTCACTTAATATGGAATGGATACCTTTAATGAATTCCATGGGAACATTTTTTAACACTATGGTCATTAGTAACTTTTACTAAGAGACTAGTGATAATACACAGGTAAATTCCAGCTATCCAGATTTTCGCTGGATGTGCTCCATTTCAACTATCTTTTGGTCTTCGTTCGCGGGTTGGCGATATTATAAAACATAGTTTTCGTTTTTTTTTCTAGCATGTTTTACTAACCTAACGCAAGACTGCGAAAAAAGGCTTTTCACGTCAGCAGGGAAATTCCTGTGACATGAACTCTGTCCAGCATGCCACAGTTGGCTGATTTTGGAACTAATAAAATCCAGAGTATTTGCCTGTAGGTTTAATCTCTTACAGCACGTCTAATGCTGCAATCTAGCTACAAATTGTTGTACTAAACATTCTTTTATGTTAATGCTAATTACATTTTAGTTTTCTACAGCAACCCAGATTTTTGTTGTTTTGTTTTGATTTGAGAAGCCCTAAAAGAGAAAATAATGTCTTTGAAAGAAAATAAACTTGTATTGAAAATTTTCATATGTGAAATTAAATATCAAATGGGGGAGGAGGAGAAAACGAAGGAAGCTCAAATTTGATATCACTCTCACATATTTAATGGTATCAGTAAAGGGACCAAGGATCTTCTTCTTCTTCTTTAGGGATCTTTCTCAGCCTGAACACACGAACAATATATACACATTGATAGATTCAACATTTATACAATACACAGAGATAGATGATGTACATGTAAACATGCAACTGTAACTGCACAGACGGACTAGATTCTATATAAAAACATTGACATCCGAGGGAGCTGCAATAGAACTTTTAGATGGACATTGAATAATAGGCCGCTCTCATTAAACATCTACATCGACATTACTTAATGATCCAGGCATGAAAAATTCAGTTAAAATTAATTAATCAGGAATAATAACTGATATTGATTTTTATTTTATTTTTTGTTTAAGTTTCCTGCAACAATTTTCTTCAAGGTTCGTATATTTTTTACTATGTGAATAAATTACATTTTACTTTTATTTAAAACTTCTTCCAAGATACTGACTTCAAGATTCAGGCAAAATTCTGATAAGATTCTTTCTAAACATAATCGAATGGTCTCAATTGCTTCATTTAGAATAAAACTTTAATAATGTTGAGAAAGTAGCACTTACCAAACCATGAAGCTTGTTCTTTAGTAAATACTAGACCTTTTTCATCATTGCCTTCCAGCAGTGCTGGTATTACGATGGTAGCATATCCTAATGTCATTCCCAGATCAAGAAGTAGTAGATTTTTAATTGTGCTTGCCAAAACCTATGAAATTATAAAAATTATTGATATTAAACAAAACAATTATAATTCCATTTTGTTGAAACAATTTAAAAAAAAATAAATAAATAAAGAACTTGAAATATGAAATTACTGAGAATAGTTAATCGTGTGTGAAAATTTTCATATAATCAAATTTGTTTGCATTGTATTTAAGTTCACATTGCAATATTTGTTTTATCCATTCTCATAAATCGATTAGATAATTGGATATCACCATTTATATTATAGCATTAGTACAATGCACCTTTTGTTATATTTACAATTTACAAACATCTGGATGAAACACAACTACGATTTTATCGTATTGCAGTTCTCACGGTTCTAATGACAACATTTTCTGTAAACTTCCCATTTTTACTCAATATTTAGTTGCTATGAAGATAGTCCCGTAAATCTAGGGAACCGTAAAATCATTTTTGATGGAAAAAGTTTCTAATAAAAGTGACAAAACTTCATATTATTCATGAGAATACCGAGTTCAAAGAAGTCTGCTGAAGTCATTGAAAAGTGGGAAAATGTGTGGGGGTGGGGAATTCAGAAATTAGAAATTCCCATTAGCTGATTTTCTTCAATATTGGAAATTTAACAACACTTGCATTTAATGCTTGTTGTAGAATAATATTCTCCAATATATGAAGCCTATAATGAATAGACTTACCTGGAAGCCTATAATGTTACTTTTCAAAAATCAATTTTCCCAGCATAATAAAAATACCAGATCTATATGTATGCAGTGAGTTTAGCCATTTTTCCAAATTTATCCCAATCCAATGAATAAAGTAACATTTCCGATTAAGGGATGTGAGTGTGAGTGGGAGTTCGACGTTCCGCTACGGAAGCCAAAATCTCTAACCCACTTCTCCATATGGGTTATCCAAACAGATTATCCAGTTTGAGCTTCCTACTTTTGTTTTGGTTATAAGTTATGTTGTTCCCAGCTACACACCCACACACATACATCCCTAAACACGCATACACACAAGTAATAGAACACATTTCTAAAAACAAAAAACACTTTTATTGATCCCTACAGCTCACTGTCCGGTGATGGTCAGTGTTGATTGTAACGAGAGAACAGTGGAGGCCAGCAGTGTACTGAGAAGGCGCCGGGCGCCATTGACCATATATGTTGACGCGCCTTAAATAAAAAAATTAAAAAAACTTTTATTGAGCTTAAGAGACAAAACATTTACTTCAAGTAATAACTCGCAATATTTTCTCTTATAGCGATAAAAACAAAGTAATTAAAAAAATTAGAGACATTATTTTTATTTTTGAAGGCTTGTGATTCTAGAAATCTGCCCCAGGAAATGAAAACGAAAAACTCCAAGCTGCTTGTCATCAGACATATCCAAGCCTCTGTTTTGGCGATATTCTCCATTCCAGTCCATATCTCAGATAATAATTTATAAAAAGGAGTAAAAATCAAATAGCCAGAATATTCAGGAATAACTTTTGATTACATTATTTAAACTTTATGATTTCTAATACCTTAGCAAAATTAAAAATACATTCCAAATAGGGCTGTAAAATGATAATCAAATGCTAATCAATTCGGAGAATCTTAATCTATGTAATGAATACTGTTTCATTCTGTTCAAGGTATTTTATTTTACTTTTCTGATAATTCAGATTTCATTATAATTTAGATAATAACAGAAGAATTTAAATTTAATCTTTGCCAATATATTAGAGGTTTGTGCAATAATTGTGCCAAAATTTCACACAAAAAACCGTTATGAGACATACCAGTTCTCTTACTAACGATTCTAATCAATTATTACAATTCTAACTTAGAAATTTTCTGCAGAAATAGAATTTTGACTGAATATTTTTTGAAAAAGTTTTAAAACATAAGGGGGGAGGAATTTGAATTTTAGGTCTTTAGATTTACACGAATTTGCTGACTACATTGTAAGGAAGCGGCCTCTTCTGTTTTTCAACGCAAGCCTGCTTTAACTTACAGATCTCATAACCTTACATATCCCCAGAGCCTATCTGAATTCAATTTTGTTTGAATCATTACGTTTCAACTAAAAATGATAGATTTATGTCTTTGGGGCTAGCACTTTTAAGTTCAAAAAAAGTCACTGGAACGATTTTCGGAAAAATTCCAAAAAACTAAGAAGCCTATTTTGTAAATTCATGTCTTCGGTTAACCGATTGCCTACAAACTTGAAACGATGGAACCATACATTCCGTTGAAGTGGAATTGCAGCTCCACATATCCCACAAAAAATATTTTTTTCTGTAAAAATGATACAAATAAAATTGTTGTAAGAAAAGTTTGAAGACATTTTCGACTACGTCGGCACAAAACGAAAAAACCATAGTCAAGTTGCACTGTTGGCTGATGGATTTTGACCGAAACCAAGTTTAGTCTGAACCGAAACTTGGTGATCCCCAAATGGAATATCGCGTTTGAACTTTTTGTGAATTTCTGTTTTTCCAATATATTTTTTTGTCGCTTGATACACATAAAACAGACATACACTACAAAACATTTTTTTGGTATTCTAAGAACGTGAAAATATCTATTATAGGTGAAAACTCAATTTCCTAAATTTGACATGATTGCAATATTTTTTTTACAAAAATTAAGAAAAAGTAAATAACAAATAGAATACCTGAGGTAAAGCTCTTCTCCAGGAGCTCACTTCCGGTGCAGTTTTAACTTCAAGTTGATCACCTTCTTTTTGAGGTTTCTCCGCTAAGTCGCTTAGAGCAATTGTACCAGTTTCGTTGTTTCCAACATCATTTTGTAATCTGAAAAATTGAAATAATATTCTATTATATTGGATTTTTGATTCAGGTAGCCAATTAAATGAACATTAGAAAAATAGTCTAACTCTCTGTTGAACAAAATGTGATCGCATTTCCGCCGAAAAAGAGGAAAGTAGAAAATGTCAACATTAGTAGGAGGAAGTCCTTAGATAGTTTCGAAAATTTTTTACTGAGTTACAATGGAAAATTCATTTTTTGGAGTCACCGGAGTACGAAAAAGTGATTTCTAGAAAATGGTACAGTTGGCGAGGTGAAACTTGAGGTTAAGGACGGCCAGTTTTAAGTAGAAGAGGTATGGGGGAATCTAACAACTAATTTAAAAACATCTGATTTTCTATAGTCTAATGAAACCTCTCTTTTTTTGTACATTTTTAACATAGGTTAGTACATACTAACCATGACCTAACCTCAAGTATTACCATGCCAACTTTACATATGTATGTAAGTGAACATCATAATTTGACAGAAACGAAAAATCGCAGGAAGTACACACCGGATATTCGTTTGGACACCACCACCAAATTCGATCGGAATTCGTTAACCGAAAGTATCACTTTACTTAAATGATTTTTCCAATATTTGGCGAATTTACTGTACCAAAAAACTACACAGCATTAACGTTTTCATTTTGATGACAAAATAATCTGATGTGAAATACTCATGCGACTTTCTCTTACCAATTTGCCCAATTATATCTGACAGTTATACATACTATACAGTTATAATACATAGCTATAATTGACTGAATCTCTTCAAGCATATAATTTTTACTAGATGTTTAGTTGTCTGACGAAAAAGTGAGTGTGCTCTAGACGTTAGAGCTAGTAGTTATCATTATAAAGGTCTTAAAAGTATATAATCAACTTGGTGACACATCTCAACCTTAAGGCTGGCTAATTACCGTAATTATATTATTATTAATTAGTAATAAATTAAATGGAAAAACCTACAGTCAAG
Source organism: Triatoma infestans (assembly GCA_011037195.1). Lineage (NCBI taxonomy): Eukaryota > Metazoa > Arthropoda > Insecta > Hemiptera > Reduviidae > Triatoma > Triatoma infestans. The sequence goes on from JAAEAF010000760.1 coordinate 197,365, forward strand.
TTTATTCATAACAGTCAAATCTCAGATAGTGTGCACATGTATGTTATATGACAGTGATATGTATATGAAAAAACATGCTACCATGTTGCATAATTACTGCGTTTTTTAATGCGTAATATTTATTTATTTTTATTTTTTTAAATACATTTATTTGCATCAATACAGCTATATACATTGGCAAATGTGTATATACAATAGCTCAGCGTCACATCTGAGCCATCGGATGTGATGGAATAAACTGCCAAAAACTCTCTAGGATAAACTGAAACGTTGGGGAACAGGAGATTACGTGAGCAATGTGAAACGACATGGAACATTGTCAAGATGGAAAGGTGTGGAAAATGATTGGGCAAGAATGTTTAGAAGAGTTTCTCTAGGCTTTTGTGGAAATTTTGGAATCGGGTGTGAATTAGATCACTGTCGAAGGGAATATTAAGGGAAGGGTGCGATTCGAAATACAATAGGGTGGTTAACGATTCTGAAATTTGGATTGGGCTCCCACAATTCTGCTCCGTATGTCCTACCGGTCTAAGTATGGTTTTGTAAAGAATTTATTTGATACTATCATCGTGGTTCTAGGCCCAAGTAGTTTTCTTAATAGTCCGAAACGTCTGTTTAGTTCTATTTTTTTAAGTCTTGTGTGTGTGTTCCACGTTAGACGACTATCTAAGTATGTCCTAGATAATGAGGCCTGTGTAAAAATGGGTATTTCTGTAGTGTTGATGGTTAGGGGTTGTCAAGTCTATCTTCGTAATGTAAATGTGGACCTGGACACATTTGGCAGGCTTGAATTGTATTCTGCATTTTTTATATCAACTTTCAACGAATTCAAAGTGTTCTTGTACAATAGTAGAGATTAAGAGATCAAGAGACAATAGGACAGAGCAAGGATCAGGTGCGAAAATAGCATAGGCTGTTATTAAGGTTTTAGAATAGGTAGGAATGTCAGCAGTGTAGATCATGTAAAGGATTGGTTCTAGTGTACAGTCCTATGGCACGCTGGCGCAGACTGCAGGTAGATCGGAGATATAAGTGCTGCATCTCATTCTGAAACAGGGAACGGTCAGATAGGATTGCAGGAGAAGGTAAAATGAAATGGGAAAGAACTGTTTCAATTTGTATAGTGTTCCTGGGTGCTACACTGTCGAAATCTGAGCAATACAGAAAGATAAGAGCTAATCAGAAAATAATCACACTTTTGGGGCCTAATCACTTCCCATCTCAAGTTCACTTCATTTTTCCATACCTTAAGCCGTAGAGGAGACAAACTAAGGGAGAGAGTACTGACTAAGAACTTAAAATACTAAGGACTTACGTGGGTACTGGAAAGAGAAGTTAAAGAGAGTAAGAGCTAGTCCAGCCGCCTATATAAAATGATGCGCCTGACTCTCACGCGCTCTCAATGAGTCACCGTTAGCCGTCAACGTTGAACGTACTAATGTTTTGACACTGTCTCTCTGCCAGTCAGTCTGTCACTCTCTTCTCACGCTAAAATATTACAGTGTAAAGTCCTCGTAGTGTTTATTATTCGCAGTTAATACAGTAGTCAGTAAGTCTAACTCAAATCAACCCAAGTATTTCTCTTCTGTCCAAGCCTCAAAATCATCCACTGCTATTCTCAATTTGACCATTGTCTTGGCTGTAGCGAAAGAAAATCGTGGTAGTTTCACACCAGATTAAAACTAGATAATTAAAGCTTGCGAGATCCTCTTCCTGTTGGTGTGAAGGCTAGCCCTATATTGCCTTTACTACGAAAATTCAGTTTATTCTAGCAGAGATAGCAAAATCGAGGATTATCCAGAATCATACTAAGCAGCTACTTAATAGCGATCTAATAGCGGAAATGCCCTTCCAATCGCTGTCTGGCTGACCTCGGCCCGTCTGTTGCGTCAAAAATTTCACAGTTTTTTTTTTTTGGCTTTGATGAATTAACTTCCATATACGTAAATAGTACAATTAAACCAAGTGAACCTAATTTTATAATCCAGTGTCCCGTCCAGTAACAGACAGTGTGGTTAAGAAAATTGCCAATAGCACGTATATGAGAACTTCCTGTTTTTTATCACCTTTCCTTAATATCATCTCCACCAAGGCAACTAACTGATATAAATACTCAGTTTTACTTCACGCTATTAATTCTTAGAAGGTCATAAAAAAAAAATAGTGGAAATTCAATTCTTTCAAAATATTAGGTAATAAAAACACAAAAGCTATTAAATTTTAAAAACTGGAACAATAAAGGTAATGGCTATTCAATGATTACTCGAATTGTAAAGCAATTATGGTGATAAGCAATAACATGTGGCTGATTAAATGAAATTCTTTGCATTAAATAAGTTAAACAGCGAGAAACAAGATTTTTTTACACTTTTCCGGAACATTTGATATGGAATACTCACACGTTATTCTCTTACTGCAGTCTACAAAATTATAATTGACAAAATGACTTGTTTGAGGAAAAGCATAACTTCCCATCTTCCTACTAAACTTCTTTATCTGAATTTTCACCGAAAAAAGTTTCAGACATAAGTGATAGGTGTCTGTATTCATAGTTAATATTCCAAATTTAAAAAAATCCGTAGGTGTTTTTATGGTGAAAAACGCATAAAAATGAAAAAAAACTGTCCAAGAAAAAATGCACTTCCGGTTAATCAATTTTCTTCAAACTCGGAATTTTGGCAACATATTTAACTGAAATAGCTATTTATAAGTAAACATAACCCCATCCCTTCGCCAAAAGTCGCCTTAAGTGAATTTTCTTAGAGAAATGTTACAAATAAAAATTATAGTTGTTAGTATGTGTAATTGATATTACAAAGTTCAAGGAAAATCATTGGGAGCCATTTTTGAGAAAATCGCAAAAAAGTGAAGAAAAAACTCATTCCGTATAGTGGTACTTTCGGTTGAGGAATTTTAACAGGTAACATATTATCGGATCCCATGCTGATACCTAAACGGAATATCAAGTTGAACCTACTACGATTTAGCGTTTTTCAGCTACACTGTTCATGTAACATACACAGACCATTTTCTAAAAACCAAAATAAAATTGATGTTAACCTCCACAAAAAGCTTTCAAAAAAATTCACAATTTTCGGTTAAAAAACTTTTCCTTGACCTGGAGTTTGTAGCTATTCATTATATTGTTCTTAATTTTGTGTGTATGTCGCAGTACTCCAAAGTATTTTAAAGATGGAAATCTATGAAAAAGCTAATTCAATCAAAATCTAGTTCATTGCAACAACATAAAAAAAATCTGGTGTGAAACACTCACACAACTTTCTCTTACTCCAGTTCTCAAATTATAATTTTATAGTTTGTGCACCAAATTTAATGAAATTCGTCGAAAACTGTTCAGTAAAAGCGCACTTCCGGTTTACTAATTTTCTTGAAACTCGGAATTTTAGCCATCTATTTATTTCTAATTAATTCTGTTTGCATGATAGATTGTATAATCAACTACGATAACACTTTAAAGAAAAACATAACCCCACCCCTCCTCCAAAAGTTCACTTAAATGAATTCTTCCAGATAAATTTTTAAATAAAAGTTGTAGATCTTTTTATGTGTAGTTTATATAGGAAGTTTCAAGGAAATCGTAGCCATTTTTGAGAAAATCGCGAAAAAGTGAAAAAAATCATTTAGTAAAGTGGTAATATTGGTAATTTGTAAAACTTATGGTTTCACACTTTATAAACAACCGGGTAAAATGGTAATTTGACACTTCCGGTTATTCAATTTTTTTGAAACTCGGAATTTCAACAAGAAATCCAATTCTAATTAATATTATTTAGATGACAGAACTGTCTAATAAACTGAAATAGCACTTTAGATGAAAACCTAACCCCACCCCTTCCCCATCCTGCCCTTAAATGAATTTTCCCAGAGAAACGTTTGAAATAAAAGTGATAGACATCAGAGACATTTTCCGTGGTAGCCTGCTTCATTTTGTGGTCATCGACCGGTTTCGGGCGTTCGCCCATCTTCAGGATGCGTTTTTCAGACAGTGTGACAACACAGACTTGCACAGAGCAACTTAGTTTCACACTAACTCTGTTGCTCTAATTTCACTAAGTTGAACTTCACTATTCTCTGTGTTGTTTAGGTGTTCTCAACTTTTTATTTACAAAATTATACATAAGTTTTCAAGTTTTGATATGTTTTAAAGATTATTTAATAGTTTTTATTTTTTTTATTTTTTTATGCCTTGAAAAAGACAATATATTTGCCAAAACGTTGGCAAGAATTTGTTTTTTTACTTTTTTCAAAAAAAGACCGAAACTCACGTTCCTTTTCCTTCATACAAGCAACGGTCGAGAAGAATCATTCATAATTATTAATAGAAACCGCTTAAAACTTACAGTTATACTGTAATCTTCATTTAAGCAAAACATAAATGCAGTAAGAAGATTAAATATTTAATGCCTTCTCAATTTTGTATTTTAGGTTCTATCTTAATATTGTAAATAGATTTAGACAAATTAACTCAAATTTTTAATTTACATACTTATTTGCTTGACGATTAGATGAATCATCTTGATTTGACAGATTGTCTTCCGATCTGTAACAATATGGTGAGCAATATTATAACTTCATACAAGTAAATAAATATCTAAATCTATTTAAAAATCATTAAATAATAATTTCATGTTTAATTTAATGTCTGTGGGATGGACCACATCATCATGCATGATCACAATGTTTTCATTGCTCTCCCATTTTTGCTAATTATTTACAAGATGGTTTAAACATTAAAATGTCTGTTGTGGTTGGTTCCGCAGAGCTGGAAAGCATCAGAGATATTTTCCGTGATAGCATGCTTCTTTTTGTGGTCATCGACCGGTTTCGGGCGTTCGCGCATCATCAGGATGTTTTTGTCAAACAGTGTGATAACATAGATTTGCACAGAGCAAATTTAATTGATATAATATATTGTTTATTTGTGTAAATATTTGTATTGTATTTTATTTATGCAAATTTAGTTGATACACTAAATTTAGTGTATCAACTAAATTTGTTCTATGCAAGTCTATGTTATCACACTGTTTAGACAAAAACATCCTGATGATGGGCGAACGCCCAAAACCGGTCGATGACCACAAAAAGAATCAGGCTATCACGGAAAATATCTCTGATTAAAATGTCTAGTTTTTGCGGTCAGAAAAATGATGGACTGTCATCTTTCGGACAATTGATTCGTCCGAATCAACAGTAAATTCGCGTTCTCTGACGAAAGAAAAAAATCCTATTGTGAAATAATCACATAACTTTCTCTTACTGCGATTATTCTAATTCTAATTCACAAATTCCCTACAAATTTGTAATTTTTATTATTAAAGTTTTAATTGTGTTTTACTTGTATTTTTAAGCAAAAGGATTGTCTGGACATGATTATATGAACGCTGGCGCTCTCTGTCAGACCTGAGCAAAATTAATTAAATTTAAAGATGAACTTACGCATCTCTGTCCAGGAACCCTAAAATCAGTTTCATTTTACTTATTTTTATTTACACTTATAATTAATTTTTTTTAAAACAGAATATATCAAAAACGAAAAGGCCGCAGGAAGCTCAACCTGGATATTTCATTTAGGCGCTACCACCGTATCAAACACGAAGATTTCGGGCAAAATCCATCAACCGGAAGTGCAACTTTACTGATTTTTTTTTTCTGTTTTTCATATTTTTCTAGAAAACGGCTCCAATCCAGGGGAGGGGAAAATCTTGTATTTCAGGTGAAAACTCACTTTCGAAATTTGATTACTCTCGGAAAATTTCACCTTATAACAGTAAGAAAATTAAACTGGAAAAATAAAAGAAATGAAAATCAATCAGATCAATTTAAAGCAATAAAGAATTAATATGCATACCACGCAGGATGACAGTTTGCGTAACAATAACTGAATTGTCCAGTTTGTAAAGCACAGAAGTTGAAAAGAATTTTTTTACTGAAATCTAAAAATGTTATATTTATATATATATATAAGATTCCTTCCTAATCTGAATTTAAGATAACCTGTCGCCCTTGGACAAATCAGTGGAATCCAGTCTCATCGACCCTCTTTAACTCCCTCTCCCCTTGGTGATCACCATGCTGGGGTAGACATTTCTTGTTTTCAATGCTAACGCCAATATGTGCACTTGAATATCAAGGAAGCTAGGCTAGCTGGCCTTCTGATGATGATTTAGACTAGCCTTCCTAAGCAAAGTTCATATAGATGGGCATATTCCAAATATTTTCATGAATTATTACCATATCATTGATATCACTGTTCATGAAATATGACCTAAGTATAGAAGGCATTAAAGAAGAGCTCCCCAAGGTCCCTCCGGTATTTCTACCGTACAGTAGAGTGAAGTATAGAGTGCATAGCGCACGATGTTAGAGCGGCAAGACACTTATTGGAAACTGGTGAATACTGTAATGGAATAAAACACTCTTCTGTTAAGAAAATTAATTATAGCAATCATTGGGGACTTTATGCTGCAGTTACCAGCCGCTTTAACACTGCGTTTACTTAAGGCGCACTTCGCACGCGCACTACCATCTCTGTTATGCCAACCTATATGGTATGGACGAATGGGCAAGTAATTTAAGTATTAAGCCCCATCAACCACCGCAGGGGGTCGCTGTTGCATGCAGCCTCCTGGGTGTTGCAATCCCATGGGTTCCTAGCACAGTACTTCATGCACTTTCACTACATAACAGAGACAAATACACTTACACTACATACACCTCACACCCAAGGGCTACCTTCCATTGGAGAAGCTTGGGCAAAGGGAGTAAACCCTTCAAATTCAAGGTCCTCCATTGTATCGGGGGTTGGGCGTAGGGCCGACAACCCTACCCCGCAAAACCTTAACAAGTCTCGAAACCTCAACAAAATAAAAACTGGATGGATCAACGGAAAAGACCACGGCGTGTTAAAGGACCTACTTTGTTTATAGCGACATGGAACGTAAGAAGTATTTTTGAACCTGGGGCTAGTAGATTACTCGAGAAGGAGCTGGTAAAGTATAACCTAGATATTGCAGCGATTTAAGAGATTAGGTGGAAAGAAGCTCAGATGGTGGATCTCAAAGATTATACTCTTCTCAATAGCGGGCATAAAAGAAACATTTTTGGAACTGGGTTTCTCATAAGAAAATCTCTTCGGCATACAATTATGGACTACAAAGCCATAAACGAAAGAATATGCTACGCGAGACTAAGAGGAAAATTTTTCAACCTTAGCCTGTTGAGTGTCCATGCACCGACGGAGGAGAGATCAGATGAAGAGAAAGAAGCGTTCTTTGATGAACTCGAAAGGACTTATGACAGTAGCCCAAAGCATGACGTAAAGATATTGCTAGGAGATTTTAATGCCAAAATAGGGTGGGAAGAAGTATTTCACCCAACAATTGGGAAATTTAGTAAGCATGAGACTTCTAATGACAACGGGCTTAAAGTTATCGACTTCGCAGCAGAGAAAAGTATGAGAGTAGTGAGTACATTCTTCCAGCATAAAGAGATAAACAAGGAGACTTGGATATCTCCTGATGGGAACACACGAAATCAGATCGATCACATATTGGTGGATGCTCGCCATGCAACAGATTTCATGGATGTAAGAAGCTGTAGAGGCGCGGAGTGTAGCAGTGATCACTTCATGGTTAGGGCGAGATATCGTCAGAAGCTCGAAAAACCGACCAACAGCAACCAAGATTTCATATTGAATCATTAAAAGAGGACCGTGTAAGGGAACGATACCAAGAAAAAGTTAAGGAGGGTTTAGAGAAGATAAGAAATGAGAATAATACAATTGAGGAAAGTTGGAGAAACGTTCTCAACACAATCACATCTGCAGCGGAGGAGATATTGGGACATCCAGAGCTGGCCCACGAAGCGACTAGTTTGATGAAGAATGTGTTAAATTAGCCGAGAAGAAGTCTGAAGCGAGGAAACAAATGCTACAAAAGAAAACGCGGGCTAGCAGAGAGCGTTATAAAGCAATGCGCATAAGGTTGAAAAAATTGTGTAAGAAGAAGAGAGAGGCTGAAAGAACGAAGCTTAGAGAACGAAGATTTCGAAACTAAAAATATTAGGCAGTTTATAAAGAGTATGAGAACGGAATAAAGAGTGAGAGAACGGACGAAGGAATAAAGAGCATGAGAACTGTTGTTGATCCCAACAGTGGATTTCTACAGTATGAAGATGGAATATTATTGGGAGACAAGAAGGAAATACTGAAAAGGTGGTCTCAACATTTCCAAGGCTTGCTTAATACTGAACTAGCGGATTTGGAAAGAAGGGAAGGAATGGGGATAAATCTAGGCACGTTAGGGAAAGAGGAAAATGAAGACGTTCAGGAACCATCAGAGTTAGAGGAAGTTATGGAGGCAGTGGCCAACTTAAAAAATAATAAGGCTGCAGGTGGAGATGGAGTCCCGGCCGAACTATTGAAGTGTGGAGAGGCTCTAAGTAGGGAGATCTACAATATAATCTGGAATGTCTGGATGAATGAGGAAATGCCTAAGGGTGGTCGAAAAGTGTCATATACCCAGTTTTTAAAAAGGGTAGTAAAATGAGGTGTGAGAACTACCGGGAGATTTCTCTCTTGGATGCAGCTTACAAGGTACTAGCCGTTTTGCTGTTGAGCCGCTTGCGAAAGTGGATTAGCAAAGAGGTAGGAGAATACAAATCAGGATTTAGAGAAGGAAGATCCACTGTGGATCATATTTTCTCCATTAGGTTTATGTTGGAAAAGTGCCATGAATATAATGTGCCCCTGCATCACTTATTTATAGATTTAAAGCAAGCCTACGATAGTTTGGACCGGGAAGAACTGCTCCGCTGGATGTGTCATTTGAGTTTGCCAAAAAAATGAATAAGGCTGACACGTATGACTTTTATGAACTCAACAGGCTGTGTGAAGGCACTAGGCTCCATGTCGGAAGACTTTAAACGGCTTGAGGCAAGGGGATTCATTGTCCCCGATGCTGTTTAATTTAGCACTGGAGAAGGCTATTAGGGCAATCTCAACCAATCCCGGAGGCACCATTTTTAATAGGTTGAGCCAGCATCTGGCTTACGCAGACGATGTTGTTTTGTCAGCTTGAACTATACCGGCACTCTTAGAAGTTTTCGAAGAGTTCACTGAAGAAGCCAGTAAACTTGGACTCGCTGTCAACGAAGCGAAGACAAGTATATGCGAACCAAAAAAATGCGACCAGGAAGCAATATGCCTTGGAAACCATAAGTTTGAAGTAAGTTTGAAGTTGGTAACCATAACTTTAGGTACCTTGGGGCTGTTATCACAGTAGTCACAGTAGAGGGGCTGATATAAATGAAGTCAGTATAGACATAAAAGCCAGAATAACAGTCGGAAACAAATGCTACTGTCTTTACAGAAAGCCTTGCGCTTCAATCAGCTATTTAGGGAAGCCAAGTTAATATTGTACAAGACCTTATTAAGAATGGTTGTAATATTCGGTAGCGAAACCTGGACGCTAACTCGGGAGGATGAGCGACTTTTCAGTGTATGGGAGAGAAAGGTCCTGAGGAAAATATTTGGCCCGGTAAGACAGGATGGATTATGGAGAATGAGGTCAAATCAGGAGCTAAAAGATCTATATGGTGAACAGGACCTGGTGGGAGTAGTGAAACGTGGGAGGTTGAGGTGGTTGGGTCATCTGGAAAGAATGGAGCAGGACAGGATACCGAGGAAGTTGTTTACTGGGCATCCGGGAGGAGGAAGAAGTAGAGGAAGACCACGGATGCGATGTCTAGATGACGTGGAACAGGAGCTCAGGTTGTTGGGAGTGAGAAGGTGGAGACGGGTGGCTCGAGAAAGAGAGAGGAGTGGAGGAATGTAGTTGAGGAGGCTAGGGCCCTAGATGGGCTGTAATGCCAAGAAAGAAGAAGAAGCCCCATCAACAACTACGTCTGATCCACCCTCCACCCAATCAAGAGAAACAAAAAATCATGTTTGAGCTCGCCCAGCTTAAGCAAGTTAAAATGCAATTATTCGAAAAGCCAAAAAAAAAACAATCAGAAATCAGCAGTTTGCAAGCTATGCCAAAATTCCAAGTTAGATGAAAAACTTATAAACAGGAACTGTGACTGTGCAACATAACATACAAACAAACAAACAAAATCGCGTGAAACACTCACACAACCTTCTCTTAGTGCAGATTACATAATTGTAACTGACAACATTTTATAGTTACCATACCAAATTTAATGAAATTCGTCGGTGTTTTTATGGAGAAAATCACGAAAACTGAAAAAACTATTCAGTAAAAATGCACTTTCGGTTTACTAATTTTCTTGAAACTCGGAATTTTGGCAACCTATTTATTTCTAATTCATTCTGTTTAGTTGGTAGAATTGTATAATCAACTATAATAGCACCTTTGAGGAAAATATATCCTACCTCTTCCACAAAAGCCCCCGAAATGCTTCAAATAAAAGTTGTAGCTTCAAATAAATGTATACTTCATCATATTCTTAGTTTAAAGAAAATCGTTGGAGCCGTTTTAGAGAAAATAGCAAAAAAGTGGAAAATACTTTTCAGTAAAAACGCAATTCCGGTAGAAGAATTTTGACAGGCAACTTACTCGGATCCCATGGTGATACCTAAACGAAATATCAAGTTTGAACTTTCTGCCATATTTCGTTTTTGAGCTATACTGTTCACATACACACTCACACAGACCATTTTGTAAAAAAAGCTTTTTTGGACTCAGAGGATCTCAATAAGTGTATTTCCGGTGTAAAGTCGATATCGATAATTTGAAACGATTACAATGCAAAAGCAAAAAAATTAAGAAAATTTGTTGTTTTCGTTTCTTTATTTTTTAAAACAATTTTGCTCTACCACTATAAAAAAGATTTGTTTGATTAAACCAGAGGTCGTTAACCTTTTATTACCTATCACCTACTTTTGTATCTTTGTTGATGTTGACATTTCCTTACCGCCCACCGATGGCGCAATAACTTAGTGCAAGTACGTAGTAATTCTTAAGGGGAGGGTTTGTAAAAACATATTTACTTTATATTTTTATTTACACTTGAGTAAGTTTGTATGCTTAGGTACTTTAAGTTTAATAAATTTCTACCAAACTGCAATACGGGAGCTGTTTCATTTTAATATAAAGAAATTATAAATGTGAAACTTATACATTTTAATTTACATTACTATTAATAATTTTTTTTTTGCGACATGATTACCCATTTTATCAAATCGTTCGATGAATGCGGGCTTTCACTTAAATCTAATCACCGCAGATATATGGGGGAATAAAAAACTCCTACCACCCAATATGAAAGCTAGAATCGACCACTCACTACTAGGAGGTAGGGACCAGTTTGACGACCGACTACTGGTTTAAACAGAAAGTAAAGGAAAACCAAAGTCTAATTTTTAGCTCTGATTTATGCTAGGTCCAAGGATAAAATCATTAAGAGAAATATGACAGTGCGTTTTAAAAAGTTATACTTTTTTTCACACGATTACATACATTGTATATATAATTTATCAGTTTTGTGATAAATGGAGAAAAAATGTACGCAATAACCACCTGCCATATAAATCATGTTTTGCTTACCTTTTTCATCAACATTAATTATATAACGAGGTCAACCAATGGAACATATTTATTATTGTCATAAAACAATAATATGGACGTACTGTGGAAACTTATTTGTACATATACCTACTCAATTAGGGTGTTATCTTGATTTAATAAAGTGGTGAATATAGTAAGAAGTTTATATGTTTTCTGTCTTCACATTTCTTAGTAAGATTGTAAATAGACATGAGCAATTTAATTTCTCCAAGGTAATAGGTTTTTAATTTACATACTTGTGTCCTTGGTTGTTAGGTGAGTCGTCTTGATTTGGCCGCTTGTCTTCCGTCCTGAAACAATAGAATGGCAATAAATTTAAAAAGATATCTCTCTTACACATTACTCGCTTTAATGGACTTTAATAAAAAAAGAAAATCTAATGTGAAACTCTCACGTCTTTCTCTTACGGCGATTTAATGATGGAAATTTTCGAACAAACACTAACATACGACTATTTAGGAAAGCTTGACCTTCATTTTTCCCCAATTTTTTTTTGGTATGTATAAGTTTGTGAATGGACTTTATTGAGAAAATCGCAGAAAAATAAAGAAAACAAAAACAAAATAGTTTTTCTTCAAACTTGGAATTTCGAGCAATACATTCAATTTTTATTAATATTAAATTGATGATTTTATATAGAGCAGCGGTGTCAAACTCCAAGTAAGCTAAGTGCCACTTGATGAGTGGCCAAATCTACGCCTGGCCAAATGTTTCTAAATATCTTAAATATTTTTATATAAATATATTTTAAGTATTTAGAAATGTAGGATAATTAATAAAAAAATTACATTTCATTCAACGAATCTATATGAAATTAATCTTTTTCTTTTGCCAGACACTTGCCAGCGTTCGCAGTAAATTTTCCAATATTTTGATTTAGACTTCTGTCAGACGTAGCGACTTGTGTCGCGCGACTTCGTTGACGAGCAACTTCATTCGCGACTTGTTTGAAATGAAATAATATGAAAATGGAAGTAGAAGAAATAGCTGCGGTCGCCTATTTGTATCTTAATAGAAAAAAAAACATTCTATATTTTGGAAACATTCATTTAATTTTGGATCCATCCGACTCTACAAGAGAAAAACGTCCCAAAGTTTATTTTATACAGTTTACCCACGCTTGAGAGCGAAATTTTTCAATTTTTGTAGAATGTCTATTGTTTCATTTGATGAACTTCTTGCCATTTTACAAGGAAATCTAAGTCGTCAGAACACCGTCATGAGAGCAGCTATTCCACCTGAAGAAAAATTAGTTCTCACTCTTAGGTAAAAATTATACAAGTCGCCGCGACACAGCTTCCGTGTGACTGCACCGTACTAAATATACTTGTTGACTGTGTAGCTAGTGGCTCACCGAGTCGCGGAGTGTCGATTGTGGCGCGCCACTTGGCAAGAGGCGCGACTTCGTGTGACAGAAACATTAGAAACAGTAGAATGACTGTGTCGCGACATATGTATCGCGCGTCACGAGTCGCTACGTCTGACCTAGGTCTTAATGACAGAGAACAAATAATCTTCAAGAAGGCAGAAGTATGTTTATCCGTTAATCTTGATCTGTAAATAATTACTGTTCACATGCCATGAAATGGCATACCCCACTTCCAGGAGCAGCATAAAATTTGTGTAGCAAACATTTTTTATTGCTGGATATTTTTTTCTCTAAATAAAAATGTATTTTTTGAAATTCCTACGTCTCATTATTCAAAATGTAATCATTCTGGAAATCAATTAGTTACCTGTTATATCGAAAAATAGAACTTCCAAAAGTAAATAGACCCATGAAAAGAGAAAGAACATTTCTTATAGCCCTTTGAAATCTTAAAAAACGCTTATCAAATTCTTTTATTATTTCCTCAATTTTATTAAAGGAAGATACAATTAGTAGCGCCCTAGGTAGCACATGCCGGAACTAAACGGCGTGGGACCTGCGGCGTGCTTACCACACGCCTCCTATTCAAACGCCGTCTGGCAAGCCTTGGTCCTTTACCATGGGCTGTGGCGCCATAGGTTTTTTTTTTTTACATAATTAAAATCGCTCGCTTAGACTATAACAATTTCAATTAGACAAGACAACATAAGTGGTATTTTTAATCTGTACAAATAGGTGTAAATAAAGTCGTTATTAATGCTCATTGATTTATTGGTCTCCAGGAATAATCCCCAAACAAACAATGAGTTGATACATTAATATTTACAACAACAGTATGACCTCGTAAATTGACAATAGAATAAATAGTTAATTAATTAGAAATAACAATTAATCCAGATTTCACACTAAAATAAACTTTTCAACTTTATTTCCGCATATACAAGATAATAGATTTTTTTTTTAAATCTTGTGCAAAATACTCACACGCCCTCGGGAATAGTGAATACTCACACCTGGTGTGAAACATCCACAGCACTCTCTCTTACTGATACAATTTAATCAAGTTATATTATATATTACAATGTAACTGTATTAATTGGGCTGGAAATAAAATTGGTGGTGCGGGATTTTATGGAACCTGAGCGGTGTTATATGGAACGCTCCACGTTAAAACCAACAGAGCTTAAATGCAAACTAGAATTTAAACTAACTGACGCTGCGTTTCTCAACCTTTCTTGGCCCTCGAGGACCGGTAAAATTCGTGAAAAAATGTCGCGGACCGGTGTTTTTCTTTTTTTTAACAAAAAAACTTTACTAGGTATTAGCGGACCACTATATACATCAATTATAACATTATTTACATTTACTTACAATAATATTTAAATGTAAAGATTATCACAAAATAAACTGTGAGAAAAATCCCAGAAAATTATAAAAAAATTATCACAAAATCATTGCATATAGAAACAAAACAAAGAAAAATCAGTTCTCTGATTACTACAAAATTAGATATCTATAATTTTTGATTCTTTGGCATATAATGTTAATGAAGAAGATTGCTGCTACTCTTCTTCAATTATCTTTTCAATTGTGGGTTCTAAGTTAGTCAAGCTAAGTCTAGAACCGAAAGCTTTCTAAATTTTTTTTTTTTTATCGTCATAGGTGAATATCCTCTTTCACATAAATATGTTGTTGCGAAGGGAACATTTTCATTGGATTGGAGCACTCCGTCCAGTTAAAAAAAATATGCGCGAAGTAACAAGTGACAAATGTGAGCACACTCCAGTGTTACCAACCTTCGAAGACAAAATTAGGTTTCTAGATCCTGAAATTATGGCATTAACGTAAAAAATGTGTAAAATTTTATTTAAGAATTTTTTTCTAACGTGGACAGGTACAAATCTTCGAGGACCGGTCAAATTTTGCCGCGGACCGGCACCTGTCCATCGGACCAGCGGTTGAGAATTACTGAACTGACATACCCTTAATACTCCCCTCCCTCAAATCAATTTATTAAGAAAAATGTTTCAGATAAAAGTGATACGTTTTCTATCTAAGCAGCAAGCATTTTCTAAGTTCAACGAAAATCGTTTCTAACCGTTTTCGAGAAAATTTCAAAAAACTCAGAAACCTATTCTGTAAAATCGCACTTCCGGTCAATAGATTTTCTTCAAATTTGGAATTCTATATCAATGCTTCTAATGTATATTAATATTATGTAGATGGTAAAACCCATATATTCTACTGAAGTGGTACTCTTGAGGAAAGCATAACGCTACTGTTCCCCCAGAACCCCCAAAATCAATTTTCCTAGGAAGATATTTCAAATAAAAGTCATAGGTATTTTTATACCTAATTTAAAAAAAACAAAAAAAAAGAATCTTGAAAAACTGGGGGGGGGGGAATTCAGTAAAAACCACACTTCCGGTTGATGGATTTGTCCCGAAATCTTTGTGGCTGATGCGGTGGTCGTGCCTACTAAACGGAATGTTTGAGCTTTCCATGATTTTTTGTTTTTGAGATATTCTGTTATCAAACAAAAACACACATACAGACCATTCGCTAAAAATATTTGCTTCGTATTCAGGGGATCCGTAAAACATGTACTATTTGCGAAGATACCTCAATTTTCGAAAAGCTGGCACGATATCAATACTTCCTCTTACTAGGAATAAGAGAAAACAATTATTATTAACACATTTTCTTTAAACTTGGACATTTTGCTAAATGTTCATTTGGCGTTTAGCTTTATATTGTTAGTGGGAATTAGTGTTGGAATTTCTTAAGTATATTCCAAGGCAGCACTGCTGGCAGCTCTCAGCAAAAACTTAAGGCCATTTGGTATGCAGTTAGTTGTGCGACAAAATTACATAAGAGCCATTTAAAAAAATAAAAATAGGTGTAAAACTAAAAAACTTTAATAGAGTCGCAAATATATCTGGGTGAAGGATTTGAAATGACAGACAGAATATGACGTTTATACTTCTTGCGACTTTTCGTTGTTTTCCTACCACTACCATTCGCACAAAAAGAAAAAAAACTAAAGCCCCACACACACATTTCCTGTTAATACTGTTTATTTGTTATTTTTATCAATTTTTCGACAATGAATTTTCAGAAATAGATATTTGAATCCTCACAGTTCGAAAAAAATGTTTTTGACGAATGATTTGTGTGTGTGTGTGTGTGTGTGTTTGTAGAAGCTCAAACTTTATATCCGTCAACTGTGAAAGTGCGACATTACTGATTTGTTACTTTCTCTTACTCTTAGTACATAAGAGTGATTTAACTGAATAAATTTCTTTTTGTTTAGTTTCTCGCCATTTTCGCCAAAAACGTTTCCCAACGATTTTTCTTTAAAGTGTGAAATACTATCTATTCACCTAAATACTTATAACTTTTATTTGAAACATCCATCTATGTAATACTGATGTACGATAGTAGAATAGACTCGATATACAATACCAGAATTCCAACTCTGAAGAAACAAATCGGTTAACCGGAAGTGCGATTTAATAGTATAGGCTTTGGTGGGGGACGGGGAATTTTTTCGAAAACGGCTATGATGATTTTCTTAAAATTTGGGACTACTAACTGCACAGATACAAACATATCACTTTTTGTTTGACACATTTTCCCGGCAAAAATCATTTTAGCGTGTTTTATGGAATCTGTTGTGTCCATTATATTTTTTAATGTTATTTGAAGTTTGTGTAATATTTTGGTTTTTCTTACAACTGTATGTACGCACAGTTCTACCGAGTGTTGTGTTCATATTTGTCGACTTCACGTCTTGTCTCTAGTTCTCGTAAAAAACAATCGAGGACTTTCTGTGAATTTTTTAATTAAATATATTTTATTCAATATTAATAAATTAATGTTATACAATATATTTCTCAGTTCAGCAAAATATCTTCTCACGTTCTTCATCTAAGTTTTAGCTCATTGTATATTTTTAACAAGGCTATTCATATTATAATCATTATAACTATTCAATTCTTTTTAACAACTCAAAAACAAAAAACATTATTATTATTATTGAACTTATCTATTTATCAGTCATTAAGGTGAAGACAATAGGTGTGTTCCTTTGTGCAGACGGACTAATATTAATAATTAAATAACAAAGAACATTTAATTCACCAAGATTTAAGATACATCTTATATTAGAAATCATTAAACAGATTATACAATAAATTTCTTGGGAAATATTCACACCACTTTCTCGTGCTACTGCGGTATTATACTTGATCCTACAGTGTTACTACAATTCTAAAATACCTTGCATCGTGTACCTGGGCTTGTATACTACACTAAAACAGAGAAGGCGCCAATTTTAGGCGAATCTATGTCGTACACGGATGGCTCTAGGTTGGAGGAAGGAATAGAAGCTTGGCGAGTCGTAGGAGGTCAGTTCGAGGTTGGTTCGGTATTATAGTCATATATGGGACCGTAATACCATGCATGAGTCTATGCTAGAACCGTAGATTGCCTTAAAATGAATCTTTAGAGAGATGTTTACTTTGCATCTCCACTAAGAAAAACTCGCACTATGATAAATTTTTCTCAGAAAAATGTTTTGCAATAAAAATGATAGGACTATCTGTGTGAGAAAATTCCATGTTGCTTCACTAGCCGCTCCAGCGCTACGGTTCTCTCAGCGCACACCTTCACCGAGTTCTTAATCCTTCTGTCATATGCACCTGCACTAGACGGACGAATGGATTATAATTTTCAAGCATCGATTCACATGTAGAACTACACAAAATCATGTAAAAGGCTCGAAGTCAGCCTAAAAACCATCACTCAAGGAATCTACAAATAACATTTAGATTCTGAAACAAGTAATCACTCGCCAGTTCTCGCAACAATATTCAAGCGCTTACAGACAATCGTATCAAGCTATATAACAAGCAAAACTTTTCTAGGTACAACTCTTGTATAATAAGTCTTCATTCAGCTCAGTGTCATAAAGCTCTTTTACAGCCCAAAGAGTTCTCTACTAGCTACCGTTTAGAATGAGCGAGATTTTTACTCGACAATACCTACCAGTCTAGACTGCCTACAGATCTCTTCGCTTCCCGTTATTGTCCATCCACTCACAAAATGACCAAACAAAACAAACTCCTCCGCCTAGATCCTTGATGACTAGTAGCAGTAACCCACATTAACAAACTCCAGATAACCCAAAATTCCTGAGACTTGCGACTGACTCACCATGGCACACTGATCTCCCACCTAAAGGTAAAATCTTCTGTAATCCCAGTTTATTCCTTCCTCCAAAATCGTTTGCTGAAACTCCTCTCCACTCTAGACTATCATACCAAACCTACTCTACCACAAAATAGCCACCCACTATCCATCCATTCATCACAGACCAAAAAAATTGAAGCTATTCTCTCATAATATTTTCCTTAAGCTGCAGGATTCTCCTTCTATTTCCCTGCATAAAAATCCCCGATCCTTGTCCTAAATATACCAAAAAAACATTCTGTAAGAAGGGTACAATGTAAGTATATTGATACTTCTTGATATTTTTATGGTATATATTTATGTTTATAATGTTAAAGCTAATTATCTCTCCCACTGTCTGTCTATCTAGCTTTCTTCACTCGGCCTACAGAGTCTCTAGAATGGAGGAGATGTAAAGGACCGTACTCGCTAATGTCGGCTAATATATACGGCGAGCAACAACAGTAAAAAAAAATCACCCACATCTTACAGAACTAGCCCAGAATATACATAGAATTAATAAAAGAGGTCATATAGGCATAAGCAAAATCGTTTTTATTGGGGTTACACATATATAAACAAAAATTCAAGGAAAACAAAGTCTGTAACTCAGCAAAATTTTAAAATGTAGAACAATATTTAAAAAAATATATAATATTTAAAAATCCATAGCATACAAATTGGTCCCTTGCGAAGGGTGATATTTAAAATTGACGAAGTGGCTAAGCCACCATATAGCAAAACATAAAGAAAAAAAATCAAATTACGACGAGCACTTAGCTGCGAGAAAAGCCTGAAGATGGCCAGAAAGGCTGAAACGTCGTAAGGAAATAAAGAAAAATTGAAGACTAAACAATAACTAAAATTATTATCAAAATACCTAATGAAATCAACATTTTAGTCTGAAATAATAGCAAAGTATAATAAATATTTTTTTTTGTAATACTTACATTATGCATCCACTATGGAAATAAATGGCATCGGAAGTAATTAACAATAGAAAATATCCATCAGAGAAACTGAGAATTCCCACAATCGGTAACTAGTTTTATGTTTGATAAAATATTAAAAGAAGAGAGGGGAGAGGAAGAGAGAAACCAATTGTGACAATAAGTAATTAAGCAAAACAATGCAACTCTGAACTAACTTTTAAACTCTTCAATAATTAATTAAAATTGTAAAATTAACTATGCCGCCATTATGGAGAAATGTACGCGGCCGAACTTTCTTTACTTTCTCTCCAAGTTCAAAGACACTTTATCACCTTGAGCAAAAATAATTATTTATTCGACAAGATAGTCATTAGTGAGACTTTTCGCTCGAATTCAGGTCTGCCCACACTAGCGCAGCCGGTCTGGCCACTAAAAACCAGTTATAAATGCATTACTTATAAAATATAGGCGGTGGTGGGGATTATGATTGTTCGTTTTTTTTTACATCCTCTTGCCAATAACACTTCGCAAAGGCCGATTTTTAAAGTTAAACCTAGTTCAACCATGCTCCAGAAACCAACAAAAATTAATTTTTCTGGAGCAAATGTTTTTAAATAAAAGTGATAGGATATTGTGAAGGCAAGGTAATGGTGTGTGAGGAAGTATTGTTATTTATTTATTCATTCACTAATCAGAACAGGAAGTTTCGATCTAAAGAGACCATCTTCAGCACGTGTTTACATTTAGTTCATGTTATCGTCAGTTGTTAAAAAAAAAACAATGTTTCAACACTCATTCTTGTGTGAAACGGCCTTTAAATTATTTAACTATAAGAATATTATTGAAGAAGTTTGTTTAAAAACAAGTACGCAGTTTTATAAATTAGTTTGTTTTGTTAATAGAAAGTTAAAGAACAGAGAACAATGTGCAAAATGTTAAAGTAGCATTTGAAAGTCAAAAGTTGATAACTATTTAAACAACGGGAAGGTTATGTACGATTATTTTTTAGGTTAAGAAAAAAATACAATCTGGCACACGACTTTCTCTTACTCCAATTCTAATAATTAGAAATAACAAAATGTCAACAAACTTCAAATTTTTATTATATGTTTAATGTTATTATACAATGTGAGAATCTAAACTTAATAAAACGATTTTTTTTTTCCACAGAAAAAGTTTCAAAACAAAAGTGTCTGTATAGATGACGTGTATATTTGTAAATAAAATAAACGGTTGTATTTGTACAATTAGAAAAGCAAAATTTTATAACCTTGAATTCATTATATTATTATTATTTTCATGTTTGTATAACGGATTACGATTCTATTCAGGTAGAGATATTTTAATACGTGTTATTTATTTAAAATTATGTTAATTTAATTAAACCAAGTGTAATGAATGAGATGGAATTTAACTTGCGTCTTTATAGTATTTACACTACCTTAGTAAAAAGACATTGATAATATTTTGAGTAATTTGAAAGAGGTTTTAGCCTGCAGGGTATTTTTAAACTATTCATAGCAATGATTTATCACATTGCTAAAAAAATAATAGAAAAACCAGACTGTATTTCTTGTAAGAGATAGAACTCGATCAATACAAATAGAAAGGTTAATGATCCAAGCCCCCGTTTTGTGTAATAAATATTTTTAATAGAATTCAAATAAGAAAAATCTGGTGTGAAACACTCACACAACTTTCTCTTACTCCAGTTCTCAAAATGATAATTGACAAATTTTATAGTTTGTGTACCAAATTTAATGAAATTCGTCGAAACTGAAAAAACTGTTCAGTAAAAGCGCACTTCCGGTTTACTAATTTTCTTGAAACTCGGAATTTCAGCCATCATTTATTTCTAACTAATTATGTTTGGATGATAGAATTGTATAATGAACTAGGATAGCACTTTGATGAAAATCTAACCCCACCCCTCCCCTAAAAGTGCTCTTAAAAGAAATTTCCCAGAGAAATGTTTTAGATAAAAGTTGTAGATCTTTGCATGTTTAGTTTATATACGAAGTTTCAAAAAAATCGTCAGAGCCATTTTTGAGAAAATTGGGAAAAAGTGAATAAATCATTTAGTAAAGTGGTAAAGTAAACGCACTTCCGGTTATCCGATTTTTTCAACTCGGAATTTCAACAAACATTTAATTCTAATGAAACCTTTGCCATTAATTGGCCCGAAGAATTGTTATAACGAAATAGCACTTTAGATGGAAACCTAACGCCACCCCTCCCCAAAAGTCCCTTCATGCATTTTCCGGAGAAAGTTTCTAATAAAAGTTGTAGCCTTTGTATGTGTGGTTGATGTTTAAAGTTTAAAGAAAATCGTCGGAGCCATTTTTGAGATAATCGCAAAAAAGTAAAAAATCCAACTAGTAAAGTGGTACTTCCGGTTAAGGAATTTTACAGATAACGTACAGTCAGATCCCATGGTGACCTCTAAACGGAATATCAAATTTCAACTTTCTACGATTTTTCGTTTTTGAGCTATGCTGTTCACATACATACATACACACGGACACACGCACACAGACCATTTGCTAAAAACCACTTTTTGAGAACTCAGGAGACCTCAAAACGGATATTTCCGGTGAAAACTCGATTCGAAAATTTGGCACGATTACAATACTTCCTCTTACTAGGAGTAAGAGAAAGTAAAAATAGACCACACACACACACATAAATATGATATATACCCACATGAAAAGGTTAATGAAATTCGGTACAAGGCTTTAAGTTTAAAAAGGAAAAAATAATAATGGGAAAGAAGGACAACCAAGCCAGTGAGGCAAATACTCCTTTTAATTCCCAAGAAAATAAGACATAGAAGGGGAATATTCATAACACAAAAATCTGGTGTGATACACTCACACAACTTTCTCTTTGTATACTTTTCTGGAAAGAGGTTAAAATGATTTTCTTTACACTTGGAATATTAACTTCATAGATAATAACTATCACTTTTATCTGAAACATCTTTTAACGGATAAATTTATTTTAAGGGGTTTCTGTGGGTCCTGTTAATTAGGTTAAAATTTACACAAATCTTACTCATGTATACAATCTTTAACCACTACCATCTTTTTTATGGGTCCATTTATATCAAATTCAATACGAGAAAGAAGTGTGATTGTTTGGCACCACATTATATTTTTGTTTACATCTATTTAAAGTAATTTTTATGATACTGATAATAATGCCAGCTAAATTTAATTAAATAAGAAGTATAAAAGTAAACACATTCATTTGCATTATCATAATGTGAATGCTATAGACTAAATTAGAAGGACGCAATATATACATATAAATATGTAATATAATCAAGTATTAAACAGTAATATTTTCCGAAGATAAACAATCTATACACAACCCAGAATATAGAAACATTAACTGTTTCTCTCTGTTTTCAATGTAATCTTGTATCAATGAAGAAAGCCTTCTCATATTTAGAGATCTCTTATTTCCTTTATATTATACAGTTAATAAGAAGTATATTACAGTTAATCATGGTTAAAATTAAAAGAAATAAATGCCATTATTCTTTTATGGTTTTTAGTTCTATATTTTATATAAACATGACCTTGTTTGGCCAAAAGTACGTCTAATTAATTCACTTGATAGGTACAATATAATAAAAACATTTCTGGCCATAAAAATGATGGTGGGGATTTTTTTAATTGTATTCCTGAGCTGCGTTATGTGCACTGCTCTATCTATATCAAAACTAACTAAGCTTGGGCAATTTTAAATTTAAACTAAGTGATAGAGCCCAAATGCCCATCTAAAATAATTTTTTTCAAAATGATACGTTTTTATCTATACAGCAAGCATTCCAAGTTTAAAGAGAAATCATTGTAACCGTTTTTGAAAATATTTAAAAAAACTCAAAAAATCTATTGTGAAAAATCGCATTTCCGGTAAACTGACTTTCTTCAAATATGGAATTATATCAATGATACTTAAAGGAAAGCATAACTCTTCCCTCAGAACCCACAAAAAATCGGGAAAAATATTTCAAATAAAAAGTGATCGGTATGTAGACAGAATACAAAGTTTAAAGAAAATCTTTGGAACCGTTATCGAGAAAATCACGAAAAACTGCTGGAGAGGTGGGGAAACATTCAGTAAAGTCGCACTTCCGGTTAATGGATTTTGTCCGAAATATTTGTGGCTGAAGCGTTAGGGGGTACTTTACTTTGTGGTTCTTACGATCTTTTCATTTTTGAGATATTCTGTTAACTAAAACACTCACACACACACAAACAATCATTAGCTTTCGTATTCAACGGACATGACATCAAAACCACGATCTCAAAATTTTCTCTTACTAGGAGCATGAGAAAGTAAGACGTACAAATCAGAACTGATTTTGTAAAGTTGACTTCCGGTTAACCAATTTTCCTCAAATTTGGAATTGTAGCAATGCTGTTAATGTATATTAATTAATATAGGTGGCAGAACTGTACTTATACCGAAGTAAAAACTTTGTAATTGCTGCTACCGTTCTAGTAACCCCCAAAAAATCGGTTTTCATGGGAAAATGCTTCAAATAAAAGTGGTAGGTATTTGTGCGTCCAGTTTATACAGAAAAAGTGAAAAACTGAAAAAGAAACATCTAGTTTTTGAGATATTTTGTTGCCATACACACGCTTGCACACTTTTGCTAAAAAAACATCTCATTTCATACTCAGGGAACCTCAAAACATGTATTTCCGGCAAACACTGGACTTTGGAAATATGACGCGATTGCTATACTTGCTCTTATAGCAATGAGGAGAGAAAGTAGAAAATTATTGCATTCTCATTGAATCTCATTGTATGTTATTTTTCAGTCTGACAGAAAGACGTCATTGGTATTTTTAAACACTTTCATTCATACTTTTAAAGACTTCATTCGTATAGTTACCATAATAAAGATGGACATTAAAATAAAATAAAAATTAAATTAAAAACTTTTCCGTGATTCATTTATCATTGAGATAAATATTTTAATGCTGTATTCTTCAAAAACAATACGACCATTTAGTTCAAGGTAGCTACCCACTTCAGATAGGTACTATTTATTTTAAAGTACTAACTGCTATCTGACGTAAGCTTTGGATTATCACCAAGGTAATAAATAATGATCTCAGTAAAGATCTTCTAATGTTACATCCTTGTCGTCTACTTACCGTATTTTTATTTCAACTTTTTAAAATAAAGAAAATAATAAATATATTTCCAATGATGTTATCCGTCCTAGCATGCTTCATTTTGTCGATTGTGACCGGTTTCGGATTTTTATCCATCGTCAGAGGGTTTGCAATCAATTCGTGTTTATATTATCACAAACGAAATGGGTTGACTGTTTTTGGGGAGGTTATAAGATTATAGAAGTATGTGTATTGCAGAAAAAAATTAGAACAAATTATGGAAAAATTTCAAATATTAGTTCATAATAAATAATGTTTATTGAAAGGCGATTTAAAATTAACTTTTGGTAAAGGTGTTATATAGTGTGAGTTACAATGTTTGTGTTTTGTCATGGTACTTTATTATCTATTTTTCTATCAGCAATCTTAAATATTTGTTTACATTAATCTTGCATGCCTTTCTATGTTTGTTTGTTATCTTACCTGCGCTAACTATATATACATATTCCTCTTCATTAAACTTTACATATTTTCATTTGTATGAAGTACTCTTCAAATTTCCTATCGCCCCCCGCATTATAATACATGGCAAAACACACATCACTGTAACTTACACTATATTATAACACCTTTACTAAAAGGCTTAATTTTAAATTGCCTTTCAATGACATTATTTATTATACACTAATTGTTAAATTATTTCCATATTAGTACTAAATTTTTTCTGCAATACACATACTTCTATAACATTATAACCTCCCCCAAAGCAATCAACCAGTGTTGTTTGTGATATAAACATATTTATAGTTTGTCATCTCTCGATCTCTCTACACGAATTGATTACAAACCTACTCTGGCAATGTATGAAAATCCAGAACCTACAAAATGAAGCATGATATGACGGATAAAATCATAAATGTCATTCAGTATTGCGGACCGAACCACATATTCAATAATCTACTTTCTCTTCCTGTAGAATTTCAAGTTTTCATTCGTAAGTGCCTGCAGTGGTTTTAGGCATTCAAAAATAGGTTTACTATAAATTATTCTAGGAAAAACATTAAAAAAAAAAAAAACACGTCCATTAATTTGACAATTTGACGATCAATCGCTTAGCCATAACCTTTACTAAATTTTCTAATCTAAACTATCTATAACATATCTCACCTAGTAGCCAGCCACAGCCATATGTAATGTTTTCTTATTTTATACATAATTATGTATATGTATTATTTATAGGTGCACATTTGTACTCAAGTACTTTTTTATTGAAAATTTTTGCAACTTTGCAACTCTATAGGCCTAGTGTGTAATTTTTTAGTGTTTGAGACGTAAGTGCTGTATTTTCATGATGTTAAGAGGCTGGATACTCACTGGGATACCAAGATCACCCCCACTCCCCTACAGGGAGTTTGTCAGTTGGACACATACAACATTTAGAATTTATTATCCTACAAAAACTGAACTTCCATCAGCAATCAATTCATCAGCATTGAAATTAGTTCCGACCGGATATAATAATGAGATGAAAAGAGAAAGGCATATTTTGGTGGACGGATATTGCATCACTGTGGTTAGAGTGACATCGTGTATGGCAGCACTGATTTACAAACAAGAGTTAATTGTTGGTAAAATTTATTGTATTACAATAATAAAATATTTTTATTTTTTCTTATACAACCTCTGAAAAATTGGTTTTTAGAAACCAGGCAGCACGCGTGCATGCGTGTGTGTTTATTTGTTATATATACAATCAGTATAACTCAAAAAACGGAAAATGGCAGAATGTTCACTATTGATATTTCGTTTCAGTTGTTCCAAGGACCTTACAATAAGGTTTCAGTTAATTAGGCCAACCGGAAGTACCATGTTATGAGTGGAATTTTCAGTTTTTGGCGATATTCTCGGAAATGGCTCCTACGAATCCATCAACCGAAAGTGGGTCTTTACTGAATGTTGTTTTCAGTTTTGTGTGATTTTCTCAGAAATGGCTCCAATGATTTCCTTTCAATTTCGTATACTATCTACACACATAAATGCCTAACACGTTTATTTGAAATTTTTCGTGGAAAATTGATTTTTTGGAACAGGTTCGGGGGAACAGTAGCGTTAGGGTTTCCTCCAAAATACCGCGTTAGTATAATATATGATTCAACCGCTTATATAATATTAATATACCTAACAAGCATTGTTAGAATTCCAAATTTGAAGAAAATCGGAAACCGGAAGAACTACTTCACAGAATAGGTTTTTGAGTTTGTTGGAATTTTCTCGAAAGACTAAAACGATTTTCTTTAAACTTGGAATGCTAACTTCACTTTCATTTGTAACATTTTTCCGAAACTATTGATTGGGTTTGGGGATGGGTTTTGGGGGGGGCCTGTCAATTAGGTGAAATTTATATTTCCGTACGTTGGTTGTTGGTTATGAAGAGGGGCCCACAATGTCCACTCAGCTATATCTATATAACCCCAATCACCTGCTTTTCTGGACAGCCCAACTAAACATTTGTAAGCTAGTTAATTAAATTGTATTAATCCCAGTAAGAGGAAGTCGTTTCACACCAGATTTTTTTTTACTTCCTCTTACTAGGAGTAAGAGGAAGTATTGCGATCGTGCCAGATTTTCGAAATTGAGTTTTCAACGGAAATGCCGGGGGACCGGGACCGGGGTCTCCTGATTAGGAAAATATGTTTTAATACCATCCTTACTAATCTTGGCACCTACAGAAGTGATGATTATATTTTTTTTTTTTTCCTTTATTGATCAATATATATTTACAATTCACACACTGATTATAAGAAATAAGAAAATTACAGCATGGTACGTATGCCGGGAGTTATAGTT
Source organism: Triatoma infestans (assembly GCA_011037195.1). NCBI lineage: Eukaryota > Metazoa > Arthropoda > Insecta > Hemiptera > Reduviidae > Triatoma > Triatoma infestans. The sequence continues at coordinate 224,489 of JAAEAF010000760.1, forward strand.
TCGAAATTTTCAAACAAACATAAAATTAAACTGTAAGTAATAATAATAATCATAATAATAATAATAACAGTACTAGTTACCAACTTCTTTACTTGAAAGGACAAAACAAAAGAACAAAGAAGGAGGAAACAAGCCAAAATTAATAATTAAATTCTAAAATTAAATAATTCCTATAACGTCCTGCTTTCTCAATAAAATTGCACAAACCTATCAAATTTTCTCCATTCAATATATCAATCAGGTTTTCTTTAGAAATGTTTTCTTTTTTTAATATATTTTTCTAAACGATTTCAAAATAGGGCATACTGCTGGGAAATGATAACTATTTTCTATTTCTTTTGGGTTGCATAGTGAACATAGCTAATTTTTTCAAACTTGAATGGTCTGTAGTTTAAGTTTAAAAGTTCCCCTCTATACTTGATTATTAAACTGATTTTGTTTGTTTTATTTGATTGAAGTAATCTATTTGTTTACTTAATACATTATACAAGCCACTATACAAGATGAGTCTCCTCTGCTGCCTTTTTTATACAATCTTGAATAAAGTTATCTCTGTACTTTTCTCATGAAATATAATAAATAGTGAGTACGGCAGAAAACGGGCCTATACTGAAATACAAATATCCCCAAATGAATTCAATAAGTTTTTCGTTGATACAGGTAATGCCACCACATCACGGTTTTCTATAATGAAGATTATTAGTAGGAACACTGAAATTGCTATTACAAATAAGGAAGAATCTTTTTTTCTGTACTTTTTTTCTGAAGAAGAAGTTCTGAACGCTATTAATTTCCTTTCAAATAAAAATGCCTTAGGTATCTATAATTTAAATTCTAAAATACTTTAGCAAGTCATCTTGTGAATATTATAAATTTAATATTCTTAACCGGGTGTTTCCCAGAAAAACTAAAACTGAATAGAGTAATTCTGTTTATAAAAAAAGCGGTAACAAAAAGGATTGTTCAAATTATACACCAATTTCTACCATTCCAATTTTTGCAAAAATAATTGAAAAATTAGTTGAAAAAAGATTAAGAAGTTACCTGCATAAATATAATTTAATAAACAATAAGCAATTTGGCTTTAGGAAAGGCACCTCTACTATAGATTGCATTCTTGAATTACTCTCAAAGCATGTTTACCCGGCATTTGAATATAAACTGAGTGTTATTGCCAAGTTTCTTGATTTTTCAAAGGCGTTTGACACTATCTCTCATGACTTGCTGATTACTAAATTATCAGTATATGGCATATGAGGAGTTGCGTTGCAATTTTTCAAATCTTATCTTACTGGTAGGTGTCAGATTGTTGACGTTAATGGCCATATGTCCAAGACAATGAGTACGCAAGTGGAGTTCCGCAGGGTTCGATTTTAGGACCTCTCCTTTTCGTCCTTTATGGGCAACGTCCAATGATTTATCTTGCATCAAAAACGTAGAGGTATTACAATATGCAGATGATACAGATTTGGTCACTACTGGTGAAAACTCCATGGAATGCAATAAGCTTGCTGAATTTGCGATAAACCGGTTGGCTAAATACAGTGCGGAAAATCATTTAATAATGAACGCGTCAAAAACACAGGAATTAATCTTCTCACTGAAAGAAGAAAAGGTACGCATGGTGCACTATCTAGGTACTAGATACTAAATTAAATTATGGTGCCTTAATTGAGGAAAAATGTGAGAAATTAAGTAGACTGTTTTATTTGATGAGACGACTGACTGACGTACTGACCATTGAAGGACTGAAGACGGCCACTATGCGCTGTTCCATTCAATCACGACTGATGATGTGGGGAAGCGCGCCACTAGCGGTGAATGTGTTTAAATATCAGAAGAAGGTAATTAGAATGATGCAAGGGTAGAAAGGATACAAGTTGTCGCGAACTATTTCGTGATTAGGCTTTCTTACACTACCCTGCTCCTATATCCTTAATTATGCCATATTTGTACTAGAACAACCAAATAAGTTCCGGCGTAGAGGGGAACTACATAACATTACGACAAGGCAAAGCAACTTATTGGAGGTGCGTGCACATCGGACTTCAAAAGTTGGAAAAAGCCCACTCACTATATATGGCCGCTAAAATCTATAATTGTTTGCCTGAGTCTTTGCAGCAGGTGATCCTATCGAAAAATAAATTTAAAAAGGAACTTGAAAAATATTTACTAAATAAAAATTATTACTCCATAAACGAGTACCTCTGTAAATGATTGAAACTTTTCTTTTTTTGACACTGTTCTGTACCTTTGGTGCTGTACGAATAAAGTATCTATCTATCTATCTATCTAACATCTTGTACAATTCTCCTTTCCAGGAACTCAACGAATTCCAGTTTATTTAATTAAATTTAATTTATAATTTATTTTACCAGTTATTCCCCCCCCCCTACTCTTTAAACGATGACCAATTTTTATTTATCATTTCCTTTGCTACATTGTACACACAATCTATTATCTTTATAACTTAAAATTTTTATTATATAATCAAAATGAATTTTAAGCGTCTAAGCGTGTATATGTGAATTAAATTGCTTCCTGTTTCTAAATAAGCGAGGTAATTTAGTGTGTTTGGAGGTAATTTAAACATTTTTTTTTTATAAAATATCTTTTTCAATTTCTTCGTTAACGTTTATATACCCCACACTTGACAACCATATGATTATATTTTATATAGCACACAGCAGAGCGCTCTAACAACACGAACTTCATATAAAATTTGAAATTAACACCCAAATTTCGCACATCTATCCAAAATAATTTTCTGGGCGGAAAATGTTTCAAATAAAAGTGATAAGTACTTATGTCTGTAGATAGTATACGAAGTTTAAAGAAAATCATTGGAGCCGTTTTTGAGAAATTCATGAAAACTGAAAAGAAAAAATCAGTAAAACCGCACTTCCGGTTGATTGATTTTGCCCGAAATTTTCTTGTCTGATATGGTGATAGTGCCTAAATGGAATACCAGGTTTGAGCTTTCTGCGACTTTTCAAAACACGCACATACACACACTGACGACCATACGCTAAAAAACATTTATTTGTTCGTATTCAGGGGGCCTCAAATACATTATTTCCGAAATATGTTCAATGTGGAAAATCTGGCACTATTGCAATACTGGGAGTAAGAGAAAGTAAAAAGCAAAATTGTCATTTTATATGTTATTATTTTATTAAAAGGAGTAACAGAGAAAGGCGTATAAGTGTTTCACACCAGATTTTTATTTTCTTTGCAATTTGTTTAAAATAAATATTGAAGTGGTATGTTGTCAGGATTGGTACCAGAGATGCGTGGAAATTATGAAGAAATAAGGTTATGGCTAAAACAAGTACATGGGGGACGAAGACCTTCGACCGACATTTCAATTTCTAAGGAATTACCAAGTTACATAACTCACACATACACACACACACACACACACACACACACACACACACAACTCCAAGGTTTATAATAACTATTATAATGCACTCACATCTTCGTTAAATAAAGGTTTTCATTATAAAAATTCCCATTGGCCTGACGAGCTTGTAAATAAAAATGATTAGAATATAATTAAACCTTATGTTTTTAATTTGTATATCTCCAGGTCCGGTTCAACACATCCTTCTTATTACTGTAGCTAATATTAGTTACTGGGAATTTTGCAACACGATACTAGAGGGGAGGTGGGAAATAAGGATGATGTGAAATACTCGACACATTTTACTTCCTCTCACTCCTAGTAAGAGGAAGTATTGTAATCGCGCAAAATTGTCGATATTGAGTTTTCACCGGAAATATCCGCTTTGAGTCAAAAAAAGTGGTTATTACAAAATGGTCTGTGTGTGTGAGTCAACATCACAGCTAAAACACGAAAAATCGTAGAAAGTTCAAATCTGATATTCCAAAGTAAAAATATTCCTCAACCGGAAGTACCAATTTACTTATTGTTTTTTTTTTTTTTTTACTTTCTTGCGATTTTCTCAAAAATGACTCCGACGATTTCCTTGAAACTTGGGATATCAACTAAAACTACAAAAATCCACAACTTTTATTTAAAAAAATTCTCTGGAAAAATTCATTTAAGGGCACTTTTGGGAGAGGGGTGGGGTTAAGTTTTCCTCTAAAGTGCTATTTCAGTTTATTACACAATTCTGTCACAAATAGAATTAAATATGTTGTTGAAATTCCCGAGTTTGAAAAAAAATCGGATGATCGGAAGTGCACTTTTATTGAAATGTATTTTTCAGTTTTCTGGTATTTTCTCGAAAATGGCTCCAACGATTTTCTTTAAACTAGGAATGTGTACTACACATATAAAGTGCTAAAACTTATGTTTGAAACATTTCTCCTAGTAAAGTCATTTAAGGGGACTTTTGGGGAAGGAGTGCGGTTATATTTTTCTCTGAAGTGCTATCAGAGCTATTGATTACACAATTCTACCATCCAAACAAAATTAATTAGAAATAAATAGATGGCTAAAATTCCGAGTTTCAAGAAAATTAGTAAACTGGAAGTGCGCTTATATTCGTCAGTTTTTTGCTTGTTCGTCGAATTTCGACGATCTCCGACGAATTGCATTAAATTTGGCATACTAACTATAAAATTTGTCAGTTACAATTTTGAAAACTGATGTAAGAGAAAGTTGTTCGAGTGTTCCACGCCCTTTACCTATAGTTATTACACAAATTTCACAAATTTTGTTCAAACCTATAATTTTTACTAAATGACTAGTTGGTGTCCATATTATAACGGGACCGGATTTGGGGCATTTCAAGGCTTTATGCTGAACTTTGTGTGAGGCCTCTTACCAAAACCTTTACAATTTTAGAAGTCAATTATAAAAGAAAAGAATTAAGAATTTATGAATTATAAAGATAAACATTTTAATTGTAATAGTCAATATTTTATTGTTAAAAAGTGCGTGCATTATATTATAAAAGAAAAATCTGGTGTGAAACACTCACATATTTTTACTGCGATTTACGTAGTTATAATTGACTATTTCTGTTCTAATATATAATAACTCTTTTAGAGTTTAGCCGTCTTCAAGAAATATAAATGGAACAAACTACTTTTTTGATAAAGCATAACCTCCCGCCCTAACCTCTTTAAATGGACTTTCTTGGGTAATAAAATCCAACAAAAGTGATAGATCTATGGATTCATTGTTAATTGAAAAATATTTTTAATTGCATCCGTCGGTATTTTTATGGAGAAAATCGCAACAAACTGGAAGAAATGATCAGTAAAAACGGACTTCTAGTCAACCAATTTTCTTCAAACCGAGAATTCTGGCAAAATATTTAATTCTAATTAATAGTATTTAGTTGACAATATTGTATAATAAACGGAAATAGAATATTCATTAGGGGAAAACATAACTTCATTCCTCCCCTAAAAGTGAAACCATTTTCGTGAAAATCGCAAACAAATTGAAAAGTCCATTCTGTAAAGTGTTACTTGCAGTTGATTGATTTTTATTCTTCGAAACCTTATTGTCTAAATCTAAACTAAACATTAAGTTTAAACTTACTATAATTTTCCATTACTGAGTTACGGCCTGACCACACTCAAACCAATTTCTAAAAGCCAACTAATTTCGAACTCACTAAAAATGGTGGTCTGGATTTGAATAGCATATGTGGAGCGCTCTACATCAAATCTTGGAAAGTTTATGCAAATTTAATTTTAAACTAACAGTTCTGCAATAAACCACAAGAATAAATATTTTTCAGAAAAATGTTCCAAAAAAAAAAGTAATACATTTTTATTTATGCATCAAGCATTCCAAGTTTCAAGAAAATCTTGGAAACCGTTTTGGCAATCACCAAAAACTCAAAAACCTATTCTGTATAATTGCACTTCCGGTTAACCAAATTTTGTTCATATTTGGAATTCTATTAATGCTTCTAATGTGTATTAATATTATCTAGGTAGTAAAAATTATATATTATATTGAAGTGGTAATTTAGAGGGAAGCAGATAACGTTACTGTTCCCCCCGAACCCTCAAAAAATCAATTTTCCCAGGAAAATGTTTCAAATATAACTGTGATAGGTATTATGTGTGTAGATAGTATAGGAATTTTAAAGAAAATCGTTGGAGCCGTTTTCCATAAAACCAAGAAAAACTGAAAAAAAAAAAATATTTAGTAAAGTCGCTCTTTCGGCTGACCGATTTTGATTGAAAACTTGGTGTGAAGATGCGAGCGTTGGTGATATCTAACGGAAATATCAAGTTTGAAGTTCATGCGATTTCACACAAACAAACTAGAAAGAATCATTTTATTTGGTAGGAATGCTTTTTTTCAATACTCGTAGAAACTCAAAATCTGTATGTCGTTGAAAACTCTAATTCCCAAAAAATGGACACGATAGCAATAAATCCTCCTACCGATAGTAAGGAAAAGTAAAAAAAAATAAAATAAAAAAAAAAAAATAAACTCTATTTAAACTCTTTTGTGGTGAATAGTAATTGTTGTTCCATTAAATAGAATTGAACAATTACAGGAAGAAATCTATTGTAACCTTTTTTTTTTTCTTTTTTTTAAAGTGCTGTAAACTTGAAATGTTATTTTATCTCAGCCCCCCACCTTTCATCATATGTGAAGAGCTATTTTGTTATTATACAAACGACATTTTACATGTTACGGTGATTATTTTCATATCTTAAACAATGGTTAGTTTTCTTATTATTGGAATCTGTGTGCTATTAATTCACTAGAAACACTATGTCATCTCTGTTTTCTAAAAACAAAATATCTCCAAACTCAAAAAGAAAGTAGAAGGTTCAAACTTGTTTTAGGTTATACTTCTTTTTGGCTCAATATAAATGTCAACTGGATATCGATATATTTTAGTTCTTCACGATTTACACGAAAATATATCCAACGTTTGTTAGTTTCTCTTACTCCTATTAAGAAGAAACTATTGCGATCTTGTCAAAGTTCCGAAATTCTGTTTTCACCGACGACACTAAAGTAAATGAAGTACGAAAAAATAATGTCTGAGTGAGAACCGAATGGCATGCAAGTTTGTGTAAACAAAATATCTCAAAAAGACAAACTTGCAGGAAGTTAAAATTTGATAACCGTTAAGATATTAGCACCACATCTGACATGAAAGTTTCGGGCCAATTCCATCACCCGCAAGTGCTAGTGCGAAAAATACTGAATGTATTTTTTTTTTTCAGTTCTCGAAAAAGGTTCCAACGGTTTCCTTAAAAACTGTTTATACTACCAATACACATAAATCACCTATCACTTTTATTTGATACAATTCCCGAGGAAATTGATTTGGGGGGGGCAGTTTCGGGGGTAAAGTAGCAATTCAGTACAACAATATTTGACAAAGAAGAAGGGACGACCGAGGATACATTGGATTCAAGGCGCTCAAGATGACTTGGGACTGCTAGGAGGGTACAGTTGGAAAACAAAGGCTCTTTAAATAGAAAGCATTGGAGGAATGTTGTGAAGGAAGCCAAGGTCCACGCCGGGCTGTAGTGCTACGCAGTAAGTAAGTTCATGTCAGTTAGGATTTTCCAAGAAAATGTATTTTAGTAGGATCTGAGTAGGAGTTGTGTAATAGGATCCGAAGAGAGGGATCCGAAGCAGAGAGAGACACACACAAAATTAAGAATCTCACTCGTTACTTAGATCAGACTAGAATGGGAGACTCTGTATTTATATATATCAAGACATCTTTTAGGACAGACTTACAACACTTTTAGAATAGTTAACCACGAGTCAGCAACCAACTATTGCTCTTCTCTTCACTCACTGTAAATCTCTCGCCACCTAATCTCTCTTACACATGTAATGTCCTAGCGGTTTTGTGTCTCTATTTTATTATAAAGTGTTCAGCATTCATTCTAGTTTATTTTTTAATAAACCTTCCTCACTAATTTCTCTCCTTCTAGAACCTATATAAACTGGTGATCCAAAAAGAGGGATCTGAAGCAGAGAGAGACACACAAAATTGAGAATCTCATTCGCTACTTAGGCCAGACTATAGTGGGAGACTCTGCATATATGTACAGCTACGCTAGCCCTACAAGACAGTCTTTAGAACAGTCTTACAACAGTTTTAGAACAGTTAACCACGAGTCAGCAACCAGCTACTACCCATCTCTTCACTCACTTTAGGGTTTTAGATTAGAGATTTAGATCTCTCGCTACGTAATTTCTCTTATACGTGTAAGTCCTGGCAGTTCTGGCTCAGCATTATTACCTGTTTATTCATCTCTTAAACCCAATTCTCTCCTTCGTGAGTCAATGTGACATTTAATTTGCTGAATCGAATTATAGAGATGTTAGAAGCGATATCTACTGTCATTTAAATTATCTATATGGCTCCCTTCTCCTACATGCTCCAAAGCCAATAGGCGAACTTTCTCGGGGATAGCCTGCAAATGTCTTTTGCCTTTGATTCTGGTTTAGGGCCTTCTCTATATTCAGCATATCTAGTATTTGTAACATGACTACTCAACGTACAAAGTGTTCAAACAGTCTGTGATAGAGTAATATCTGGAATATCGCTGTTAATACAATTCTATATAAAATGACAAATTTTCTTTAAACTTCTCATTTTAGTCATTTTCCAGACATAAATATAAAGATGGTGGGGGGAGAGGGAGTCAAATATCTATCGAGCAGGTTATACATTTGAAATTTAGTACCACGTATTCCATAGAATTATCAAATATCAGTTTTTTTTTTTCTGTAAACATTTCAAATAAAAGTGATAGGTTTTCATCTGTGCACTCAGCATTTCAAGTTTAAAAGAATATTGTTATACTCGTTTTTTCAAAAAAAATTCTCAATAACTCAAGAAACATTTTCTGTAACATTGCACTTTTGATTAATCGATTATCTTCAAATTTGCAATTCAAAAAATTCTTCTAGTGAGATGCCCGGCGGTGTGGATTACCTAAACAGGATATCAGGTTTGACCTTCTTGTGATTTTTTGTTTTTTGAAAACTAACATACCATTCGCTAAAAACACTCTTTTCATACTCAGGGGGGACCTCAAAACTTGTATTTTCGGTGAAAATTCAATTTCGTAAATTTGACACGATTGCAATACTTACTATTTACCTCTAGTAGTAAGAGGAAGTAAAAAATATGAATTGGGAAAAAAAAAACAATTATTCAGACGAAATTTAAGAATTACCCCCCCCCCCCGTAAGGGAAAAACTATGTGATTGTTTTTTATGAAATTTTATTTCTATGGTGTTTTATTGCCACAAATACTTCATCATTAGTAATGTTTTTACATATTCCACTTATCAGCTATTGCATCACCTATAAATTATGGTCCTGATTGTTCTAAGATAAATCTTTAAAGAGTCATTTAAACAAGAATTCTAATACATTTTTATTGTGCTAAAAACAAATGGCATGAAACATTCGATAAATCGAACTGTTGAAACACTCGTGGACTATATTTTCTCAAGTACAAATCTATGAAATCTGTACAAGTATACAAAATAAATACAACAATCAACTTCTCTACAAAAACCCCTTATACACTACAGTCTTTATTTAAATTTATTTCCCATTTTTTGACAAAAAAATCTGGTGTGAAACACTCACACAACTTTCTCTTTCTCCAGTTTTCAAAATTATAATTGACAAGGTTATAGTTTGTGTACCAAATTTAATGAAATTCGACGAAAACTGAAAAAACTGTTTTGAAATAAAAGCGCACTTCCGGTTAACTAATTTCCTTGAAACTCGGAATTTTGGCCATCCATTTATTTCTAATTAATGGATTAATGGATTTCTAAATTTTGTTTGAATGATAGAATTGTATAATCAACTCATTGTAGAGAAAAACATAACCCCATCCCTCCCCTAAAAGTGTCATTAAATGAATTTTCCTAGAGAAATGTTTTAAATAGAAGTTGTAGATCATTGGTTTAGTTTATATAATACGTTTCAAGAAAATCGTCGGAGCCATTTTTGAGAAAATCGCGAAAAACTGGAAAAATCATTTAGGAAAGTGGTAAAGTAAACGCACTTCGGTTATCCGATTTTTTCAAACTCGGAATTTCAACAAAATATTCAATTCTAATTAACATTATTTAGGTGATGGAATTTTTTAATAAACTGAAATAGCACTTCAGATGAAAACCTAACCCCACCTCTTCCCCATAAGTGCCCTTAAACGAATTTTCCCAGAGAAATGTTTCAAATAAAAGTTGTAGCTCTTTGTACGTGTAGTTGATATACCAAGTTTAAAAAAAATCGTCGGAGCCAAATCGCAAATAAGTAAAAAGCTAACTAGTAAAGTTGAGGAATTTTGACATATAACGTACTGTCAGATCCCATGGTGATACCTAAACCATCAAGTTTCAACTTTCTATGGTTTTTCGTTTTTGAGCTATGCTGTTCACACACACACACACACACACACACACACACGCGGAGAGAGGGAGAGAGAGAGAGACCATTTGCTAAAAACCACTTTTTTGGACTCAAGGGACCTCAAAACGGATATTTACAATAGTTCCTCTTACTAGGAGTAAGAGAAAGTAAAAAGAACTGATCAGTAAAAATCGTATTTCCAGTCGAATGACTTTTTTCCAATCTCGGAATTTTGGCAACATATTTAATTCTAGTTAATATTACACGAGGTGTGTTAGAAAAGTTATGAGACTGATTTCTTGTAACCATGATTTTCTCCTTTTCACACATCGAGGTTGTCTCCTTCAAAACAGTTCCTTTCGGCAGTTACACAGCGACGGAGATGTTCGTTTCCGGTCTTCCTAGCAATTCTGGAAGGTTTATGCTGGAATTCCATTCTGGAAAGGTTTATGCGTGCAATACCTGGTCGCACATGACATCCTTTTCCTGAATCTTTCAAGGACTCCCGATTCCACTTACCGGAAGCACAAATTCTTTGTGGACAATCATGGAATTTCTTTGTGGGAAAAACAGTCTCCTCTCAGGACGGAGAGACTGTGCAGTGTGCTATGCCAACTTTGGTTTTTTATCTCGGGAATGTACACGGAAATCCATGATTCATCACCTGTGATAACGCGACTGAAGAATTCTGGTCCCTTCTGAATATTATACTTTAATGGAAAATATAAAACATAACCTTATTCCTCCCCAAAAAGCATCCTTAATGAATTTTTTCGGAGAAATGTTTCAAATGAAAGTTTTATCTTTTTATATGTGCAGTTTATATACTAAATTTAAATTGTTGGAGCCGTTTTCGAAAAAAATCGCAAAAAAGTGAAAAAAAAACTATTCAATAAAGTAGTACTTCCGGTAGTGGAATTTTGACAGATAACTTCCTGTCGGATCCCATTGTGGTAATGTCTAGTTTATACTTTCTGCGATTTTTTGTTTTAGACCTATGCTGTTTCACATACACACATATGTAGATCATTTCTAAATATCACTTTTTCCTCAAAACCGCACAGAAAGAAATTTTCCCAGAAAAAGTTTGATTTTCTTTTTTAGTTTCTCGGGGAACAGTAGTGACTAGCTTTCCACTAAAGTGCCACTTGGTACAATATATGGTTCTGCCATATATATAATATTAATATACATTAGAACCAATGATAGGATTCCAAAGTTTTTGAGTTTTTTTGGAATTATCGCGACTATAACGATTTCATTTTATCTAGGAATACTAAACGCCCAGATATAAATCTATCACTCACATAAGTAACATTTTTCTGAAAAAAATTCTGTTTATTTTCGGCGTTTCAAATGTTGTTTGTTCGACAGTAAGTAAATAAAGTAATGCCCTATTTTTTTAGGCGGACTTTGTAGGGGGCTGAAGCACCTTCTTTACCATTAATATTTTTTTAAACGAATATAATATTTAGCAGTTATATATAAGCACTACACCAACTTGCTCTCATAACCACTACACCAACACCTGCTCCATTGTTTGTACAATATTATTGGTGCTCTCTTCTGGATTAAAATGTAATCACCTGTATAGCTGCCTGGGTAGACGCTTGTCCTCTCCTTCTATCACACCTATTTATGTTGGAGAAATAAGTAAATTTTGATGCTTAAATAAAAGTTGTCATTTTATTTATTATAATTGTAAAAATTGCAGTCGTGTGTATTTTTTTAATAGTTTTGGCTGTTGCAGAATAAATATAATATTAATGTGAGATTAAAGTCCTTTTACAACTCTCGTTCAGTTGCTCAACATTTCTCTCTACCCAGGGACTTTTAAACTTTGCCAAGAAAACTGCATACGATTAAAGAACTACAAAATGGTAGGTTTTTTTTTTTTTCTTCTTCTTGAGGGGGTGTTGTTTTGGATGAAAGAAATTATTCAATTCTTGAAAAATAGGTAGACATGATTTAACTGAGAAATATGTTGCAAATTTGAATATTTCAAACATTCTTTTTAAAGGTAATTTGTTATCCATTGCTAAACATTCTTTTAGACTAATCTCATTATTATAATTAGTAACTATTGTTAGTGATACTCTCAAACAATAACACTAACAATTTCTAAATAACTTTGATTATTATGTCCTCATTTATACAAATAAGAAATACTGGTTATCAACAATGATACCCTTCAAAAATCCTTTACGTGTATAATTTGTTTAGTCATATAATTGGAAAAAAAAAAAATTATCAAGAATTTGTTATCATTATAACCATTATTATATTTATAACCTATTAAGGATATAACCTTAAAGAAAAACATTTAAAAAGCAATTTAACAGCTGACAGCACTCTGTAAAAGGCGAGCATCTCTCATATTGAATTGCAAACGTTTCTCACAGTGAAAAGCAAATGTTCCTCACATGAAAAAGCGAACGAACATTTTCTTTCAGCAGGGTATTTAGGAAGGTTCTGGGGGAAGGCGGTTCCTGGGAGCTGTTGAAAAACGTAAAAACGTATTCTACGCACGTGTTGCAACTGTCATATGACAGAGACGGTTTATTTTTTTTTTTTTATTGTCTGTGGAGAGGAACCAAATTTTATGGTATCTAAAACCCTTCTGAGCGCATTTATATAGCAACCCCAAAGATCCGAACTTGTCAGTGCACTGCCTGCCGCCAACAATGTTCCCTCGTTACAGACAACACTGTCCATTACCGGATAGTGAGCTGTAAGAGGCTCCTAGGAAGAAAAAAAATCCAAGTACTGGATTCGAACCTGGGACTCCGCGTTGTCCAGCGCGCTACCACTGAGCCAGTCCCTTCCCATTCTGTCACATCTGACACGAAAGGCACAATCCATTAGCCAGAATAACGACTTTACTTGTTATTTTTATTTCAGTTTTTATCACGATTTTCTTGAAAACGGCTCCAATAATTTTCTGCAAACATTGTATATTATGTGCACACATAAATTACCCATCACTTTTATCTGAAACGTTTTCTCGGGAAAATTTGAAGTTTTGGGGGGTTCTGGGGGAACAGTAGCGTTAAGCTTTCCTCTAAAGTATCACATCAGTAGAATGTATGGTTCTATCATCTATATTGTAACGCAGCCAGTGGTGCCATCTAGGAGAGGAAGTAGGAACCTCAAGCTAGGAAGAGACGCGCTCTAGTTATTTCTGGAAGGATTGAGAAGATTCTAGAAGATTCTCCACCGGTATAAATAGTGGAGAGTTTTGCAGAGAGTTTCCAGTTACAAACGAAGTGTACGTTTGTGGAAAGTGTATAAAAAGTGAACAAAGTGAACTTTTGTGGTTTAAACTGTGAAGTAATTATTATTAAGTGTTGTATTTTGTAATTTATTGTGTATAACAATAAATTGGTGTTTTCTTTATTGAAGTTTAGAGTATTAGAACCCACTTAAAACTAGTTGCAGTAGCTACTTTAGAGGGAAAAACGTTACAGTATGTATTAATTTACATTAAGTTGGAGGAAAATCAGTTAACCTGGAAGTAAATTCCAGGACAGGTTTTGGGGGACTTTCTGGAAAACAACTAAAACAAATGGATAAAAGGTGTTTTTAATTGGAGAAAATCGCAAAGCTGTTCAGTAATTTATGCATTTCCGGTTTAATAATTTTCTTGAAACTAAAAATTTTAGCAATCTATTTATTTCTAATTAATTTTGTTTAGTTGGTAGAATTGTATAATCAACTATGATAAAACTTTAGAGGAAAACCTAGCTCTCCCACTTCCACAGAAGCTGCCTTAAATGACTTTAATAGGAGAAATGTTTCAAATTCCTTCTTGCGTTATACTGTTCACAAAACTTATAACGATTTCCATTAAACTAGGAATGCTAGCTGCATAGGTATAAACCTATCACTTTTATTTGAAACATTTTCCTTCACCTCCCACCCAATTTCAGATAGTTGTGCGGAATTTGTGGCGTTAAATTGCAAAAGTTATTTGATTGGTTAAACGTTATTGATACGCTCTAGTGGATTACAATGTAATCATTTCTCTACCTGGCTGGGTTGGTAGATTGGTGCATGACCACCACCCCGCTCCCACCACCGCTATGTTAGAGGACAAATGGATAAAATTTGAAGCTTAAAAAAAATATGTGTCACCTAATATATAATTATTGTATTAACTGGAGTAAGAGAAAGTCGTAAATGTGTTTCTTGCCATTACTATTTTTTTTTGTAATTTTACCTTTTAACCTAGCCTATCCGTATGTTTGAGATAATATTTATACCTTTGGTAACTTCTTAAAAAAAATAACAATATAATGAATACCAGTTTCAAATGATTGGATATCAGGAAAAAAACACGCGAGTTTATACAATGAATACTTCTTCAAATATTGCAACTTGTTGAAGTGCAGAATTATCAGAGCAAAAAAATTATTTTTTTTTTCTTCTTCTATCATAATAACACTTATTACTACCAGCGCTAAAAGCTATGTTACCTTCGGACTTTCTATTTAGAAGGCTAACCCTTCACAAACTAAGAGATCATCGAATGAAAGTACAGATAAGTTTCTAATTTCTATACAATCAATAAAGTAGTCTACTCAGCAAATAATTATCTGTAATATCGCTGACCTTAAACAACGAAACTATTTTTAATAAAAAAAAAAAAAATCGCATGAATACACGATTTTCTCTTACGCCAATTAATAATACAATTTAATTAGCAAATTTTATTTAAAATTGGCAACGTTCAAAAAGGTTAAGATAAATATTAAAAAAAAAAAAAAATGTTAGGGGTTATACTTGTCTATCTGAGCGGACTTGTGTGGAGCTCCAATCTGTCAAAACCAACATCTTAGGAACTTTAAATTTAAACCTAACTGACATAAACCGAAAATCTTTCGAATATCAGGTTTTATGAGGAAAAATTTTTCTAATCAAAATCATAGGTAAACATTTTTAAAGTTGAACTTCCGGTTGATAGATTTCGCCCGAAACTTTCGTGTCAAATGAAGTGGTTGTAACGTAAATTTAACTGATGCTAATAATAATTTATTTTGTATTTCATTTTTATAAGAAAAACCAAAAAATTTGGTGTGAAACACTCACACAATTTTCTCTTTCTGCAGTTTAAAAAAATTGTAGCTGACGATATTTAATAGTTATTAGTACATAAAATTTAATGAAATTCGTCGGGTGTTTTTAATTGGAGAAAATCGCAAAGCTGTTCAGTAATTTATGCATTTCCGGTTTAATAATTTTTTTGAAACTAAAAATTTTAGCAATCTATTTATTTCTAATTAATTTTGTTTAGTTGGTAGAATTGTATAATCAACTATGATAAAACTAGAGGAAAACATAGCTCTCCCACTCCCCAGAAGCTGCCTTAAATGACTTTATTAGGAGAAATGTTTCAAATTCCTTCTTGCGTTATACTGTTCACACACACATTTAAACCAATTTCTAAAAACCAATTTTTAGTACCTCAGACGATCTCAAAGTTTGTCTTATCGATGTAAACCTGAATCTGGATATTTGACACGATCGCAGTTCTTATCAGCAAAAAGAGAAAGTAATATGTAAAATTGACAGGAATATTATTTTTCTTTCTACGTATCGTTGTTTACTTTCAATTAACCAATAAGCAACATTCAGTTAAAACAATATAACTCAAGAACTTCTAATGTCAATTTTAAAGAAAACTCTTTGAAGCTGTTAAAAAAAATCTGGTGTGAAACACTCACACAACTTTCTTTTACTCCTGTTCTCAAAATTATAAGTGACAAATGTTATGGTTTGTGTACCAAATTTAACGAAATTCGTTGAAAATTGAAAAAACTGTTCAGTAAAAGCGCACTTCCGGTTTACTAATTTTCTTAAAACTCGGAATTTTAGCCATCTATTTATTTCTAATTCATTTTGTTTGGATGATAGAATTGTATAATCAACTATGA